>CM063514.1:12639818-13239818 GCA_032199755.1 Ambrosia artemisiifolia
AAGTGTGCAAAAGTAGGAAGTAATTGGACAAACACTGAGCACCAGTCAACAGACCCAAATGGTCAGAATTTGTAAACACTTTTTATTAGTATGCCTCAAAATATATACATATTTAAAATATATATATACATCTATTCAAACATGCATCACATCGATGGACTATATATAACTACCATCGCAACACAAATTAGATCGACCGAAACAAAATCTGTTAATCTAAAACATTTATCAATTCTTGTGAAACAACAACCATGGCAACATTCTTCAGCCAAAACAAACCAAACATCCAATATTCTTCACAAAAAGCGAACATATTTAAAGATTTAACAAAGAAAAATCATTTGAATGATCTTCCTCACTGGTATTCCTTAGAAACAGGAATATACAATAGCAAACACTCACCAAGAACTCTACCTTCCGATCCTTTTACTGATATTGTATCCCACATATTTTCTCAAAAACACAATGGGAAAACTTCCTTCATAGATTCTTCAACAGGTTTTTCACTATCATACTCACAACTACAACCTTTAGTTAAATCCATGGCCTCTGGGCTTCACCACCAAATGGGTATTTCCAAAGGTGATGTTGTTTTATTGCTTTTGCCGAATTCGATACACTTCCATATTGTTTTCTTGGGTATTTTGTATCTTGGTGGTGTTGTGACCACCATGAATCCCCTTTGTACTATCTCAGAAATTAAAAAACAAACCAGCCAATGCATTGTGAAACTTGGTTTCACTTTGTCTAATAGACTTCAAGACTTAAATGCATTAGGGATCACTTCCATTGGGGTACCCGAAAACGCAAACTACGATCCAAACTCAGTTGCTTTTTCATGTTTTCACCAACTTATTTCCCGTAGTGATAAGTCCCTCCCCCCTCGAACAATTAGCCAGGACGACCCTGCCGCCATTCTATTTTCTTCTGGCACTACTGGTGCTAGTAAAGGTGTAGTCTTGACACACAAGAATTTGATTGCCGGGGTTGAGTTATTTGTTCGATTTGAAGCTTCGCAGTATGGGAACAATAACGAACAAAACACTTATTTGGCTGTCATACCCATGTTCCATATTTATGGCCTTACACTTTTCACTTTAGGGATCTTGACACTAGGATCATCCATTGTGGTGATGAACAAATTTGAGCACAATGAGATGGTACGAGCTATCAATAAATATGGTGTCACTCATTTCCCTGCGGTGCCTCCATTGCTTAAAGCATTGATCAAAGTAGGAAAGAGTGTTCATCGTAGTCAATTGAAGAGCTTAAAACAAGTGTCAAGTGGGGCAGCACCTTTAAGCACACAATGCATAGAGGAGTTTGTACAAACATTTCCTCATATCGATTTCATTCAGGTAACTACAAGGTTTTCCGAATCTTAAATTTAAACTTATACCTCGTTTCTTTACTAATGTCATTTATATATGAATAGGGTTACGGCTTGAGTGAATCAACCGCGGTGGGAACACGAGGATTCAACACAAAAGAAACAAGGAATTACACATCAGTCGGGTTGCTAGCTCCTAACATGCAAGCCAAAGTTGTAGATAACGTTACTGGTTTGTGTTCACCTCCAGGAAAAACTGGAGAGCTTTGGTTACGAGGACCAGGCATTATGAAAGGTACGCTTATAACAAATCATATAAATATTATTTTTTTCATTCAAATATATGTCACTTTATATTGGTTTAATTTATTGTTTGTTTATTGTCCATTTCTCCTAGAATATCTGAAAAATGTGGAGGCATCTTGTTCAGCAATTGATAAGGATGGATGGCTGCATACGGGAGACATCGTTTATTTTGACCATCAAGGATATTTGTATATTGTTGACCGGCTAAAAGATGTTATTAAATACAAAGGTTTTCAGGTACGATACAAATCATTTGTTCCTATCTTCATTCCTTGAAACTGAAAAGCATACAACTAATTACTTTATTTGGACATATTTTGTAGATTGCACCAGCTGATTTGGAGAATGTCTTGGTTTCTCATCCAGATATAGATGATGCTGTAGTTATAGGGTAAGAGCATCTAAATCACATAATATTTTATATAAATATACAAAGCATTGATTCTTCTGGAATATTTGAATACAAAATATTATATTACATTATAGAATAACTAAATAATTATAATTTGTTTGACAAATCTAGAAGTAGATATCAAATACCAAATTAAATTGTCGCATATAAATACATTACTCAATAAACTATTGTATCTAATAGTTAAATCTAACTAAAGAACACATGAGATGAATACTAGAAGAAAAGTATCAACAAATTATTGATGAGTCCTAACTTAGGGTTTCATATACATATGATTCAGGAGATTGGATGAAGAAGCCGGAGAAATTCCGATGGCATTCGTCGTGAAGAAGCCTAAAGCTAAAATTTCGCAATACGACGTCATTAACTTTGTTGCTAAACAGGTTTGTGTTCTTTGATGTTTCACGTCAAAGAGTATAAATGAGTTGTCATGTTACTTTGGTACATATTTGATCTATGCTAAATAGATGTTAACGTATTATTGTTTTCAATATTTATTTGACAGGTTGCACCTTACAAGAAAGTTCAAAGAGTGGAATTTATTAACGCAATACCAAAATCTGCAGCGGGAAAGATATTACGGCGAGAACTGAAGTACACATTTTCTTCGAGGCTCTAATTCGTGTGATGGCAGGGGACTATGTATGTACGTGTAGGTTGAACAAAATGCTAAATATTTTGTGCCATCGAAACACCATGTCATTTTATTTCTTTGTTTTATGAAAACTTCAACAAGCTGTAAATTTATGTCACTAATAATTCAATAAACTTGGATTTTCTTATAAGAAAGTAGTTAGCATGGGAACATTGTTGCTTGATATACAAAGATTTATATGAATTATGATATCAAATAATGGATAAAATGATAATAATTCGATTGAAATTGTTGGATGTTTACAAAGGATTTCTTGCGGTTTCTCTATATTTGACTACAAACTTGATAACCGAAGAATGGGTATGTGATAGCGGCTATAACTAACTAACTAACCGGCGGGACATGTTAACCGTCGGGTATGTACATATACAATAATAATAATAATAATAATAATAATAATAATAATAATAATAATAATAATAATAATAATAATAATACTACATATATTTATTTATCTAGCTTATATTACGACTAATAAACATAGGCCATTGTTTTGAAAGTACTAGCGGGGGTTGCCCGCGTGATGCTGCCGGGACAACACATATAGTGGTTATTTTAAGGGGTGCACGGGGCGATTCGGTTAACTACGATTCAGTTTTGATTCATAACCCTAATGAAAACTAAGTTAGTTATAAAATATGTGATTTTAACCTAATTAGTTAGTAAAAAAAACTATCTTAGGCGTATTAGATTATATCCATGAAGTTAAGATTAAGAATTACTTTGCACCAATCCCTTATTTTATAAAGAAATTGGTCTTAACTTTCTTGAACTACGATAAATAACATTGATATTTAAACCTTGGTCAAAAGTTTTAGTTAACTTACACCTGCTTAAACCTATATCTAAAAAATCAAGATTTAAAAATAAGATAACTGGTCTTATAGTTGTTATAAAAAAAAAGAGAGAGAGAGAGAGAGGTAAGTTTGTATATGTTCATTGATAAAAAAATAATTCGACGTTTATTATTTTAAATTTATAACTTGTATTTAAATTCAATTGTAACTTGTGTATCATAAGTATTAGAATTAATTCAAGAATTATTAAATAAAAAATGCTTGAGAACTTTCATACAATTTTTTTAAACAGCCACTGAAGCATTATATTAACCAAACATTAAACCCATTAGCAAGTAGCTAAACAGGAACTGGTATACATCACAATCCAGCAAAACATAAAAACAAATTACCTAGAGAAGTTTTTTTTCTATGAACAGAAAATGCCACACCTACTTTGCAATTACATCAATAATTGTAAATTACACCCTTACCAAGGTTTGAACTTTGAATGTCCCCAATAAAAGCCACGCGCCTACCAAATGGGCTATCCCCACAATTACATGGAGAAGTTACATAGGTATTATGAAATTGCACCAATCTACCCATGATGACTTTCAATTCCTTAACCTATGCTGCAACCAATTAAAAAATAGTTCCTCAACTTCACCATTTTGAACGTTGAGGTGTTCTTATCATTGAACACATTTCCATTCGGACTTTGCCATAATCTCCACTAAGCGATCAGATAATTGCATGTATAGTTTTCCTATTTTGTACCAACACGGGAGACAAAATGATTGACTTTAGATTTTTTATGAACTCGTCGAACTGATATTTTAAAAATATATGTTATTAACTAAATACGCTTATAAATAAGTCATCTGCATCTGCATCTTTAATTGGCTTCTTCAATCAAATGTGCTGCAGTATTAAATCCGAAATGAGCACAAAAAACACAAGAGTATCATTAGTGACCAAAAATCTAATAAAGTAACAAAAGGATAATTATTTCAAATAGAGACGACTAAATCATTGATTTTAAAAAGATTATTGTGAATCATCAATCCTCTTGTTTTTATAAATATAAGAATCTCAACTAAAAATCTATGCATAAAAGACAGTTCTGCCACACTTTTCAGTGATGATATTTTGTCTAACAAGTCCTTGCCTGTACCCTCCCCCTCACCGACATCCTTCATGAGGTAAAATATGAAGGACATTACATAAAACTTATAAAACTAATGAAGTAAAGAAATTCCTAAAATAAAATTAGCAAGGCAAAACCTTTATTGACTTCTTGGGTTTGGTGAAATCAACATAAAATCTGAATCATTATCCTTAATCTAATTTTCACCATGGCGAAGACCTTATTGCATGCCCAGAAAAGTACCGTCCTCTGTATGTAATTCAAAAGAAAGAATAATAATTTATGTGAGTTTCACTACTACAAAATTTAGCAATTGCCACCAAAATTTGCTACCGAAAAACACGGTAGCAAATTTTATGACTTAAGGTAGCAAAGCGGTAGCAAGGGTTTAAAAAGTTGCCACCGTCCATTGTGGTAGCAAATCGGTAAAAAAAACACTTAAAAATAATATGCTATAAAATTTTCCCCCAAAAAAATGACCTAATTAAACCTTTCCCACAAAACACATTCTTCTCCACAATATTAATATTCACATTCCTAAACCCGATTCACAATATTAACAATCATCAGCTAACTCTTTCCCCCCCTCCCTTCTTCAACCCTATTCTTCCTTCCCTATCTCTGTATCCTCATTCTTCACATCAACCCTTTAACCTATTCATTCACCTTATTCAATTCATCACAATACCTTTGCTTTGCACTCCTTACTCTACCTGATTCATCTCTAAATTTGCCTCATTCTTCGTCGTAAACGATCATTAACTGACCAAGGTATGTTCAAATCAGTTGATTTCCACTCCACGTCTCATTTTTTATTGTAAATTAGTTATTATTTACGTTTACTTCTTGTTTTGTTTTTGTTTGTTGATATTTAGGGTTTTATTAATCTGTAAGTATTACATTTACATGTTATAATGCCTATGCTTGATTCAGCTAGCAGTTCTTGTTTAAAGCATTATAAATTTAGTTATATAGAAGTAAGACATTGATTATTGATGAAATAGATACTCAGAATTGATTCTTAAGGACTTAAAACCGTTATTCCTATTAGGTCTGATTTAACAAAGTGATGCTTTACTATGTACACTATCTGTTTGATGGCGTGTATTGTTGTATGTTGATCGAGTTGACGTGATAATATACTATGTACACTATCTGTTTGATGAAATGCTTGAACGAAACGTAGTTCAACTAGGTATAACTGTGAAAAGTATTTTTTGTGTTTTGTTGAATTTGTTAAAAATATGCAAAATGGCAACTAAACAAGCAGAAATGTTTTGGAGTTTAATTTCATCAAACAGCTGGTATATAGCAGAAAATATATGTATTAGTTATAGATTCATTTATGCTTTTTGTTTGAGGTAGGGTTTTGTGGATTTTAGCAGTAGCTGGCTAGCTGCTTAGGACTTGTTTATCGGCAGGGCGGTAAGAAAAGAAGACCTAGGACGCTTGTAAATTGTTGAATACCTTGTATACAACCTCTATCTGCTTCTGTGAACTCATAGTAGGATCAAAGTCACTTCATCATACATCAGAATCAAACGAGTGTGTGTGCTAATTGAAATTAATTGAGGGTTTAAACCACATGAAACTGAGTCATTGTTTATTATTGAGGTTTTGAGGTTTTGGTTGCTGCGCGTTTGTTTTCGGGCCTGCACATGAAACTGAGTCATTGTTTATTATTGAATACTAATTAGCCATATTTTGGATAATTGTTATGCGTTTATATTATGTATATACGTGTTTATAATGACTATGAATTTTAGGACCACTAATTGAATAGTAATGGCATGGTACACCGATCGACATTGGATGTATGAGAAGACTGATAGTGATGGCTTTCTTAATTCTGAATATTGTGACAATGTGGATTTGTTTTTGGATTTTGCATTTTCTAAAGAAGCAGTTGTTGATGCTAGCGTGAATATGCATGGTGAGACAATACGTGAGATAAAATGTCCATGCTATAAATGCAAAAATATAAGTTATAGAGATAGGGCTACTGTTCAAAATCACTTGTATAAGGATGGTTTCATGCTTCGTTATGAAACATGGAGTGAACATGGTGAAAATTTCATTCGCGAGGTTGGAGAATCTTCATCTCCAATGGAAGTTGATGATAGTGATGATGGTTGCACACGTATGGTGTTAGATAATATGTATGCATGCGGTTATACTTCAAGTACTTTGGAAGGACAGGAACCGAATGCAGAAGCAAAAAGATTCTATGACATGCTACAAGCTGCTGATGAACCTTTGTGGGAGGGAGAGAAGTCTACAAATTGTTCAAAGTTACAAGCTGCCACGAGTTTCTTGACATGGAAATCACTTTTCAATGTGTCCACTTCGGCTTACAACTATAAAATGTCCCTGGTTAATGCATTACTGCCAGAAGAGAATAAGCTCCCGAAAAGCTTTTATGAGACAAAGAAGTGTTTAGAAAAGTTGAGTCTTCCTTATGAAAGAATTGATGTTTGCAAAAACCATTGCATGATATTCTATAAGGAAGACAAAGCATTAATACAATGTAAATATTGTAAGGAATCTCGTTATAAAAGTGATAGGAATAAGGTATCTAAATTGGTGATGTGGTACATGCCAATTGGTCCTAGACTTAAGCGGTTGTATATGTCCATAAAAACAGCCAAAGATATGACTTGGCACCATGACCACAAAACAGCAGAGGGTAGCATGGCACATCCGAGTGATGGTATGGCGTGGAAGAATTTTGACTCCGTTAATCCCGACTTTGCAAAAGAGATTCGAAATGTTCGTCTTGGGTTATGCACGGATGGTTTTAATCCAAATAACTCAAATTTAACTCCATACTCATTATGGCCTGTCTTTCTTACCATCTACAACTTACCTCCTTGGATGTGTATGAAAGACTCATTTGTTGAAGTATGTTTGATTATTCCCGGAGGAAAGAGTCCAGGTAAAAACATCGATGTGTTTCTAAGACCGTTAATTGATGAGTTGAAAGAGTTGTATAAGGAAGGCATTGAAGTTTATGATGCTTATCGTAAAGAAAATTTTGTTATGCGAGCTATTCTATTGTGGACAGTTAGTGATTTTCCTGCCTATGGAATGTTGTCAGGCTGGAGCACGCATGGTCGTTTAGCTTGCCCATATTGTATGGGAGACACTGAAGCTTTTCGATTACATGATGGAGGCAAAGCATGTTGGTTCGACTGTCATCGAAGATTTTTGCCAAGTTCACATCCTTTTCGTAATGATAGAAATGGATTTCGAAGATCAACGAGGTCGTTATTAGGACCTCCACCTGAGTTAACTGGTTGGGAGATATATGAACAAGTCTCTAACATCCCCGTTGTTTATGAAGGTGTAAAATATGACCCAAAACGTAAAGATCCTGAATTTGGCAAAACCCATAATTGGGTAAAGAAAAGCATTTTTTGGGAACTTGAATATTGGCCCATGTTGTTAATTCGACACAACCTTGATGTAATGCATATTGAGAAAAATGTTTTTGAGAATCTGTTCCAGACGGTCATGGACACGGGTAAAACAAAAGATAATATCAACGCCAGGAAGGATGTGGAAAAGTATTGCAATCGGCAATCATTACATCTTTTGAGGGGAAACAATAATAAACTTTTTAAACCAAAAGCATCGTACACTTTAACCAAACAAGAGGTAAATGAAGTGTGTAAATGGTTGAAACAAGTAAAGTTTCCTGATGGCTATGCTTCAAATATAGGGGGATGCGTGAGTATTACGAATAGCACCTTCTACAACTTTAAAAACCATGATTGTCATGTCTTCATGCAACGGTTGCTGCCTATCGTCTTACGAGGGATGCTACCAAAGCAAATATGGGAATCCATAGTTGAGATTTGCACATTTTTTCGTGTAATATGCTCTAGGGTTCTACACATTGAAGACTTACGAAAATTGAAGAGTAGTATCATTGTAACTATTTGCAAGTTAGAAAAAATCTTTCCACCCGGGTTCTTTGATTCAATGGAACACCTTGTCATACATTTGACCAATGAAGCTTCTCGATTCAGTCTCGTTATTTGACAAAGAATTGAGAGATTCATTCCCAAACTATGATGAAGCAACTCTTGATAGGATGAAAGAGACAAAATTTGCTAAGTGGTTGCAAAATCATGTAAGCATGCTAACACACGTTTTATCATCTTGATATTATACAATTACAAACATAATAACACACTTTTATGAATGTAGGTTATGAATGTTCCAAATAAGGAACATCTGAGAGGCCTAGCCCAAGGGCCTCTTACTTATGTAAAGTCACACAAGGGTTATTTTGTCAATGGTTACAAGTTTCACACATAAATGGCGTATGATGGTCGAGTCACACAAAATAGTGGTGTGTGTGTCAAAGGGGCTACATACAACGAAAACGAAAGTGACTACTATGGGATATTAGATGAGATTTTAGAGTTGGAATATCATAGCACCATTGGACGTTGTGTGGTTGTTTTGTTCAGGTGTACTTGGTTTGATCCTGTGAGGGGGGTAAGGGTAGACCCCAAAACTCTTATGGTTGATGTTAATCCCGCGGCAATAGGATGCGTTGACGACCCCTTTATTTTAGCATCACAAGCGCAACAAGTGTATTATACATCATATCCTTCAAAAGCAAAGGAACTAAATGGCTGGTTAGCTGTTGTAAAGACAACCCCAAGGGGAGTTTACGAACTAGCCCAAGATGTTAGTGAAGTGGAGGATGAAGATAATGCGAACATGGATCATTTCTTTCAAGAGAATGAAAGGATAGAATGCACGATTACAGAGGATTTTCTACCCGTTTCTTATGTACATAAGAATGGAAGGTTAGAAGAAGTGGAAGATATGGACAATGATATTGATGAAGAAGTTGATTTCGAAGGCACACATATAGCTGACCACAATGATGAAGAACTTGATTTTGAGGATGATGGTTTTGAAGAACAAGAATTAGAGTGATAGGTTTGTTTAATTTATATAATGGTTTCTTTGCTTTTTAGAATAATGTTTAATTTATTTGCTCATCCTAATTAGTTGGTGTGGTAAAATTCAAAGTATTATTAACTAGTTTCTATTTATCTAATTAATAACTTTCTAAATCCTTATTACTGTTATTGTTGTAGATATCATGGCACGTACTATGGGTCGGGGCTGTTCTGAAGCTAGTGGTAGAGGTAGTGCTCAAGTTGGTGGTCGAGGTGTTGGGCGAGGTGTCGGGGGAGTTAGTAGTCAATCTAGGCGTCCACGCAGTGAACTAGGTGTTGGGAGAGGTAATAGTCTAGTTAGTAGTCAAGGAAGTGGTCTAGCCGGCTATCGAGGTGGTAGTCAAGCGGGTGATCGAGTTGTTAGGCGAGGTGGTAGTCAAACTGGTGATCGAGTTGTTGGGCGAGTTGATAGTCAAGCGGGTGATCGAGTTGTTGGGCGAGATGGTAGTCAAGTGGGTGATGATGTTGAGTCTGCTGTTCATGTGATGCAGTCTCGTATTGAGGGTAGTGATGATGATGAGTCTACGTTTCATGTTGCTCCTACAAGGCGGGGATGCGCTTCCCAAGCCGAAGTACCTGAACCAGTCAACCGCCAGTGGATTCGTGTTATAAATGGGGAGTAAGTACATATACATACCTACATACATACACACACATATGTCAATATTGTTTGTTTATTTTCATTTAAAATGCTACTAATGTGATTTTGATTCATTGCTTTAATTTTGTAGATTTAGTAATCAAGGGAAAACTACCCGAAATATTGGAAGTAGCTTAAGGGCTTTGTGGTCTGGTCCATGGGGCAGTTGGAAAGATGTTCCTGATGATTACATGACGCGACTGTTTGAGCGATTCCAGGTATAAATTTCTACAACATATTTTATAAAACATGGAGGGCATGAACATGTTGTTATGACTTATGTGCTATTCGAAAATTAGTTGCTATAAGAATCTGTTTGACCTCGGTTTTAGACCTGTCGCTTTAAATAGCTTATGGATTAATCTACTTCCATGATCATTAAGTTTGTTCTTATAATATGATTGATGACCGCAGTACAAAAACGATAGAAGGTTAGCAACATTTATATTTCTATAAATCAATTGGTGTATTTGTTTATCTTTTAGATCTTTTAACTTTTTGATGAATTAAGCATGTTCATTTCAATGCTGCAACTTTTATAAATAGAACATTACAACTGTATACTATATGTATAAATAGCCGATGATATGCTAACATGTATTTCATCGCTTAATGATCATGGAAGTAGATTAATCCATAAGCTATAAGAACAAACCATCATTAATATATTTTTCTAAAAAAAAACGCGGAATTTATTTACTAAAAAACAACAGTTTGACTTTTCATTTGACTTTCTGAAAGTCACAGTTTGACTTTTCATTTGACTTTCTGAAAGTCACAGTTTGACTTTTCATTTGACTTTCTGAAAGCCACAGTTTGACTTTTCATTTGACTTCTAATTTCTTGATTATTTTTTTACAGACTTATTTTCAGTGGGAGAAGAAATACCATGCGGAAATTTATAGGTATTGGGAAAAGTGCATTGCCGGTAAATTCCCCGATTTCTTAAAGACGGTACGCAATAAGGCAAAACAGGAGGCGTTAGATGCACGTGTACATGTTGGAAATGATATGTCCGTTCTTCTTAAATTTAAACCAGCATGGATAAGAACCGAGATATGGAAACAGATGGTTGACAAATGGAACACACCGACATGGAAAGCAAAGTCTAAAAGGAATAAAAGAATTAGAAGCAGGTCAACCGGGGGCAAACATACACTAGGATCTCAATCCTATGTGACTGCAGCAAGAAAGGCGGTAAAAGACGTTTCTTGGCTTTCATACATACACTATGTCAATATTAAAAAAAGTTTATTAACTTCATAATTCTACCTTTATAGGCTAAAATAATGGGACGTGAACTTTCAACTCATGAGATGTGGAAACAATCCCATTGTAGGAAAGGAAGCAGGCCTTTGGATAAATATCTAAGTGGTAGTAGCTCTCTAGTTTCGGACATTGATTTAGAAGGGAACAATCAAGAAGAAAATCTTGTATGGGTTGATGAAAGGGCTGAGGAGACTTGGGTAAGTTGAAGTGAATCTAAACAAGGCATCTTAAAAGAAAAAAAAAACAGAAAATTAAATTTGAATTACGTGTTTATCTCAATAGGTTAAGTACGATGGATATCTTGCGGAGAAGTACGGGGATGAAGCTCCCAAATTTGACCAAGAGTTGTGGTCACGAGCTGCCGGGGGTGTGAAAAGAGGAAAAGTGTACGGGTTAGGCATTGTTGGTGATCCGTACATACATGGCAGACAAGACCCCGAGGTATGTTTGTTAAACGAATTTATATGATAGTATGCATGGGGTTTGAATTTAATGGTTTGGTTGCTGAATTGTAGGCTTGTGTAGAGCTAGTTTTAGCCTTGTTTATGGCTAGTTTAGATAAACACGTAGTTTAGATACCTGTAGCTGCATCATTAGTCAAATAAGTATATGGTTAGACACATCAGGGTTGCTGCCTCCAGAACGCACCAGCATCCTACATTTTGAAAGGCGAACAAGTATTAGTTATAGATCAACTGTTTCTGCTTATTACAAAAATACCATGTTACCATGTTTGCTTTAAGTAAAGCACTATAGATGGACTTGAGTTCTAATCTTCGAGCATCAAACTCTTCAATTTTCTTCCATTTTTTCTTTAAAGAATCTTCAGCTTCCCTTCTCTCTTCGCACAACATGTTTAAACGTTGAACTTCAGAGATTAATGTTGTCAAGCTGGCCTTTAATCCAGCAGCTTCTCTTTCCTTTGTCCAAACATCCAGCTGAACCAATAAAAGATCAGTCATTAGCAATTTAGCATACAAAGAAAAAAATAAAAATGATGTTAGCGGGTCAATCCAAGCCTGGTTTGACCGACCCATACAATATTACCTCTAACTGTCTAAGACTACCCATAGTCTGTGAGGTCCCACCAACGCCAAGAGGGTGTGAAGGGTCAAAGTCAGCACTTCCATACAAGCGCTTTAAAAGCTTTTGGCATGTGCTTCTAGCCTCTGCAGCCTTGTTCAGTTCATCTTCAGTAGCAATAAATTGCTGTACATGTGCAAAAATAAAACACTTACGGATATGTTTCATAGACAAAACACAACACTTACAGAATGGCACAGGAAAAATAATCATGGAGTGATTGCATTGTAATATAATAAACACGGGAATTCAAGCCTAACGTCAATTTTCTCAATTTCTTTAGAGACTAAAGATTTCAACCTCTGAGTGTAAGTGGTTATAGCAAAAAGCAACTGATTAGGACTTTTAAGACAATCACGAATAACATCACGCACATCATCAGGTAAATCTCCATCAACATCAACACCTAACCTTCCAGCTTCTATTTGAGGGTTTGAATGGATACCGATTCCTTCATACGCAGGAAACGAATTCTGAATCCTTTCAATCATATGTAATGCAAGTGATTCACACGCCTTCCGGATATTTCTTTCCCTACTTGTTTCAATAAGAATTACGTACAGCTACACGTAGTTTAGATACCGTAGTTTAGATACCTGCTGCGTTATTGGTGTTATTATTGGTGTTAAATATTATAGCAGCAGCATTAACACAACCAGCTTTGGAATAAACATTTAGTAAAGAATTAAATATTATATCAAATCCTTTTTTAATCACAAATCCATGAACACAACTTCCAAATTACATGTAATTTAGAATCCATGAACACAGCATTAACTCATTATCCTGAACTGTGAAGTTTATGAATTTAGACTAAGTGTTCTTTTGTAGAATATTTCACAAATTACATGTAATTTAGACTAAGTGTTCTGAACTCGATGATCCTGCTAATATCATTGGTTGTTTTGTAGATTGAGAAGCTACATGAGGTTATCAAGAACCTCGTTAAGGAAAAAGAAGAAGATAAAGAAAGGTTCATTGGAATCATAGGAGAGATGAGGGCTCAAATGGAAAAAGATAAAGTGGAGATGAGGGCTCAAATGATGAACATCGAGGCTAGGTTTACAACTTAGGTTAATTGAATGTTTGGATTTTCGTTATTTGAATGATTTGGATTTGGGTTATTTGAATGATTTCGATTTGGGTTATTTGAAAGATTTGGATTTGGGTTATTTGAAAGATTTGGATTTGGTTTATTTGAATTATTTGGATTTGGGCTATAATTTTGATTTTGAAATTTCATAAATGATAGCAAAGTGGTGACAAAAAACGGTGGCAAAGTGGTGACAAAAAGCAGTAGCAAAACGGTGACAAAAGAGGGTAAAACCGGTAGCGAAGTGGTGACAAAAAACGGTAGCAATACGGTGACAAAAAGGGTAAAAACGGTAGCAAAGTGGTGACAAAAAGCGGTAGCAAAGTGGCAAAACAGTAGCAAAAAATAATACGGTAGCAAAACGGTTGTAATAGGGCAATTGCCATGTGTGATTTTGCTACCGAGTTTTTTGGTAGCAAAATGGTGACAAAAGAGCAATTGCGACCGTTTTGCGACCGAAAATACGGTAGCAAAAGCCCTATTCTCTAGTAGTGTTTGTTCTCTCTTGAGTTTTCCTCGAGTAATTATTAGATCATTTAAGTTTCTAGTAGATGTGAGATGTATATATTGTGGCATGTTTATATAAAAAAAAGTATTGTGGGCGTAACAAGCAAAATCGTATTGTTAGTTCAAAATTTAAGTAACCTAATTTGATTGCAATTTCCATGAAAGAAAACTAAGGGAAGAAAGTTCATCAATTTTAATTACTAGATTAAGAAATAAAGTGGCCATACAAATATCAAACAACAAGAAATCAAAGTTTTTAATTAGTAGACTTTTGGATTCTCTTTCGTATTTATTAATTATTTGTTTAGGTTTGCATTAAACTTTAAAGTTTTAACTCTATTTCATAATCAACTTACAATATCCATGTAGAAAGACAACTTTACCCTTTTACTAACTTCATTAAGTTGTTGTACCATGAACACTTAAATCTTTAAGGAGCTTTTAACAAATTTATTATTCAACCATTTGACTTGATATCTTAGCACCTACATGTCACAACACTGCTTGCTGCTAGTTAGAAAAGTGAGAAGTTGGTTCATGAAATCGGGTCTTGAATCACGATTTGTATGTATTTTTGTAGATCATATATGCAGTAAAGATCTATATATTTGGCTTGGTTAAAAATCATATGCGGTTAGAAGGTATGTATTTCTAAGGGAAATTACCAAAATAATCATATATGATCAAAAATTTTCAAAAATAAATATTGCTTTTTAGGCATTTCAAGTGTGCCAAACCGCGACTAAGACAGCTGCAGCATGTTTAGCGCTTTTGGCACGTACGTAATAATTGACCATCTTCTATGGTGCCTCGTAAGAACACGTGTTCTTCCAGGCGAGTAAAGAATTGGTTCGGAATGGTAATCTTCATCAACAACATCTTGTTGATTACAAACTGGTTGTTGGAGATTATCAATTGGTTGTTCTAGGACTATGAATTGTTTGTTCAAGATTACAAGCTATCTCCCTATTTAGTTATTTTGCTGCCTTGGTTAAGAACCATATGCGGTTAGGAGGTATGTATTTCTAGGGAAAATTACCAAAAAAATCATATATGATGAAAAACTTTCAAAAATAGATATTGCTTTTTGGGCATTTCAAGTGTGCCAAGCTGCTGTTGGAATTAATCTTGACTTAATTGTTTGTTGTTAGTTTATATTTTGGATTCATTCAATAGTTTTTGGTAAGTACAATACGTAGTTTGAGTTTGACTATGTTTGGTGAAAAGAACGTTGGATCATGGCCGAAAATTAGGAGTGAGTGGATACACAATGTTGAATTAGTTGAGTCTCATAGAGGCTATTTATAGCCCTGATTCTCATTTAATAATATACGACTTTTCTTTGTGCAAATATCTTTTCCTATCTCTTAATATTTAGATACATATGTTTCGTGAGTTTAAGAGTGCAATTATGTGTGTTTTGGGGCTTGAACCAACAATTGGTATCAGAGCGCAAGGTTAAAGAACATACTGCCGGTTTGAGATTCGGTGGCGGAAACCATAGAAGCCGCTAGGGCTCGACAGAAGGGGCTAGTTCAAGTGAAGAACTCGCAAGAAAGATGAGCGAAAAAAGAGGTAAAGCTGGTCGATATGATTGGTCTGAAAGAAGAAAGAATCGACTTATGTAAATCGCTATAGTGGGGTGACGATCGGCTGCCAGAGAAGAAACCAACAGAAAAAGAAGAAAGTAGATTCAGGTGACTGAAGAAACAACGAGTATTAGTGTGGTGACTCGTTCGCTACAAGGTGTAAACCTTCGCTCACGACGATGGTGGATATGGGTTTAACTAACAGACAATAATTGAAGTAACGACACACAGAAATAAAGTGGTTCGGCCTAAAGTGACCTACGTCCACTAAGAAGATATTGACTTTATTGATACGAGATACAAGTAATGAGACAAGTGTATACAAGTGTGTATTCTGTGATTCGTTGATTCACCCTCCCTAAAAAAGGAGTTTTAGCCCTCCTTATATAGGATATGTGTAGGCCCGAAGCTACTCGGCCCGTTTTGGGCGATACTGGGCTTGGGCCCAAGTTATGGGCTCGTTATCCAGAAGCCCACCTGGTTGGATCCCAATCTTCAGTTAGACAAAGTGATCCAAGTTGAAGAGAGCGCCTCCTGATTGGTCCACGTGGCGTGATGTAATCGGCTGGCTGGGGCGGCGCCTTGTCATTGGTACACGTGGCGCAATGTGGCAGTCTGCAGGAAGCACTCCTTTTCTTCTAGTGTCAGGAGGTGTCAGGCGGCTGACCTATTGACGTCTGACACCTGAGGGAAAGCAGCAAGTGAGGCTCTAGGGGAGATGTATCTAAGCGCAGTGGGGTGGTGTTTCCGCGCTAGGATGCTGGCGCGCCTTTGTGGTACTTTCCTATTCTTCTTGTTGATGTAGGCGGAGATCCATGTTGTGGGTAGGGTGCGCCGGAGCGGTAGAAATTAGTACCCTACCCCTTCAAGTCCCCTAAGTCCAGGGTGCCTCCTGATCTTGATTAGAGATCTGGTGGGGCACTGGACTAATGTATGTTTTGTTTGTGGAGGAGAGCTCCTCCACAGTGCCTGTTGCTTTGTTTGTTCATACATGTGTGAAGAAGAGTGCTCGTGGCAGCTCTTTAACATATGTGTGTGTGGAAGAGTGCTCGTTGCAACTCTTAAGAAAATGTTTAAGGAGAGAGAGCGCGTTGCAGCTTTGTACACATGTGGAAATATAAAAGCATCCCCTTATCTTTGTACATGCCTCCTATTGTTGTCATTTCATGACGTGGCATTTCGTTTTTTGTAATTGTAAAACATTGCATTGACCGTCCTTTGAGTTTTCGTAAAACCAGCGCCAGGTTAAAACGTGGCATGCCTGGTTTGAAAATGTTAAAGTTGGCGGAGAACGTCTTTTAATTTTACGTCAAACCAGCGCCAGGTGATGACGTGGCAGGCCTGGTTTGAAAATGTAAAATTTAGCGGAGAACGTCCTTTGATTTTACGTCAAACCAGCGCCGGGTGATGACGTGGCAGGCCTGGTTTGGAAATGTAAAATTTGGCGGAGAACGTCCTTTGATTTTACGTCAAACCAGCGCCGGGTGATGACGTGGCAGGCCTGGTTTGGAAATGTAAAATTTGGCGGATAACGTCCTTTGATTTTACGTCAAACCAGCGCCGGGTGATGATGTGGCAGGCCTGGTTTGGAAATGTAAAATTTGGCGGAGAACGTCCTTTGATTTTACGTCAAACCAGCGCCAGGTGATGACGTGGCAGGCCTGGTTTGAGGAGATAATGCACATTCAATAGTTGTAATAAATATTTGGGATGATTGGGAGTTAATTTGTCTGGAATTTTGAAAAGATTCCTTCGAATGCCTTTTTTGGGGGGAAACCTAGGAAACGTGTTGAGGAAGCTAAGACGGTTGGTGAACATGTCAGGGGGCAGAGAGGATGTCTGCATAGTTGGCAGTCACGTCAGCACGTGGGTAGTGTCCTTTTTCTTCGTGTGTCAGGCGAGTAGCCGTACACGCGCGCGAGTGGTGTGTGCAGCAGACTGTGGACTGACACTAGGCAGGTGAAGAAACAACGGATGGCGCCAATGAAGAAACAACGAGTATTAGTGTGGTGACTCGTTCGCTACAAGGTATAATCCTTCGCTCACGACGATGGTGGATCTAGATTTAACTAACAGACAATAATAGAAGTAACGACACACAGAAATAAAGTGGTTCGGCCTAAAGTGACCTACGTCCACTAAGAAGATATTGACTTTATTGATATGAGATACAAGTAATAAGACAAGTGTATACAAGTGTGTATTCTGTGATTCGTTGATTCACACTCCCTAAAAAAGGAGTTTTAGCCGTCCTAATATAGGAGATGTGTAGGCCCGAAGCTACTCGGCCCGTTTTGGGCGATACTGGGCTTGGGCCCAAGTTATGGGCTCGTTATCCAGAAGCCCACCTGGTTGGATCCCAATCTTCAGTTAGACAAAGTGATTCAAGTTGAAGAGAGCGCCTCCTGATTGGTCCACGTGGCGTGATGTAATCGGCTAGCTGGGGCGGCGCCTTGTCATTGGTACACGTGGCGCGATGTGGCAGTCTGCAGGAAGCACTCCTTTTCTTCCAGTGTCAGGAGGTGTCAGGCGGCTGACCTGTTGACATCTGACACTTGAGGGAAAGCAGCAAGTGGGGCTCCAGGGGAGATGTATCCAAGCGCAGTGGGGTGGTGTTTCCACGCTAGGATGTTGGCGCGCCTTTGTGGTACTTTCCTATTCTTCTTGTTGATGTAGGCGGAGATCCATGTTGTGGGTAGGGTGCGCCGGAGCGGTAGAAATTAGTACCCTACCCCTTCAGTGACCTAGACCGAAGGGACACCTGGGAAGACTACGAGTCCGCCGCCGGAGAAGAAACCAGAAGTAAAAGAAGAAAGCCGATTATGACGGGACCGGTGGGTTGGTGATACTAAACACCAACGAAGAAAAGTTTGTGTGAATTTTTGTTTGACCGATTGAAGCTTTGACTGAACAAAGAAGATTAGACAACAAGAAAAAGAAAAACCTAAAGGATCGATTTGATGAACAAAAAGGTAGGCTTGATGAAGTGTGATGATGAGGTTCGGATGTACACTTTTGAATGGTTTGAATGGGTGTTGTGGTGAGTTGATAACAAAAGGAAGCTAGTTTGTAGAAAAGGAAGAAAGTCAGATTGAGAATAAAGATTCACCATAGTGAATTGATTTGTGATTGTTACCGTAATTTTAACCGAAATTGTTCTAGTGGTTAGAAAGAAGACCGAGACTATTACTGGAATTATTGAACCGGTAATACCGAAGTCGTTAAAGTCCGAACAGCGTGACCGAGACCGAGGTAACCTTGACCTGCAGTTACCGCAAAAAGATCGTAGACCAAAATTGTGAACCCGAGACCGTAGTGGTCCACTGCAGATCGAGGCCATGGGTGAGACAGTGACCGGAGGTTCGCATTAGGGTAGACCGAACACCGAACAAAGCTTTTATTGAAAAGCTTAGACCGAAAGAGGGTGATTGTTAAAATTAATCTTGACTTAAGTGTTTATTCTTAGTTCGTATTTTGGATTTATACAATAGATTTTGGTAAGTAGAATAGGTAGTTTGAGTTTGACCGGGTTTGGCGAAAAGAACGTTAGATCATGGCCGAAAATTAGGAGTGAGTGGATCCACTATAGTGAATTAATTGAGTCTTGTGGAATCTATTTATTGACCTATTTCTCATTGAATAATTTACAACTTTTCTCTGTGCAAATATCTTTTCCTTTCTCTACATATTTATATACATATATTCCGTGAGTTTAAGTGTGTAATTGTGTGTGTTTTGGGGCCTGAACCAACAGCTGCGGCATGTTTAGTGCTTTTGGCATGTAATAACTGACCATATCCTATGGCGCCTCCTAAGAACACTTGTTCTTCCAGACGAGTAAAGAATTGGTTCGGAATGGTAATCTTCATCAACATCATCTTGTTGATTACAAACTAGTTGTTAGAGATTATCGATCGATTGTTGTAGGACTACGAATTGTTTGTTCGAGATTACAAGCTATCTCCCAATCTAGTTGTTTCGCCATCACTAGAAATAAATTTGTCACTATTATGTTTGTTTTATCAGTGCTTCGTCATTTTTTATTTACTCTATAATATGTGTAAATTCAATGTGTGATGCTCTTCATGACTCATCCTGGGAGGCAAGTGTTACTAGTTGGTTACTATAAGCATTAGCTTAAGAAATTTTGGTACATGGGGGTACTATTTAGACTGAAACTAGGGCTTTTGAGCCAAGTAGAACTGCTAATCCTAGTAGCCATATGCAAGTAGGAAAAAAGATGTGATATATGTGCCATACTTTGTAAGATAGAGGTGCCCTATGGTGGTTGGGAGTAAAGATAGAGGTGCCCTGTGGTGGTTGGGAGTATAATAGAGTGTATCAAAAATTGCATTCAAACCTGGCTAGTATGAGGTTTAATGAAGTACAATGCTATGATCTCGTAAATATCAGTTTTGTTGAAGTCGGCAGATAATAGTAAGCATGGGGAAAAATGCCTAGACAAGTGTGCATATATGTGGCCTTAGGTGAAACCATAGAGTACGTATAGGGGGTAGAATGATATAAGGCCTAAATTGAATATCCTAGACGTGTGAGTTAAGTAATCGAGTGAGTAACTAAAATGTATCCAGTATCCCAACAAAGAGTTACGGCTAAGGAGCAAAATTCGAAGACTTAAAGTGAAGGAAACGTTAAAGATTGGTGTATCTGCATGACAACAAAAATGAAATAGAACAAATCCCAGTGTCAATCTAGTAATAGGTTAAAGTAGAAGTAGGGAAGGTGTTTGAGGCCGAGATATCCGTTCTACTTGCTGAGTTATAAATCTCTCGTGGGTGTTTTATAAAGAATCACAAAGGGGATTTAAACCAAACTCAAATGACATTCACCGATTGTACAATTGGATGAATCAAAACATATGATATACGTTAATTTACACATATAAAAGTCCCCGTTTAACTCCCATTTTCAGACGTTTTTGATCTTATACACAGGAATTGGTACTTATTTCGGTATCTTTACAGTTTCAGGTCTTAAACGATGTCCCGGAAGCAGAACAAAAGGAAAAACGGAGTTATCGGTGCGCGTACGGCACCCATATCAAACCGACCGGCCGCGCGCAACACTCTGATATTTCTGGGGACCTTCTAGAAGCCCTACGTCAGCAATCGAGCACTCACATACCTTTTTGAAAAGCGACCGGCCGGTCGGATGGACTGCGCGGCCGCGCGAACAACCTGTTCAACTATGAATGTGCCATTCATCTCACTGATCGAGTATTGGGTCTTTGGGAGCGATTTCTGGCGATTTTCGGGGTTTTTGAAGTGCTGCACAGGCGTAAAACAAGCTTGTGCGCAACACCAAAGGCGTCTGAACCCGAACATGCAAGAAGTTGTGAAGTCTGAGGTCATTAAATTGCTCGATGCTGGATTGATATATCCGATCTCGGATTCTGTTTGGGTGAGTCCTGTACACGTTGTGCCAAAAAAGGGTGGCATGACGGTGGTTACAAATGATAGGAATGAATTGATTCCTACGAGGACCGTCACGGGGTGGAGAGTTTGCATTGACTACCGCAAGCTCAATGACGCCACCCGCAAGGATCACTTCCCGCTTCCATTCATCGATCAGAAGTTGGAACGACTGTCGGGGAAGTTGTATTATTGTTTCCTTGATGGTTTCTCTGGATACTTTCAGATCCCCATCGGTCCTGTGGACCAGGATAAGACGACCTTCACATGCCCTTTTGGCACATTCGCCTACAGGCGTATGCCATTTGGGCTGTGCAATGCGCCGGCAACCTTCCAGCGTTGCATGGTTGCCATATTCCATGACATGATCGAGGACTCCATGGAGGTATTCATGGATGATTTTTCCGTTTTCGGGAGTTCTTTCGATCAGTGTCTGGGGAATCTGGAGCGGATGCTTCAGAGGTGCCACTTCATGGTGAAGGAAGGAATAGTTCTAGGGCATAAGGTCTCCCAAAATGGGTTGGAGGTTGATCCTGCCAAAGTTGATATCATTTCTAGGCTCCCTCCGCCCACTTCTGTCAAAGCGATCCGCAGCTTCTTTGGTCATGCGGGGTTCTACCGGCGATTCATGAAAGACTTCTCTAAAATCGCCCGTCCCATGACCCGTTTGTTGGAAAAAGATGCACCATTCATCTTTGGTGCAGATTGTTTGAAGGCCTTCGGGCTTTTAAAGTGTTTGCTTGTTGAGGACCCTATTTTGGTAGCACCTGATTGGGAGCTACCATTCGAGATCATGTGCGATGCAAGTGATTTCGCAATAGGGGCGGTCTTGGGGCAGCGGAAGGACAAGCACTTCCACCTGATCTACTACGCTAGTAAGACTCTTCACGATGCTCAAGAGCATTATACTACCACTGAGAAGGAGCTTCTAGCCGTAGTATTTGCATTCGACAAGTTCAGATCACACCTGGTGCTATCCAAGATGATACTCTATACGGATCATGCAGCAATCCGGTATCTATTTAGCAAACAGGACGCGAAACCGCGCCTGATTAGATGGATCCTGTTGCTTCAAAAGTTCGATATAGAGATTCAGGACAAGAAGGGTGCCCTGAATGTTGCTGTTGATCATCTTTCGAGACTCGAGCATGATGATGCCGAGCACTCTGCGTGGGAAACAATAAATGACAACTTTCCCCACGAATTCCTGATGAGTGTCGAGTCTGTTGAGGATGTATCGCCTTGGTTTGCGGACTTCCCGAACTACCTCGCGTGCGGGATCCTTATCAAAGGGTTGTCGCACCAACAAAAGAGGAAGTCCTTCGCTGACCTTAAGCATTACTGTTGGGATGACCCATTTCTGTTCCGAGTCAGGGCGGATCAGTTGATCCGCCGGTGTGTATTTGGGGTGGAGGCGGCGCAGATATTCCGTGATTGTCACGAGGCGCCTACCGGAGGTCACCATGGAGCGAACTACACGGCTAAAAAAGTGTTAGACTCCGGGTTTTATTGGCCCACACTCTTTCGTGACGCCCCGATACTGGTCGGTGCTTGTGATTCGTGCCAGAGGGCGACGAACATATCGGCACGCGACCACATGACGCAAAACCCGATTCAAGTCTGTGAAGTCTTTGACATTTGGGGCATTGACTTCATGGGACCGTTCCCCTCCTCACGGGGTAATCGATACATACTCGTGGCGGTTGACTACGTGTCGAAGTGGGCCGAGGCGCAAGCCTCACCCACAAATGATGCCCGAGTAGTTGTGAGGTTTGTCTGCGGCTTGTTCTCACGGTTTGGTGCCCCAAAGGCACTAATCAGTGACGGTGGTACGCATTTCTGCAACGCGCAGCTTGATCGCGCGTTGGCACGTTATGGTGTGCACCACAGGTTATCCACCCCGTATCACCCACAGACAAGTGGATAGGTGGAAGTCACTAACCGGGGTTTAAAGAGAATCCTTGAGCGGTCGGTAAATCAAAACCGCAAGGATTGGGCTGACAAGCTGGATGACGCGTTATGGGCCTTCAGGATCGCATAAAAGACGCCTATTGGGACGACTCCCTTTAGGCTTGTCTATGGGAAGGCGTGTCATCTCCCTGTCGAGCTGGAGCATAGGGCGTTCTGGGCTCTTAAAACGGCAAATTTGGATTTGAAGACCGGCGGTGAGACCCGTTTCTTCCAAATTCATGAGCTGGAGGAGGTGAGGCAACAAGCGTATGAGAGCTCGATTTTGTATAAAGAGCGCACAAAAAGGCTGCACGACAGTCGCCTAAAACATCGAAAAGATTTTCAGGTAGGCGACTTGGTCCTGCTTTACAACTCTTGCCTGCGTCTCTTTCCAGGAAAGTTAAAGTCCCGATAGACAGGTCCGTACACCGTTAAAGAAGTATATCCGTACGGAACTGTCTTAATTGAGAATTCTTAGGGTTTGACTTTCAAAGTCAACTGTCATAGATTAAAAGTCTACATTGACGGACCGGTTGACCAATCCGTAGAGGTAATTGATCTCTACGCCCCACATGCTTAATAAGTGTGGGAAAGTGAGTCTAGCTAGCGACTCGATAATAAATATAGCACGGCGTGTATGGACGCGCCAAATTGTACAAATGTTAATAGCTTAGAGTAGTTAGTAGTTAATTTGCTTAGTTTCTAACTTATTTTTCTAGTTTGTTTTTAGTATTTGCAGGTTTGATTCGTGCCTTATGAAGATGTGGAAAGTCGCAAAACAGGTAAGTAGGTTGTTTGTGTTGAAACAGAGTGAACGCAAGCATTTTTAGGGGAAAACCGTAGCATAAAAACACATCAGCTGCAGTGAGCGGCCGCGCGAAATGAGGGACCGGCCGTGCGAAACGCCCAGCAAAAAAAACAAAAAAAATTTAACGACCGGCCGCGCGCGGGTTCTGGAAAAAAAATATTTTATGGGTATTTTAGGTATTTCACTTTAAAACTGCAAAACCTTTAACCCTAAAACTAGATAGAGCGGCCGCTTGGTTAATAACTGTAGAGGATATGATTTTACACGAAAACAGGATTATATGATCATACAAGTTACAAAACCAGGTGCGGAAACCCTAGCTTTGAACAAACTGATGTAAACTCAAATCAAAACACAATCAAAGTCATTTTCAAACGTTTTCATAGATTAACTTGATGATAAACTTGATTACAATGTCAATACAGTTAATCTAACTCAAACACAGACTCTCTCAAACTCTCCTGGAACAACACCTCAAAACACACACACCTCATAACTCACTTAACATTACAAAAACTCAAATTCTATATATAGGCACTGCACATTCGCCCACTTTACATGGTCGAATGTGAGTGTTTTCCACATTCGCCCACTGTAGTGGTCGAATGTGTATCTTCAGTGTAGCTCCCTTCTTAGTTCGTCCAGTCTTCTCTACCTTCGCCCACATCTTCTACATTCGCCCAACTCAGCCCTTTTAACACATGTTAACTATCCAATCACTAGTCGCAAAACGCATCTAAAAACTCCCCCTCGACTATTGATTGGATCGTTTTCTGTCCTCGTCCATAGCTTTGTTCAGCAACTTGATTCTGAGCTGTTTCTTCTGCTCTTTTGTCATCTCAGGCTCTAATCTTCTCTTCACCGGTTTTGACACATTTGCCATCTTCACCATTTTACCAAGTTTTCCTTCCAGATTACTACCCGCATTTATGTCATATGCAAAGCAAACACCAACTACTTGAGTGTATTTCTTTGCCTGATCAGCATCGTTCGGCTCATGATGAATCGGATTGTAAAAGAGCATGATGATGTCTTCAAAAGTGCAATTTATCAACCACATAGGATCAAATACATGCACATGCTTGTATTTATCCTTTCCATCTCTCAACACAATCACCGCTTCTGCCTTTCTCCAATCGTAATACCAGAAGATAAAGTCAGCACTGAAATGTTGAGGCATGGGCATTAAAGGTATTTTCCTCATCACTTCAGGTGCCTTATATATCAAGGTAACCCGCTTCAGCTTGGTTCTGGGATCAATATCCCTGTGAACTTTCCTCCGGGGATATAGTGGCTTGAATCTATTCCATCTTGTTCTGCTTTCCCAAACCAGCTTGTCTGCGCACCAACCGACATGTGTGTTATTAACTGAAGCACCTGACATTTGGAATCTGCATAGATCTCTAACCGCCCAGTACGGTAGAGTTAGCAAATCAATGAATCTGTAAAAGTACAAGATCCCTGATTCCCATTTGGCAGCTAGACACGTCAGCCTGCCTAAATATGTCCACCCGAGAGCTCTGCCTCTGAATTTAGCATTATGAAATCTATAAAAGTTTCCTTGAGCTTCAGGCTTCGGTCGGTTCTCATCCATTAATCTTAATTTCTTCAAATAACTCTTCAATTCATCAGATTTATTTGAAGATTCTGGCTTATCAGCTCCAAATACTTTCTCCACAAATTCTGCACTTCTCTGCTTAGCTTTCTTCTTTGCAGAAGTGTTTGGAATTTCAGTAAAGTCAGGAAACACCACATCTTCATCAGTTTATCTGAAGTATTGTGGGTATTCCTCATGTGTTATATCTTCTATCTCCACTTCTTCAAATTCAGGGGAATCTTTATCATCAGAGTGACTTCCAATATCCTTTTCAGGAATATGTGAAATCGACTCATCTACAATAAATTCTTCAAACGTTTTCCCTACCCTCTGTGCAAGTCCATCTAAAATCTCTTTTGCCACAGATGCAGGTACTTCCCCTTCTTCTAAATCAGGATCGTTATATTCCAATTCATATCTCATATCGTCAGTTTGGAATATTTCAGCAAAACGACCTGTGAACTCAATGGTCCATTCTCTTCTTTCTAACATGTCCTTGTAAACTTGTTTAGCATCATCCGTCAAGGACCTCACCTTCTCATTCCAGAATATACTTTCATCTGAATCAACGTTCTCACCTTTCTTCTTTGAACTCGATTCTCCAGTATCTTTCTTCTTCTTTGAAGGTGGTCTCTTCTCAAATGTAAAATTTGATGTATCATCTCCTCCATCATTATCATCATCACTGCTACTACTGTCATCTTCTTTTTGACTTCCCGAACCCTCTGCATCATCATCATCATCATTATTATCATCCTCATCATCACTCTTCTCCGATTCTTCATTGTCCTCATCATCATCTTCCTCTTTATCAGACTCAGATGGTTCGAAATCAACCTGTTCAACTTCTTTTTCTTTGTCTTCCTCACCCTCCTTCAGTTTGGGTGCAACATTCTACAGGTTATCAATCAGCTCACTAAGGCGTTTATTCTCAGCCTTTAGTTCTTTATTATCTTCTTTAATAGCCTTGAATCTGTTTTTGTTCCTCAAACACTTTCCTTCAAGCTTTTTGTTCTTTGCTTCTAGCTTCTTCACTTTCTCATCAATCTCATTTTGATTCGACTTTGAAGCTACTACAATCTGAAGCATCTTTTCTTCATTCTGCTTGAACTTGGCTATTTCTGCTTGCTGAGCCACAATCATCTTCATCATATCGTCCATCTTCTTATTCACCTGCTTCATAACATCATCATCCACAGTGACTTTCTTTGACTTGGATTTAGATCTGGATGGCTCAACTTCAGCTTCTTTCTCTTTCTGAGGCTTTGTGAACAAGTTAAGTACATTATCCAGGGCTACATTGAACTCATCCACTGGTAATGTTGTTGCCTCTTTAGTTTTCTGTTTCTTTGTGACTGGTGAAGATTGCTTTGATGACGTTCCAGCTTCAGGTAATCTTTTTCCTCTCAAGAGTTGAGCTAACTCTTTCTCTCTAAGTTGCTTTGTGCTAGTCTTCTTAGCCATGGTTTTGTGTTTAGGCTTGGGCAAGTTAACAACTACAGTTTCTCCTTCGTTCAACTCATCCATATTCACACAAAACACTTCATCTTCAGCACTAACAGACTTCTTACTCTTCTCAGCTTCTGCAATCGATCTGTTTAATGATTCAGACTCACCAACCATAGTGGCCTTACGTTTGGTGGCCCGGAGATTTTCAGCATCCGAATCCCACTGTTCCTCCTCCTCTGTTTCTTCAGAATCTACAGATTCTTCATCCACCAAACTTGTACCTTTCTTAGCAGTAGATTTCTTTCTCACAACCTGTTGCTTCGAGCTACCCTGATCAGTCTTTCCTTTGCCCTTCCCTTTGGCTCCAGGATTGACTACTTGCCTCTTCCTCTTAGTATTAGCATCAGCGTATACTAAAGGATCATCATTATCAGAATCACTATCAGGATGCCTTGCTGTATTCTTTCCTGGATCATTGTAATCCTCTCTAGCTAAGGCTCCAAACAACCTCCTGTACGGTGGCCTCTCATTGTCTGGCACACCCTTATAGCCCTTCATTCTAACCAAAGTACGAATGTTCATGTGATCTAAAGCAAGTATCTGTGTTGGATCTTTCTTCAGATTTGGATACTTGTGATCAAAGATCATCATCAGGAATCTAGGGTATAGCATAAAATACTTCTTCTTTAAACCCTTCAGCATCTCCAACATGTGATCCAATATCATCCCAGCAACATTAAATGGTTTGTTGAGAGTCAACGCAACCATTAATGAGCTCAAACTCTTTCTCATTACGTCATATCCTCCACTAACACATCCAAACACATGTATGATGACGTGAGCAAAATACTTAAACTGCACGCTCAGTTTCCCTTTGTACATTGAACCATCAGTGATAGGTCCTTTGTATTTCATTCTAAGGAAACAAGCTTTCTACTCAGTCCACGACAATTCTCTTGGATCTTCACTCACTTCATACTTAATCTGGAGAGCTTCTCTGATGTCGGACTCTGTAATAAACATCTCCATATCTTGAATCTTGCTTCGTATAATGGTCTGATTATCCAGAAAGTCATACTTCGCGTTGTTGTAGAAGTCTTCAACTATATCCTTGTAGATAATAGTTGGAGTAGCCAAAGCATACACTACTCTACATCTCTTCAGGAACTTGATTATATCAGTAAACTCCACGTTCTTCTCTACTTCTCCCAGATAAGCACAGCAATTGTGATTCTTCTCGAACGGCCATTTGCTCTTGCTCGATGATTCACCTTCTTGAACAGGTTCTGGGACTATATCAGGAACAACAGTTTCAATTGGAATCTCCACATTTTCTTGTTCCTCAGCCATCTGAATACACAAAATCAGAAACAAACGTCAAAACACAAAAACGACAAAATTTCAAAATTTTAAAACTTAAACAGTTTCCACATTCGCCCAAATAGAAAGGTCGAATATAACATTTGAGACCCGAATATGAAATTTTATGGTCGAATGTAAAAAAATTTTAACTGAAAATTTACATTCGCCCATTTTTATGTACATTCGTCCCAAACAAATCACCTTCGCCCATTCGACGGCCCGAAGGTAGATCTGTTCAACTTCTAAAATTCAAAATTTGTTCAAAGTTGTTGTTAATCAGTAAAACTGATTGAGATGAGTCCTAAACATGCCGACTAACATTCGTGTAGCATCAATTGCACCATAATTTCATTTTATGTCAGTTTTAATAGAAAATTAGGGTTTATATTAAAAAATCAATCAATTATTCAATTTGAATCTGTAATAACCCTAATTTATTCTCCATTCTCCCCCTAAAACTGCCATAGAATGAAATGCAATCAAAATCGAACTCAAACAAACACTCTAAGTCCTTGAAATCCTAAACCCTAGGTCCGATTAGAAAACGACTGATTCTGATCTCATTCCTTCTTCATTACCTGTAAATTTGGTATCAAAATGATCAGGATTGAATGAGGAATCAAACGCACAAGCAAGAAAATCGAAAGCAACAAGGTCTGGTACTTGGTAAAAATTTTGAAAAAGTTTGAATGATGGGTCGAATCTGCTTGTGGCTATATATAAGTGTCCACCTTCGCCCGTTGTAAGTGGACGAATGTGAAGAATTTCCACCTTCGCCCCAAATAAATGGCACGAAGGTAAAAATGAGTTCACCCGAAAGTGGATTTTGATTAAAAGATCCACATTCGTCCGTTTAAACAGCACGAAGGTAAGAATTTTCCACATTCGACCCATTTAAGGGGCGAATGTGAAATGGAAAATTCTGAAAATTTTGCCAAATCACGAATTCGAATCCCGTTCAACATTTTTCAATCCGTTAAACTTCCAAAACTCATATTTTCACACTTAGAATGATACAAAGCCCAGATGGTGTTGTCAAATCTCAGAAATTGACTATCAAGCATCCCCGGTTATCAAAAATAAAGCAGAAATGCAAAAGTTTTGGATTTTTCTGAAATTTTATCAAAACACACCTAAAATCTTTTTGGATTTTGTATCTTTTTGACAATAAAAGTAAATTGCAACAAAATAAAATGCAGCAAAGTAAATGAAAGCAGTAAACTTTTTGTGAAATCCGGTCAGAGGATCATATCAGTTTTCTGAGAAATCTGATCACAGCATTGATCTATTTGTTTAATATTATCTTTAGAAGCAATATGTGACACGGCAATTGCTGATATTGTGGTCCACGTAAGCTCACATGCAGACAATTACGCAATGCTTTAAAATGATACGAGTTAGGTGTATTAGACTAACACGATGTGGTGCCCACACACACGACATACTCCCGTATCAAGTAATTGCACAAAGCTTCGTCGTAACGCGTGATTATGCAAGAGTTATCCGTAAAAGTTACAAAGTATATAGCACAGAGGTGTACAGGT
The DNA here is from genome assembly GCA_032199755.1 of Ambrosia artemisiifolia. NCBI lineage: Eukaryota > Viridiplantae > Streptophyta > Magnoliopsida > Asterales > Asteraceae > Ambrosia > Ambrosia artemisiifolia. The sequence continues at coordinate 12,669,756 of CM063514.1, forward strand.
CAGCAACTGAATGCAGCAGAGTAACATGTGCGTATACACTAGGTTGAGGCTGATATTAATCACTGATTTGCATCAGATGATCAATACGATGTAATAATGATCTATGATCAGTTAAAACATAAAGTTCCTCAATTCGGTAACTTCCGGTTTTGGCAATTAAGCTCTTTTAGCAAATATTCTGATAAAACTAGGTCCGTAAATCAATACGACAAAAGTTTATCAGAATATCCCGGATAACCATAACATAACGACCCGAAACCTCAGATTTTGGCAATCCTATCAAACGAAATTACGGTACTAAGACCATATGCCCATGAGGTGTTCAGCCACGAACGCGTAGTTCGTTATGTTTGTATCACTAATGCACGCAATATTTAGTCTACGAAGCCTATCAGCATATCACACGTAGTCAATACACGCCTCATATACTATACAATTCTTTAGCCTGTGTCAGATCCCCACTGATGTACTATCATTTCCTCTTTTTACCAGGAAATCATTTTTGATTTTCTAATTTTTTAGGTCTTTTTGAATTTTATAATGTTTTTGGTTTTTCTGAAAAGATGTCTCCCCCTAAAATAAAGAACATATTTTTGTTTGTTTTTCAGAAATATCAAAAACCCCAAAAAAATTTGAAAGAAACAATCCACTCGAAAGCATCAACTTCTTTGAGGATTAAACAATCCCCTCGAAAGCATCAACTTCTTTGAGGATTACGATAGTAAAGAGAAATTCCCAATTAGCAAAGAGAAATTCCCAATTAGCAAAATATAAAAACTAAAAACTAAAAAGCGATAAACCGAGGTGCCGATTAGTCCTGTTTACTTTTAAAAGATATTCAAAGCGGGATCTGTCAAAAGCTTTTGTAAACAAATCTGCACGTTGGTAGTCAGTATGAATTTTGATCATATCAATCAATTCCTTAGCGTAACAATCACGGATAAAATGATATTTGATCCGGATGTGTTTCGCTTTGGAATGATTTTCAGTATTTTTAGTTAATGCAATTGCGGCTTCGTTGTCGCAGTGTATAGGGGTTTTAAGAAACTGCAAACCGTAATCCACCATCTGTTGTTGGATCCAGAGTACTTGCGAACAGCAACTCGAGGCTGCAATGTACTCGGCTTCACAGGTAGATAGAGCCACGGAAGTCTGTTTCTTGCACTGCCAGGTGATTAACCTGCTCCCTAAAAACTGGCAACCGGCTGTAGTAGATTTGCTATCTTTGTCGCAGCCGCCCCAATCTGCATCACTAAAAGCGATAAAATCAAAATTATCATCATTAGGGTACCAAAGTCCTTTTGAGGGACAACCCTTCAGATATCTAAGGATACGCTTGACCGCCGTCAGATGACTTTGTTTCGGCTTCGATTGATAACGGGCACAGAGACACGTTGCGTACATAATATCTGGTCGAGACGCCGTCAAATACATCAGAGATCCGATGATTGCTCTGTATGTAAATGGGTCCGTCAGCTCCCCCTTAGCATCCACTCCAATCCCGTGATTGGGTTGAATCGGGGTATCCATCGGCTTTGAGTCCTCCATCTGGAACCGGCTCAAGATGTCGGAGACATATTTCGTCTGGTGAATGAAGATCCTGTCGGGTCTTTGGTCCACCTGTAAGCCTAGGAAAAACTGCATCTCCCCCATTGCGCTCATTTCGAACTTTTCCTGCATGACAGTTTCGAACTCCCTGCATAAAAGCTCGTTAGTTGAACCAAATATTATATCATCAACGTATATCTGCACTAGAAGCAAATCATCTCCCGTCTTCTTCGTAAAGAGGGTGCAATCAACGAGGCCGCGCTTAAATCCTTTAGAGATGAGGTATGTACTTAGCTCCTCGTACCACTGTCTCGGAGCCTGGTGCAAGCCATATAAAGCTTTGTTTAGCACGTAGACCTTATCCCGGTGGATTGGGTCCTCAAAGCCTGGTGGCTGCCCAACAAAAACCTCTTCCTTGACTTTCCCGTACAGAAATGCGCTTTTAACGTCCATTTGATAAACTTTGAATTTCTTGTATGAAGCAAACGCAAGGAACATCCGAATAGCTTCAATTCGTGCTACCGGTGCATAGATTTTGTTATAATCAATCCCTTCGATTTGATGGAAACCCTGCACGACCAATCTGGCTTTGTTACGAACAATAACCCCACGATCATCCTTCTTGCACTTAAACACCCATTAAGTGCCAATCTTCTTCCTCTCCGGCGGCAAATCCGTGAGTGTCCATACTCCCAATTTCTGGAATTGTAATAACTCCTCCTGCATAGCTTCCACCCAGGCATCATCCTTCAAAGCGTCCTTGTATGTCCTTGGCTCTACCTGCGACACATAACACGCAAACGACCAATCATTTTGACTACCAGATTGTTGAATTTTGGCATATAAAGCTAAAGCACCAAAACTCTCTGGCGAATTAACGCTTTTAAGTTGCCCTCTGGTCATAACACTGCTTCCAGGATCACCGATAACTTGCTCCAGCGGGTGAATACGATGAATCCGAGATTCCGGATAATCAGGTACTTGCACTCCCGTCTGAACAGTCAAGTTCTCTACAGCATCCAGATCATGACCCGTATTTGATGATGAAGCCACATCTGAAGTTGGAGTTGGGTTCACTGGCGGTGCCTCTGGTTCTTCAGCATGTTCAAGAATGACTTCTTCAAATTGTTCATCTTCAGATTCTGAAGATTCTAATGAAGTTGAAGCCTCCTGAAACACTTCTTCTTCTTGTATAGGAGCATTGGTATCATTAGAAGCTGGTAGGGGGTTCACGGTGATCGGACGCACCAACGGTGACGTTGTTGCATTTTCACACTCATAAAGTAATCGAATAACAGCTTCTTCAACCAAGCTATCTAGATTGAATGATTCAAAGAAATCTTTGTAATCAAACATCCAATCAGGACCCGTGCCTTGAAGATTTTGAGTATATCGATGAACTTCCACGTTAGCCCAGTCTTCCACTCGACGAGTTCGCTTGTTGTATACCCGTTTGAGCGGGGTTGCATATCCAACAAAGTAACCCTCCTCGGCTTTAGGACTAAACTTCTCGCTTGGATTCAACATAGTGCATGGCGCCCCAAAAGGTTCTAGATACTCTAAGTTCGGCTTTCTTCGGTGTAACAGCTCATAAGATGTTTTACCAAACTTCTTCACTGTCAGAACCCGATTTAATGTGTAATTTGCTGCATAAATCGCCTCGTTCCAGAACATTACTGGAAGATTTGAATCAGCAAGCATTGTTCTAGCCGCTTCAATTAGAGTCCTATTCTTCCGTTCAGCAACACCGTTCTGTTGTGGGGTGTACGGAGCCGAATATTCATGATGTATCCCTTTGCTTTCACAAAGTTCATCCATCTTGGCATTTTTGAACTCCGTCCCATTGTCACTCCGAATTCTCTTAATCTTCACATTGTAGAGATTCTCCAATCGAGTGAACAGAACTTTTAGGTTGTTAAAGGTGTCACTTTTATTCTGCAAACACATCACCCATGAAAATCTTGAGTAGTCATCAGTGACGACTAAACAATAAAGCTCTCCAAGATGACTTTTGCGCTTGACCGGTCCAAAAAGATCCATGTGCAATCGCTCAAGTGGCATCTCTACAGAGTTAACCTTTTTCACTTTGTGGGACTGTTTGTGTTGCTTCCCCTTTTTACAACTCACACACTTGTCATTCAGATGGAAATGTTTCACGTTTACTCCATCGACAAGTCCATTTCTCACAAGTTGATTCATTTTCCTCAGATGAATGTGCCCCATTCTTCGGTGCCACATTATCGATTCTTTCTCTGTCGCTTTTGATAGAAAACATGTTATCTGCCCCTGTGATGTCATCGCCTTGGACATATCAAGAATGTATAAATTGTTGACGCGAGGTGCCTTCAACATTATCCACTCTTTCGGAATTGTAAAGCCCGGTTTCAGAATATAGCAGGATTTGTCATCAAAATGCACAGTAAATTGTTTATCACATATTTGACTGACACTCAACAGATTATAGTCAATTCGCTTCACATATGAAATCCGCTCGAAACTCACTATCCCATTGCTCACACTTCCTTCCATTGTGATATATCCACCTTTATTACCCGCGAAAGCTACATACCCTCCATTGATGTTCTTCACGTCGAACAGCAACGCAAGATCCCCTGTCATGTGGCCTGAAGCTCCACTATCAACAATCCAAAGACTGCTAATAGGGCCAGCTGAAGCTCCCTGCACACAAAAAGTAAATCATTTAGTTCTTTCGGGGGACCCAAGCCTGAGTCTTGGGTCTTTGAACATCAGGTTTCAAAGTAACATTTTCAAAAGCATTTTCAACAACTTTTTGATCAATCTTTTTCTGATTGTTCAAAACAGTTTCCTTTTTCTCATTAACCCTTGAAGTTGAGGCTCCTGGAGTACCATTGGGTGACCAAGATTGTTCAGACCTTTTCAAAATACGAATCTGAGACTTTGGGTTCTCAGTTGGTTTCTGAACATTGTTTGCAAATGTAACTCTCTTGGTAACCTTATCTGATTTAACAGACTTAGGTCCAACATTTGATTTGACAATCGGTTTTGGTGGAACCTTTTGCCTATCAACTGTTGCGTTCACCACAAGCTTCCTCCATGATTGTTCCATAGCAATCCGATTCCTTCGATCATATTGGATTGAACGATTGTTCCTCATTTGTTGAAAATTGTTTTGGTTGAAAAACTGTTGTGGTTGTTGAGGAACAACTCGCCTATGTGGTGGCACATAATGATCAATCGGTTTCCTCATGGAATTCCTCACTTCAACCTCGTGCCTTTTATGCCTTACATATGGGCACTGAGCAAGTAAATGCCCTCGTTCCCCACATTTAAAGCACGCACGGTACTCTTCAAAAACATTCGGAGCATTTGGTTGAGCAAATGATCTAACAGGGTATTGATCATTGTACTGTTGCTTCCTTAAACTCTCAGGGAGTGGCCCTTTTGAGTAAGTAGGCTCAGTAAAACCATTAGCTCTGTTTTTGGGTCGAACAAACTCTGTGACATGGACCTTTGGTTCTTGAGGAACATCCAAATACAATTTCTTTAATAAAGCTGGTGGAATCTCATTTGTTCTCTCATGTTTTGGGAACCAAATGGTGCTTTCTTGCCAAATCTTTTCTATTTTAGCATAATTGGTATTTTTTATTGGAAAGTCCTCGTCAGAAATGATCTTATCGGATCCTTCCATCCGATAGAACACTTTGACAGGTTTGTCACATTGTTCATTCTTAACACTCTTTTCAAGATCTTTCTTAACCACATTTTTCTCAAGATCTTTCTTCACAACATTCTTATCAGACTTCTTTTCACGATGAGCATTTGCCATCGGAATCACAATCTGAGATGGTGAAACTAGTTCATTTGTAATGATGTGATTTTCTTTTGGAATTTCACATGCATTAACAGTTTGATTACAACCAGTGTCATCACTCTCAGTGTCTGAATCTACACTCTCAGCAGTAACACCCTCATCATTGATACCCAAAATCGGTCTAACATCGGAATGTGGATCACCAATACTGGAAGTATTAGATTCATTTTCCGATGCTGAATCAGATTTTACCAAACTCTCCGGTGTCACTTGGTGACAATTATGGTTTTCAAAGAGAACCGGAGATGGTACAGACCGATAATTGGTGGTTTGATCATCTATGATGTGGTCTACTACATAAGCAATATGCTTATAGCTTTCCAGCTTTTTGTTTACTTTCTCAGCAAAGCATTTGATGGCGGCCATTTCCAACTTGGTGTTTTCAATTTCATTGATATAGTTATTAATTGCAAGTTGTTTTAATGACAAAGTGTTTTTCAAGTCGGAAATGTCCTTTTTGTAGCCATCTAATACTTTGTTAAAAGCATTCAACTCTTTGCGAGTAGATTGACTGTTCATGATAGCACTATCACGTTGAACACGGAGTTGTTTATTCTCCTCAGTCAATCTATCACATGTACCACAATATTTATCACTTGTGTTATCAGTACTACACTCAGAACTTACAGATTTTGGCGGATCAGTCATGGCCATCAATGCGAAATGAGCTTCCTTTCCTGCAAAGAATCTGGAATAGTCAATCTTTGTGAAAGCATCATCTGCAATGCACGACTTCCTTGTCATCAGAAAATCTGCTTCTGCTAGCAACTGTTCTATATCATCATCTAGAGAATCAACACTTGCTTCCGTATCCGATTCACTGTCTGAATCAGAATAAACCGATTCACACTCCTCAGGAACATCAGAAACAGTATCAATCACAACTCCAGAATTTGTCTCTTCAGTTTTAACCTCAATATTAACCTCAGCATTAACCTTAACAGGTTCAGTCTCCTCATCCATCTCAGCTTCAGACTCATCACTTTCAACTTCAGTTTCTACCTTCTCATCCATCGTCACTGAATCTTCAATATCAACCTGATACGCAACACAAGCCACATTGCCACCAGTAGTAATTTCTTCAACACCTATCTGCATACTCGACCAGTCAAACCTCTCATCTTGTTGAGTCACCAATGCTTGATTCTGATTGGTGTTCTGATGTGTCTCATTAGGTGTAGTAATTGGTATGACTGTTCGGTTTGCATTGTTGGGTGATTGGTTTTGTGTCTGGTTTGGTGTGTTTGGTTGTCTGTTTTGGTTGTTATTAAAGTTGTTTTGACGGTTTTGGTAATTGTTGTTGTTTTGGTAAGAAACTTGGTTTTGGTTTTGTTGTTGACGATTCTGATAACTGGCATTGAATGGGTTCCTATTGCCTTGTTTTGGTGGCTGGGTGCATTCTCTTTTAAAGTGACCTTTCCCTCCACAGTTAAAACAAGTAACTTTCTCCTTGTTGAACCCGTAGGTTGTGTTAGGAGAAGTTCCCAAATCAGTTCTACCTGTCTTCTCGATAAATTCTGTTGCTCTTCTCATTATGCTCGCAAAGGCCCATTGGATATCAATGAGTTCCATCTCTTCCTTGTCAATTTGTGCGTAGTCTTCATTGGTCAAGTTGTTATTCCCAATTTGACTAGCAACTAATCCATTGTAGGATGAGACCATTGCAGAGACTAATGCAATGTGTTGCTGAGCAACTTCAACTGTCACATTACCCAAGTTAGATGTCTCTAAAACCACCGTTTGTTGATTAGGTTGGTTCATTGGTTGTTGAGATTGGCTAGCAGTGTAGAAAGCTGCTTGTTGCATTGGGGAGAATGGTGGAATGTATGAATTATTGTATTGTTGTTGTGGTGGTTGGTTTGATGGTTGTGAAAAGGATGGTGTTTGTTGATGGTAGTTAATGGTAGGTGATTCCATAACATTGGAAACACATGCAACATGTGGTGCAACTAGCCCTCCTGAGCCTGATGTACTAGCTGGAACTGATCCTCCAAAATATAAGTTGGGATTCTGAGGAATCTGTGCTCTTCCAATTCTTTGTTTTCCAGCTTCTCTATGAACTCTTGAATAGACCAGTATTGATAAGCATCCTTCTCCCTAAGAACTTCCACATGCTGATCCCAGTTTGGTGGTAGTGCATCTGCAAACTTATCCACCTGCTTTGCCATAGGAATCTGTATACCATAGCTAGACAATTCAGATAACAAATGACTATATCTAGGAGTTAGTTCTTTCAAAGTTTCATTTCCAATATAAGAAAAATTCTTAAACTCCTTTCTCAGTTCTTCCATCCTTAGACCTTTAGTCTTCTCATTACCATCATGCCCTCTTTTAAGTGCTACCCACAATTCCTTAGACGTTGTACAAGTCCCAAATTGATGCAAAAGATCATTTGTAATTTCTTGTGTCAATTGGGAAAACGCCTTCTTCTCCACAGCAAACTTCTTTTTCTCATCCTCAGCCATGCTCTCCAATGGCACTGGTTCACCTGTGTTCTCCAAAACTGGTGGTGTGTAACCTTTAGCAATCATGTTCCATGCTTCTGCACCCTCCACTCCCATGCCTTCCAAATGTATCTTGAACTTTTTCTGCCACTGATTGTATTCTTGAATCTCCATAAGCTTCGGTGGCCGATTCCCACTACCTGAAGACAAATCATTAATCAGTGTGGAAATAGCATTTGTAGTTTGAGTGTTTACCACCGCTGCTGCTACTCCCCAGTAGTCAGATTGTGGTGCTGGAGGTGCACTTTGAGTCATATAGTTAACCGGCTGCGAAGACTGTGTGCTCGTCTTCTGTGCTGCTACCGTCCATGGGTCCATCACTTGCTGTTGTGGTTGTGTAGTTGCTGGTGTCGGAGTAGTCGGAAAATTCCACATGATCACGAACTTCGAAAAATTCAACACTTAGAAAAATTTTCCAAAAACTAGTCTAGGTTCGCCCAAATGAACTCACTCTCGTCCCTTTCTGCTTCAGGTTCGCCCAAACAGTGACACCCGAATGTAAAATCTCACCAGAAAGTAAAGACACACTAACACTTTTCACGTTCGCCCAAAATAATCCAGGTTCGCCCGTTTTAGTTCTAGGTTCGTACCCCCGATCAATCGAATGTGAAAAATGTGACCCGAAAGTGAAAAATTCAACAGAAAATTTCAGGTTCGCCCCAAAATATCCTAGATTCACCCAAAATTTTCTCAAGTTCGCCCAAAAACCTACACCTTCGACCACACAGTTCCAGGTTCGCCCATTTTCAGTTTTGAAAAACGGTTACACTTTGAAAAACGGTTATTTTGATCTCTGATTTTCAAAAGTTTGTGAATTTGAATGATCTTGATCAGGTTTTGCTTCGGAGATGATTTGGAACAACTTTAATTCTTGGAATTTTGAATTTTAACCTACAAAATCAACTCTAAATCTTTCAAAAACACTCAAAAACCATTTTTATGCAAAAACAGATGTGAATTGATCAAAATAATGTCCAAATCAGCTCTGAGTTTATCAATTTGTTGTTGTATGATCCTCTATGCTCTGATACCACTTTGTAGACGATATGATTTTACACGAAAACAGGATTATATGATCATACAAGTTACAAAACCAGGTGCGGAAACCCTAGCTTTGAACAAACTGATGTAAACTCAAATCAAAACACAATCAAAGTCATTTTCAAACGTTTTCACAGATTAACTTGATGATAAACTTGATTACAATGTCAATACAGTTAATCTAACTCAAACACAGACTCTCTCAAACTCTCCTGGAACAACACCTCAAAACACACACACCTCATAACTCACTTAACATTACAAAAACTCAAATTCTATATATAGGCACTGCACATTCGCCCACTTTACATGGTCGAATGTGAGTGTTTTCCACATTCGCCCACTGTAGTGGTCGAATGTGTATCTTCAGTGTAGCTCCCTTCTTAGTTCGTCCAGTCTTCTCTACCTTCGCCCACATCTTCTACATTCGCCCAACTCAGCCCTTTTAACACATGTTAACTATCCAATCACTAGTCGCAAAACGCATCTACAATAACACACCCACAATCTTTGTTTTTGCTCTCAAGAACACACACCAACCAAACCCTTCAATTCCACTTCAAATCTCCAAACAAGGTGTGAATCTTCTTCTCTTTTCTTGCAATTTTCCTTGTTCTATTGTAGATTAGTTTAAATTCTTGCAATCTTTTCATGATTTTAGGGTCTCTTCATATATGTTTAATAAACCCTAAATGTTCGTTGATGGATTGTTTTGATTTTTAGTCTAGATTAGTGTTTGTTATTTGTCCAAATCTTTAGGTTTTTGGGTTCCCTTCTTAATGATAAAAAAACATCCGAAAATTTTAAGGTTTGTTCAAATATTTGTAGTAATTTGTTTAGTGTAATTTATTATTAATGTAGATTAGTTTTATTTTATGGTTGTATGTTAGTGTTAATCCTAGTGAAATTTAGATTTGTTGTTGAATTTTGGGGATTCTTCATAAAAGTTAAAAAGTCCCCAAATTCATCTTGTTCTAGGTTGTTTGTTGTTGTTTAGTTGTCTTAATTTTTGGGGATTCTTCATAATGGTTTTAACAAATCCCCAAATTTTAAGGTTGTTAGTGTTTTTTATTTTAATTAGACTAGATTTGTTCTTGAAACTTTGGGGCTTTCTTCATAATCGGACAAATGAGCCCCAAATTTCTTTGATACTTCATAATCATTTGGTTTTTAAACACCTTTCGCGGATAACTTGAATTTAAAATGATTTCGCAAATCATAGCGCGTTGGTCTTCAACATACCAAATTCATTTAAAAACTTCATAAAGTGGAAATTCGGCCATTCAATCGCCTAAGTTACATAATTTTTCAAAAACTTAGTGCTTGAATAGCCGCTTTTTGAGTGCATTTGGCTTAAACACTGAAAACCGGACAAAAGCCAGTGCACAAGATCGAAAAACAAGGCTGCAAAACAAAATTTGGCATGCGGGTTGAATCGCACGGCCGCGCGAATGGACTGACCGGACGCGCAAAACGGCTGTCAAAATTTTGGCGATTTTTTTTGGGTGTTTTCCGGGTCCGGGTCCGATACATTTGATGTTGTCTAACATATTTAACCTTATTTTAATGCAGATGGTGCACAAATTTCTAAAGTTCGACTTAGAGAACCCGAAAGAGCGCAAATACATTGAGGTCGTTAATCAACTATCTGAAAGGAGGCGTGCGATAGCGACACCGCGCAGGTTATGTTGGGACACTCTAATTGATCTTAACCAAGACGAAAGGTTTAGAGGATGGTTGGACGACCTGTGGGAAAAGCTCCTAGCCATTAATGAGCCCGTTTATGAAGAACTAACGATCGAATTCTTGGCAACTTGCAAATATATAAAGCCAAAAAAGCATGAACAACCTGATTTCAGTAAGACTGGAAAGTGGGGAGTTCATTTTCGGTTGGGGGGCAAGTGGCACGACATTTCAATCGCAGATTTGGGTATACACTTGGGGATCTATACAGATGAAGAAGCATATGATGATAGCTTCAGTGAAGCTATGATTCACAGGTTCCCAAACAATGATATAAGAGACGCATTCTGGTTTGATTTGACGGGAATTGCACCTTATGACCCACAGCACGCGAAGGCTACAAGGATTCGGGACCCATTGATCAGGGTCTTTCAGACAGTTCTTTCTGGGACAGTGGCGGCTAAGAAAGACGACTCCACAGGCTGCCCACAGCTTGATTTGCTATTCATCTTCTCCCTGATACGGAATGATTATCAAGTAAACCTAGCTGCACTGATAGCATCTTTCTTCTGCAGTGCATTAGGTACTAAGACTGGAAGTTTAATATACGGGGGGAGTACATCATGAAGCTGGCAAAGAGTTTGGGGGTCTTTCGGCACGGAAGGGGTACAATGAATAAAGTTGGAGATGGTTCTTATGTCAACATGGAAGTACTCAGGCACATGAAAATCATTCATGAGTATGACGATGGGACATGCCGACTGATAGGGCATAATGAAGAGATCTGGAACCCATTACCTCCACAGCATCCACCTCAGCAGCAGCCTCAGCAACAGCCATAGATTCAGCAGCAGCCACACGAGCAGCAGTACCAGCCACCACATAACTTCTATCAAGAGTTCACCGCGTTCAGGGATGAAACACGAGAATTTAGAAATGAAACGCGGGAGAACTTTGGCTACATGTTCGACAGCATGCATCACCTCTTCCAGGACTTACGCGCGGTTCACCCGTCCCACTTTGGCCACCAGCCACATCACTTTGGGCCGGGTAAAAAGCGCAGGAGAGGTGGCGATGGTGCGGGGTCGTCCGGGACCCATCATGATAATGATGAGTAGGAGTGCGTGGTGGTGATAATACTTGTGTGTGTTTTGGGGCCTGAACCAACAGCTGCGGCATGTTTAGTGCTTTTGGCATGTAATAACTGACCATATCCTATGGCGCCTCCTAAGAACACTTGTTCTTCCAGACGAGTAAAGAATTGGTTCGGAATGGTAATCTTCATCAACATCATCTTGTTGATTACAAACTAGTTGTTAGAGATTATCGATCGATTGTTGTAGGACTACGAATTGTTTGTTCGAGATTACAAGCTATCTCCCTATCTAGTTGTTTCGCCATCACTAGAAATAAATTTGTCACTATTATGTTTGTTTTATCAGTGCTTCGTCATTTTTTATTTACTCTATAATATGTGTAAATTCAATGTGTGATGCTCTTCATGACTCATCCTGGGAGGCAAGTGTTACTAGTTGGTTACTATAAGCATTAGCTTAAGAAATTTTGGTACATGGGGGTACTATTTAGACTGAAACTAGGGCTTTTGAGCCAAGTAGAACTGCTAATCCTAGTAGCCATATGCAAGTAGGAAAAAAGATGTGATATATGTGCCATACTTTGTAAGATAGAGGTGCCCTATGGTGGTTGGGAGTAAAGATAGAGGTGCCCTGTGGTGGTTGGGAGTATAATAGAGTGTATAAAAAATTGCATTCAAACCTGGCTAGTATGAGGTTTAATGAAGTACAATGCTATGATCTCGTAAATATCAGTTTTGTTGAAGTCGGCAGATAATAGTAAGCATGGGGAAAAATGCCTAGACAAGTGTGCATATATGTGGCCTTAGGTGAAACCATAGAGTACGTATAGGGGGTAGAATGATATAAGGCCTAAATTGAATATCCTAGACGTGTGAGTTAAGTAATCGAGTGAGTAACTAAAATGTATCCAGTATCCCAACAAAGAGTTATGGCTAAGGAGCAAAATTCGAAGACTTAAAGTGAAGGAAACGTTAAAGATTGGTGTATCTGCATGACCACAAAAATGAAATAGAACAAATCCCAGTGTCAATCTAGTAATAGGTTAAAGTAGAAGTAGGGAGGTGTTTGAGGCCGAGATATCCGTTCTACTTGCTGAGTTATAAATCTCTCGTGGGTGTTTTATAAAGAATCACAAAGGGGATTTAAACCAAACTCAAATGACATTCACCGATTGTACAATTGGATGAATCAAAACATATGATATACGTTAATTTACACATATAAAAGTCCCCGTTTAACTCCCATTTTCAGACGTTTTTGATCTTATACATAGGAATTGGTACTTATTTCGGTATCTTTACAGTTTCAGGTCTTAAACGATGTCCCGGAAGCAGAACAAAAGGAAAAACGGAGTTTTCGGTGCGCGTACGGCACCCATATCTAACCGACCGGCCGCGCGCAACACTCTGATATTTCTGGGGACCTTCTAGAAGCCCTACGTCAGCAATCGAGCACTCGCATACCTTTTTGAAAAGCGACCGGCCGGTCAGATGGACTGCGCGGCCGCGCGAACAACCTGTTCAACTATGAATGTGCCATTCATCTCACTGATCGAGTATTGGGTCTTTGGGAGCGATTTCTGGCGATTTTCGGGGTTTTTGAAGTGCTGCACAGGCGTAAAACAAGCTTGTGCGCAACACCAAAGGCGTCTGAACCCGAACATGCAAGAAGTTGTGAAGTCTGAGGTCATTAAATTGCTCGATGCTGGATTGATATATCCGATCTCGGATTCTGTTTGGGTGAGTCCTGTACACGTTGTGCCAAAAAAGGGTGGCATGACGGTGGTTACAAATGATAGGAATGAATTGATTCCTACGAGGACCGTCACGGGGTGGAGAGTTTGCATTGACTACCGCAAGCTCAATGACGCCACCCGCAAGGATCACTTCCCGCTTCCATTCATCGATCAGAAGTTGGAACGACTGTCGGGGAAGTTGTATTATTGTTTCCTTGATGGTTTCTCTGGATACTTTCAGATCCCCATCGGTCCTGTGGACCAGGATAAGACGACCTTCACATGCCCTTTTGGCACATTCGCCTACAGGCGTATGCCATTTGGGCTGTGCAATGCGCCGGCAACCTTCCAGCGTTGCATGGTTGCCATATTCCATGACATGATCGAGGACTCCATGGAGGTATTCATGGATGATTTTTCCGTTTTCGGGAGTTCTTTCGATCAGTGTCTGTGGAATCTGGAGCGGATGCTTCAGAGGTGCCACTTCATGGTGAAGGAAGGAATAGTTCTAGGGCATAAGGTCTCCCAAAATGGGTTGGAGGTTGATCCTGCCAAAGTTGATATCATTTCTAGGCTCCCCCCGCCCACTTCTGTCAGAGCGATCCGCAGCTTCTTTGGTCATGCGGGGTTCTACCGGCGATTCATGAAAGACTTCTCTAAAATCGCCCGTCCCATGACCCGTTTGTTGGAAAAAGATGCACCATTCATCTTTGGTGCAGATTGTTTGAAGGCCTTCGGGCTTTTAAAGTGTTTGCTTGTTGAGGACCCTATTTTGGTAGCACCTGATTGGGAGCTACCATTCGAGATCATGTGCGATGCAAGTGATTTCGCAATAGGGGCGGTCTTGGGGCAGCGGAAGGACAAGCACTTCCACCTGATCTACTACGCTAGTAAGACTCTTCACGATGCTCAAGAGCATTATACCACCACTGAGAAGGAGCTTCTAGCCGTAGTATTTGCATTCGACAAGTTCAGATCACACCTGGTGCTATCCAAGATGATACTCTATACGGATCATGCAGCAATCCGGTATCTATTTAGCTAACAGGACGCGAAACCGCGCCTGATTAGATGGATCCTGTTGCTTCAAAAGTTCGATATAGAGATTCAGGACAAGAAGGGTGCCCTGAATGTTGCTGTTGATCATCTTTCGAGACTCGAGCATGATGATGCCGAGCACTCTGCGTGGGAAACAATAAATGACAACTTTCCCCACGAATTCCTGATGAGTGTCGAGTCTGTTGAGGATGTATCGCCTTGGTTTGCGGACTTCCCGAACTACCTCGCGTGCGGGATCCTTATCAAAGGGTTGTCGCACCAACAAAAGAGGAAGTCCTTCGCTGACCTTAAGCATTACTGTTGGGATGACCCATTTCTGTTCCGAGTCAGGGCGGATCAGTTGATCCGCCGGTGTGTATTTGGGGTGGAGGCGGCGCAGATATTCCGTGATTGTCACGAGGCGCCTACCGGAGGTCACCATGGAGCGAACTACACGGCTAAAAAAGTGTTAGACTCCGGGTTTTATTGGCCCACACTCTTTCGTGACGCCCCGATACTGGTCGGTGCTTGTGATTCGTGCCAGAGGGCGACGAACAAATCGGCACGCGACCACATGACGCAAAACCCGATTCAAGTCTGTGAAGTCTTTGACATTTGGGGCATTGACTTCATGGGACCGTTCCCCTCCTCACGGGGTAATCGATACATACTCGTGGCGGTTGACTACGTGTCGAAGTGGGCCGAGGCGCAAGCCTCACCCACAAATGATGCCCGAGTAGTTGTGAGGTTTGTCTGCGGCTTGTTCTCACGGTTTGGTGCCCCAAAGGCACTAATCAGTGACGGTGGTACGCATTTCTGCAACGCGCAGCTTGATCGCGCGTTGGCACGTTATGGTGTGCACCACAGGTTATCCACCCCGTATCACCCACAGACAAGTGGATAGGTGGAAGTCACTAACCGGGGTTTAAAGAGAATCCTTGAGCGGTCGGTAAATCAAAACCGCAAGGATTGGGCTGACAAGCTGGATGACGCGTTATGGGCCTTCAGGATCGCATAAAAGACGCCTATTGGGATGACTCCCTTTAGGCTTGTCTATGGGAAGGCGTGTCATCTCCCAGTCGAGCTGGAGCATAGGGCGTTCTGGGCTCTTAAAACGGCAAATTTGGATTTGAAGACCGGCGGTGAGACCCGTTTCTTCCAAATTCATGAGCTGGAGGAGGTGAGGCAACAAGCCTATGAGAGCTCGATTTTGTATAAAGAGCGCACAAAAAGGCTGCACGACAGTCGCCTAAAACATCGAAAAGATTTTCAGGTAGGCGACTTGGTCCTGCTTTACAACTCTTGCCTGCGTCTCTTTCCAGGAAAGTTAAAGTCCCGATAGACAGGTCCGTACACCGTTAAAGAAGTATATCCGTACGGAACTGTCTTAATTGAGAATTCTGAGGGTTTGACTTTCAAAGTCAACGGTCATAGATTAAAAGTCTACATTGACGGACCGGTTGACCAATCCGTAGAGGTAATTGATCTCTACGCCCCACATGCTTAATAAGTGTGGGAAAGTGAGTCTAGCTAGCGACTCGATAATAAATATAGCACGGCGTGTATGGACGCGCCAAATTGTACAAATGTTAATAGCTTAGAGTAGTTAGTAGTTAATTTGCTTAGTTTCTAACTTATTTTTCTAGTTTGTTTTTAGTATTTGCAGGTTTGATTCGTGCCTTATGAAGATGTGGAAAGTCGCAAAACAGGTAAGTAGGTTGTTTGTGTTGAAACAGAGTGAACGCAAGCATTTTTAGGGGAAAACCGTAGCATAAAAACACATCAGCTGCAGTGAGCGGCCGCGCGAAATGAGGGACCGGCCGTGCGAAACGCCCAGCAAAAAAAACAAAAAAAAATTTAACGACCGGCCGCGCGCGGGTTCTGGAAAAAAAATATTTTATGGGTATTTTAGGTATTTCACTTTAAAACTGCAAAACCTTTAACCCTAAAACTAGATAGAGCGGCCGCTTGGTTAATAACACACCCACAATCTTTGTTTTTGCTCTCAAGAACACACACCAACCAAACCCTTCAATTCCACTTCAAATCTCCAAACAAGGTGTGAATCTTCTTCTCTTTTCTTGCAATTTTCCTTGTTCTATTGTAGATTAGTTTAAATTCTTGCAATCTTTTCATGATTTTAGGGTCTCTTCATATATGTTTAATAAACCCTAAATGTTCGTTGATGGATTGTTTTGATTTTTAGTCTAGATTAGTGTTTGTTATTTGTCCAAATCTTTAAGTTTTTGGGTTCCCTTCTTAATGATAAAAAAACATCCGAAAATTTTAAGGTTTGTTCAAATATTTGTAGTAATTTGTTTAGTGTAATTTATTATTAATGTAGATTACTTTTATTTTATGGTTGTATGTTAGTGTTAATCCTAGTGAAATTTAGATTTGTTGTTGAATTTTGGGGATTCTTCATAAAAGTTTAAAAAGTCCCCAAATTCATCTTGTTCTAGGTTGTTTGTTGTTGTTTAGTTGTCTTAATTTTTGGGGATTCTTCATAATGGTTTAACAAATCCCCAAATTTTAAGGTTGTTAGTGTTTTTTATTTTAATTAGACTAGATTTGTTCTTGAAACTTTGGGGCTTTCTTCATAATCGGACAAATGAGCCCCAAATTTCTTTGATACTTCATAATCGTTTGGTTTTTAAACACCTTTCGCGGATAACTTGAATTTAAAATGATTTCGCAAATCATAGCACGTTGGTCTTCAACATACCAAATTTATTTAAAAACTTCATAAAGTGGAAATTCGGCCATTCAATCGCCTAAGTTACATAATTTTTCAAAAACTTAGTGCTTGAATAGCCGCTTTTTGAGTGCATTTGGCTTAAACACTGAAAACCGGACAAAAGCCAGTGCACAAGATCGAAAAACAGGGCTGCAAAACAAAATTTGGCATGCAGGTTGAATCGCACGGCCGCGCGAATGGACTGACCGGACGCGCAAAACGGCTGTCAAAATTTTGGCGGTTTTTTTTGGGTGTTTTCCGGGTCCGGGTCCGATACATTTGATGTTGTCTAACATATTTAACCTTATTTTAATGCAGATGGTGCACAAATTTCTAAAGTTCGACTTAGAGAACCCGAAAGAGCGCAAATACATTGAGGTCGTTAATCAACTATCTGAAAGGAGGCGTGCGATAGCGACACCGCGCAGGTTATGTTGGGACACTCTAATTGATCTTAACCAAGACGAAAGGTTTAGAGGATAGTTGGACGACCCGTGGGAAAAGCTCCTAGCCATTAATGAGCCCGTTTATGAAGAACTAACGATCGAATTCTTGGCAACTTACAAATATATAAAGCCAAAAAAGCATGAACAACCTGATTTCAGTAAGACTGGAAAGTGGGGAGTTCATTTTCGGTTGGGGGGCAAGTGGCACGACATTTCAATCGCAGATTTGGGTATACACTTGGGGATCTATACAGATGAAGAAGCATATGATGATAGCTTCAGTGAAGCTATGATTCACAGGTTCCCAAACAATGATATAAGAGACGCATTCTGGTTTGATTTGACGGGAATTGCACCTTATGACCCACAGCACGCGAAGGCTACAAGGATTCGGGACCCATTGATCAGGGTCTTTCAGACAGTTCTTTCTGGGACAGTGGCGGCTAAGAAAGACGACTCCACAGGCTGCCCACAGCTTGATTTGCTATTCATCTTCTCCCTGATACGGAATGATTATCAAGTAAACCTAGCTGCACTGATAGCATCTTTCTTCTGCAGTGCATTAGGTACTAAGACTGGAAGTTTAATATACGGGGGGAGTACATCATGAAGCTGGCAAAGAGTTTGGGGGTCTTTCGGCACGGAAGGGGTACAGTGAATAAAGTTGGAGATGGTTCTTATGTCAACATGGAAGTACTCAGGCACATGAAAATCATTCATGAGTACGACGATGGGACATGCCGACTGATAGGGCATAATGAAGAGATCTGGAACCCATTACCTCCACAGCATCCACCTCAGCAGCAGCCTCAGCAACAGCCATAGATTCAGCAGCAGCCACACGAGCAGCAGTACCAGCCACCACATAACTTCTATCAAGAGTTCACCGCGTTCAGGGATGAAACACGAGAATTTAGAAATGAAACGCGGGAGAACTTTGGCTACATGTTCGACAGCATGCATCACCTCTTCCAGGACTTACGCGCGGTTCACCCGTCCCACTTTGGCCACCAGCCACATCACTTTGGGCCGGGTAAAAAGCGCAGGAGAGGTGGCGATGGTGCGGGGTCGTCCGGGACCCATCATGATAATGATGAGTAGGAGTGCGTGGTGGTGATAATACTTGATCTTTTTATTTTGTTTGGTACTGTTATTCGGGTGTGAGCACCCAAGACATCTTTTATTTTTTGTATTCGTACTTTTTATTTTTCCGCATTTTAATTTTCAGTAATGTTTGGTTTGTTTGAATAATTGTGTTGATGAATGGATAGCTGTGATGTGTTTATGCTTTTGTCATGAATGGTGGTAGTGCAGGAACAGACGAGCACCGGTATGGATGCTCCATGCTGTCTACATGCTTTTCGAGTTATCACCGCCAGGGGAGTATTATTCTCCTTTTTCACACGATAGTTAGCTATTTCATAAACGCTTTCTATTTTCACATTGGGGACAATGTGACGTTTAAGTGTGGGGAGGGATTATATAGTGTTCTAGCTTGTCCTCTTGTGTTTTTACTTATATATATGTATATACAAAAAAAAAACCTTTATAAGTACATATATGTATATATTTATAATAAACATCAAGCTTAACCAATTTTTGATAAAAATAACTTAAGGCACGACAAACGGACGTGATACTCGCATGCTAAATCTGTACATTTGCACCCATTTCCTTCCGGTTACGTGAGCATTTGAGCCTAGTAGTATAGATTTTTGTTTCTTTGACATGCTTATCGAGTGAGCCGGATGTTTTGTGCAATTTAAACTTGTCTCTAGCATGCTTGTTTAGACCAGATTTGTGTGAGGTTGTATGAAAATGATTGAGGCACTTAGGATACCCTTTTGATTTAGCCTTTTCTTTTCGTTCTATCTGTTTCCCGCACCCAAACATTATCCACTAGTCAACCCTGTTGAACCTGATCCGTGTTTTTTCTTATTTACCACACCATTTCACCACTTAACCAAATTTAGCCTTTTTCTTTTAAACCTTTTGTGTTAAAGCTCGGTTTAGGTTAATGTTTGACTCGTTTTTTGCATTGTAAATAGTTCGTATTCGGGTGTGTATATTTAGAGCCCGTATGTTGATTATATTTGTGTTTGAGTTATCAGTTATATCATAGATTTAAAAAAAATTCAGAAAATTCCAGAAAAATAGAACACCCAAAAATAGGGTGAATTAGCAGTGTTCGAGCAGTTTTCAGGGCTTTAAATCTAGAATTTATATGTTTAGCTCGATTTAAATAAAATTCGGCTGTATTCGCGTGTGTCTTGTACAGTAGTTGTTGTTTGTGTTTAGTTAGACTTAACCGCCGAGTTTTAGCCGATTCGTCACTGTACATATATCCATTCCACACCCTTACCTTTTCCTGACATTACAACCCTTATAAGACCTCTTGATTTATACTTTCTCACATGATAGTTGGTGAAGATTAGATATTTTGACAAGCTCATGATATTGCACGATTCATTGTCTTGGCAATGGAGCGATATACGCATACACATTACACGTATGTTTCATAAATTAAACCGAGTGTGTGAGAATATTGTAAGTCATGTACGGGTCTGCCTGCTATGTTGATTGAAAGTGAATCGTCGCCATGTAGTTGTTTTGTCACCTGTTTATACTTGTTAGCTTGAATCTTATTTCTACAGGTTATTTTGCCTGTGTTGCCATTTGGCTTGTTTTGAGTTTATTTTCTGTTTAAGTGTTTGCTTGAGGACAAGCAAAGTTCAAGTGTGGGGATGTTTGATATACGTTAATTTCCACATATAAAAGTCCCCGTTTAACTCCCATTTTCAGACGTTTTTGACCTTATACACAGGAATTGGTACTTATTTGGGTATCTTTACAGTTTCAGGACTTAAACGATGTCCCGGAAGCATAACAAAAGGAAAAACGGAGTTTTCGGTGCGCGTACGGGACCCAGATCAAACCGACCGGCCGCGCGCAGCACTCTGATATTTCTGGGGACCTTCTAGAAGCCCTACGTCAGCAATCGAGCACTCGCATACCTTTTTGAAAAGCGACCGGCCGGTCGGATGGACCGCGCGGCCACGCGAACAACCTGTTCAGCTATAAATGTGCCATTCAGCTCACTGATCGAGTATTGGATCTTTGGGGAGCGATTTCTGGCGATTTTCGGGGTTTTTGAAGTGCTGCACAGGCGTGGAACAAGCTTGGGAAGCCATCCGATTCATCCTTCATCATCCAATCCTTCACTTTAGCATTTTTATGGTTTGAATCTTTAAGCTATTTATGATCCAAATCAGATTTTGTATGCTTATTGTGATTATCTATCCTAGATTAAGTATGCCTACGGGTAAAAACAATAGAATGTAGTACTTAGAAACAATCGTTTGTGTAGTTAATCATGTTTTGTATGAATTTGGCGTTTTTCATGTTTGAATCTTGATGATCATAGTGCAACCTTGTTTCATTGTTGTTGGATTTGTAGTTGTGTTTGAATGACTTTGATGATTGTCGAATGTGTTAGGCGGATATATGTTGAAAAACCGTCCTTTTAATCGTCCGGTAGTAGACTAGTTAACTTGTTAATAAGTTTACACCATGAAACTGTAACCGGGTATTGGTTTGGTTAAAGTCAGTTGAATAATGATTATGAATGTTTACCGGCACGTAAAAGAGTTTAAAAAGCTTAATGGTGTTGTTACTGATCTTTGACACGGTTAATGATCTTTGCTAGTTATTTTGGTTAAAATGGCAATCTTAGTAGATTTGTGTTCAAATTTGGTAAAATGGAATAGGTTGTGAAATGCTCTACTTTATGCCAGTCTAGGTGGTTGTGTTGTGTATTCGGTATCGCTTTCCTTAACTAGTGAGGTTAGAAAACTTTTAACAGATGACTAACTTATCTTTAGAAGGTTCTCATGAGATTATATCAGCTGCTCGCTAATATACAACTTGAAGTGGTTAACGTGTGTATTCGTGTTAGCTTTCTGTATAGTTGTCATGTTAGTATGCCCGAAAGGGACACTAACTGTCGGAAAATGGGAATGTTGATCACACGCCTTTGTTTCATATGATATATAGATGACATGTTAGGATTATTATTATTGTGTATTTAAATTTATATTTTGTATTTGGAGTCTAACATATGTTAAGTTTATGTTTTTAGAATTAATTTAGTTTAAACAAACTTCAAACTATCTTTTCTAACTGGTAAATTGGGGACAGAGTTTTAGTACCATTGCTCCGCGCGCGTCCATGGATCGATATCTGGTTCTTATCTGTACATTACTACATATATGACAGGGTACGCTTGCCCTATTGTGTGTGTTTTAATATTAAGGTCTAAACCATTTTTATAAATATTAAAGCAGAAACGTGTGTTAAAATCAGTGCAAAATTATATGTATATCCGCACACGTCAACATACCTTTCCAACATTCATAGTAGCCTTGATTGTTTGCATTGGCAGTGAACTAATTTTCGCAATATATGGCGAGGTCATTACATCTTAAGCGATCATATGTATCCAACAATAATGCTCTAAGCAGTAACATCATATGATCTACGGATTTAATGTCCGTTCTTTTGAATTGTCAATTCAAATGATGATATCAACGTACATGGCCAATCATCGGTTTTCGATCAACGAAAACGTAAACGGAGTCGCACTCACTACTTGACTTGAACTTAGAGGAACTCAATACAAATATGGGTACTAGATTACATATGATATCTTGCTATTATGTTTTTGTTTATTTTTTTATGTGTCCATAAGTTTAAATGAAAATGTTTCAAGCTTAGAAGTTGCAAGAAAGGAAGTGGAACCAACAATCATCGTCTTCATTCATTGTCTTCAAGAACTTTTAGCACATAGCAAAAGATTTGACTCAAGCATAGGTGATAAAAATAATAGGGATAATCACCAAAATAGACAGTTGACCAACAAAATTTGGCAAAATAAACACCTGATGCGTCTAAACATTAGGGACCAATCACTCATTTACGTCTACCAATCAGATCATTACACGTGAAAAGTCTTCAGACGCTTTAATTTTAAGGTCCCTATGCCTAAACTTTAGACGCAAGGCTGTTATTTAGACGCAAAGGGGCTAACCTTTTCTTTAGACGCGAAGAACATTGTTTAGACGCATCCTTCCGCACTGACCCAACTTGATTTATAAAATTCGCATAGATGCGTCTAAACAAAGTTCTTCGGTGGCTAAAGAAAAGGTTACCCCATTTGCGTATAAATAATAGCTTCGCATCTAAAGTTTAGACACATGGACCTTAAAAATCAAAGCGTTTGAAGACTATACACGTGTAAACATCTGATTAGTAGACGCAAAGGAGTGGCTGGTCCCTAATGTTTAGACGCATCAGGTGTTTATTTTGGCAAATTTGATTGGTCAACTGTCTATTTTAATGATTATCCCAAAATAATAAGAGGCATGATATATGCGTGCATCATTTCTTATATAATATAATTTAGAGGACAAATGACACGGAGTTTGTTACTCTGATGGATACGATCTTCCATCTGGTTTAGAAGAAGTTAGTCACTCATAAAATGAGTACAATTTTTTGCAATACATAACGACGATATGCACATTAATATTTGCTCTGAGGGCGATTAGATTTTTATTATTTTATATTATATTGGGGAAATGGATTTAAATACTCCCAACTATCGCCTATTGGCGGATAATACTCCCAATTTTCCCTTTGGCCATTAACACTCCCAACTTGCAACTTATTTTCTTCCATCACCCTAAAACTAACGGAGGTTTAACAGTTGTCTGTAAGATGTCCAAAGTCATTGTGGTACTCGCAGAATTTGCTTGTATTTACATTCTTTCTCTTCCCAAGGGGCTTAGGCTCCTTGAGGGCGATTTGCTCCATCTTGAGGACCTGGGACGGAGTTTATGTCAGCGGGGTCCAGTCGTAGTTTTTCTTGGAGTTGTCACGCTGGTCCAGTGTTTATTTATTAGCAATAAGTTGGCGGGCATCGTTAGAGGAGTATTTTCCTTCCTCTGTGGACCCCGAAATGCGCGTCCATATGGACTTCCCTTTATTTTTATTGTTATTATTGTTATCGTGATGTTGAGATCCGCGCATTTAGTTGAAAGATTTTTCAGAGGACGCATAGATTTTGGTCGCGCGGATTAGCTCGTCCAAAGATTCTAGGATGCCATCCTTGCCTGTGAGGAATTTCATGAGGTCCTCACTGTGTACGTTTTGAATAAAGGCGGCGCGGGTGAGCTCCTCACCACACCCTATCTGGAGGGCTTCTCTGTTGAAACGTACAAAGAAGTCGTCAATGGACTCATTTTCGTGGCGCTAAAATAGAAGTATGTGCGCTTTATCCTTCTTATGTTTCCGCAGATGGGAAAAATGATTACCAAACTTGTTGGTAAGATCATCTCAGTCCGTTATGCTTCCCGCGGGGAGATTATCAATTCAGACTCTAGCGGCGCCAGTCAGCGTTTGGGCGAACGTATGGCACCAAACTTGAACTGATCAGTTTACCGAACCCCTCGCACATTCAAAGTCGGTCATCGTACTTGCCAATGCAACTGGGGAGTTTTACCTTCTTTGGTATACTTGCCGTCGCGATGCGCAACACAAACTTTGACTTTTTAGCGAAGCACTTTGGTCTGTATGGCTTGACCAGATCGTCATCGACGTTCGAGTGCATCCCGAACATTGCTGTGACGGAGCGCGAGTTATTCGTGTTTCTCCACGCTTTATAATCTTCGTCACCTGAAGATTGATAGTCATCTGACTCGTCATGCGATCTTGCGTAGCCCCGAAATAAGGTGTTGTCACAATCCGGGCATAGGGGGCCTTGACGAAATTACAGTTTGGTACGACATTCATGCGAATGCAAGCAACAACGGAAACGGTACAATAATAATTATCTTTATTAACATAATTTAGTTACATAATACAATTTCATTAACTACATCTAGTCCCTAATCGTATTTGCGCGGCTGGGTTCTATGGTTACTCGAGTGTCTTCTAGTTCGTCCACTGGTTGTGACTCCGAGTTGCAATCATACATTCTTCATATCTCCCGAGCTGGTACTTGAACACATGCTTAAAATGGGTTTGTCAACAATAATGTTGGTGAGTTCGAATGTTTAGTTCCATAGGCACCCGAAGTTAGTTTACCAAAACAGTTTCCGTTATTCAAACAAGTTTAACAGTTTTCAACACATTTATCTGGTTATGGTGTTACAGTTCTACAAGCTGGCCACTCAACCCTTGGCACCTAGCGCCATGCCAAACCATGCCTAGATGTAACAAGATAAACTATACCCGTTATTGTTATAGTTCTCAACCTATGTCCTGCCCCATAGGATCCCCAATGGCAAAATATATTCCGCAATGACCCGTTGGTCTCAATGGGGGTTTCCGGGTCTAGGCCGGACCACTGTGCGTGGGGGATTCCCCAAGTAGTACTACCCATATATTAAGTCGGCTGTATCCTAGAGTTAATGAGTGCCTGGTTCAGTATGCATAATAAGCAAGTAGGTAATCATGCTCTGTAAAACTAACACCATAATAATGTACAAAACAGTTTAGAAGCATGCGTCACCCCAAAATAGTTTAAAAGTAAAAAGAGGGGAGTTCACAAAACTCACATGTTTGCATAGCTCAAAAATATGAAAATCGGTATCGAATACCGACATCCTCCGGGTCGGGCCCTATGTCAACACACATTATCATTATTAGTCTTTGGTTTTCATTTGCAATGGTTATGCGTGGGGACGAGCTCGAGTGTGTGGTTTCTATTATTATATTTCCTTTCATTTTAGTGTCCAAACTCTATATCCGAACCTTAGTCTCCCATGTCCAAAGTTCTCATCTCACCTAAAGTGTTCACAAGTTCATATATATATATATATATATATATATATATATATATATATATATATATATATATATATATATATATATATATATATATATATATATATGTACTTTACGTTGATTATGTCGATGTCCAAGTCTTATGTCTAAACATAAAGTTCAATCCTTTTGCTTCAATGACTACGTCTATATATCTTATTTAATGTTTTGAATATACACTTAGCCGCGAATGGTATGGGTTGATCCTCATTTTGTATGTCCGAGTTCGTATTCAAGTTTCATGTGTCAACGCCTAAGTTGTCAAGTTCCAATGTTCAAATGTTACCAACTAGTATCCGTCTTAATCTTTATGTCGATATTTAATATAGCTTAGTATATGTTTTATATACTTATATAACATCCTTCAATATATGTTCGCCTAACCAAGTCCGTGTCCAATATCCCATATGTCCAAGCGGCGTAGTTAGTCCATAGTGTACGAAGGTTCCAAGCTCCATGTAATCTATGGTTTAGGCGTCTAATCCAATCATCCGAGTTCACATTATATCATTCTAATGTTATCATGTCCGTTGTCCAATTATCGAGTTCATATGTCGCTCTTTCTCTAATTTATGTTTAAAGTGTTATAAACTAATGTCCGAACCAATAGTCCAATGTCCAAGTTCAATTGTCCGCAACTATCATCTCTAGTATTCTCTTAAGTCTCACTATTTAACTTAACTTATATTCATTATTACCAATATCAAGTTCCAAGTCGCAAATGCTAAGGTTCCTAGCGCCATGTTCAAGTGTTTTAGCTCATAGTTATGCTAACATATATATACACATTCGTCGTTTATGCTTGGTTCGTTATAACGCTCGACAAGTCCCACACGCTATATGTATATTAATATCTAAAACTAAGAAACTCGTAGGTCTGGTTATACCTCGCTTTTGAATTACGACTCGGGTTGACCGGGTCTGTCTCGGCTGACCACAGTTGACCAGATTTGACTAAGGGTTGACCAGGTTGTTGACTCGACTCTTCTCTTGGACCTGACTCGAAGCTTGATTAGAGCCCACATATCAATAACAATCATCATCCAATATTATCGGCTGCTTCTGGCCACCGAGACCACCAAACAACCACAAACAATCGGTCACCACCACTCGGTAACCACTACTCGTTTGACTACCAAACATCACTACTAACAATCACCTTGTTCACCACTATCGACACCTCAGAACCATCACCACCACCGTCGCCTCCTGTTAACCCTTGACCCAAGCCATCCCAATCCCCTGTTAGAACCATCAAGACCATCACCCAACCTTCAATTATCAATCTTTAGATCTGAAAATCGAGGAGTAGGAGAGGGGATCAGATTTTACTTTGGTGTATGAGATGTAAAAGAAACACACATCTCAGATGTGTGTGTGTGTGTGTGTTTTAATAATAGGTTAAAGGGTGGGTGTCATCAAGAGGGGAAGACAAGTGTCCTCTCCCTTAGTGACTCACCCGATTCGTTCGGCTGCGGGTTGGGTTCGTTATCGCGTATTTAACTCGGTCACGTAACGTATATTATAATAATATAATATAATTAAATGGTTCGGTTTTCATTTTCGCACTTAAACGTCTCGCTCAATAGTATTTCTTAATATGTATTTAGTTATCTATTTATTATAAAGCGTACTAAATCGCGAAAAAAAATTCAGGGGTCTAAACCGGGTTGTTACATTCTCCCCCCCCCCCCCCCCCTTAAAAGAATTTCGTCCGCGAAATTATGATTATGGTAATATCTCAAAGTTTATTCATTTGCGAGTAATCGCTTGAATGGAAGGCGGACAGCTATGACATGGAAATCATGGAAGCAGGATCCGCAACCCTTTCGAGCTCTTGGTTGTTCGAGTGGGTTGAAAATGATACCATCGAAAAGTCCCACACGCTATATGTATATTAATATTTAAAACTAACAAATTCGTAGGTCCGGTTATACCTCGCTTTTGAATTACGACTCGGGTTAACCGGGTCTGTCTCGGCTGACCATAGTTGACCGGTTTGACTAGGAGTTGGCCCGTTTGTTGACTCGTCTCCTCGGCTAGATTTCTTCAAGGCGTGCAAAAACGCAGGGCATGGGTGGCCAAGACGTTGATGCCATAGAGTGGAGGACTGAGCAGCAGTGATGGAAGTGGAGAAGCAGTGGCTGTCTTTGGAGAAGGTGTAGAGGTCACCGCTACTGTTGCACCGGATTATAGGAGCCCGGGTCTTGTAGTCCTTCACAAGAAAACCAAATAGGTCAAATTCAACAGATACAAAATTATCTTTGCTGAATTGACGCACAGAAATTAGTTTTCGGATTTGTTTTGGGTCATAAAGGACACGGTTAAGGGTAAATGGTTGATAGGTTGGTTTAAAAGTTTGGGGGCCATGGACAACAACCGGAATAAGTGTGCCATCACCAACAATAATATTTTCATTCATTCCATTATTAAATATAGTACTGAAATCACCTGAGTTGGGGTCCATGCTTATGGTTGCTGTAGTATCCATAACGCCAGTCGTGTAATCCAATGGGTTGAGAGACATGGTATAGAGCGCTTGTTGGATGTCAGTAGGTGTGTAAGACGCCTGATGAGTCTGGTTGTGGGTGTGCCAAGAATTCCTTGACCCAGGTGTGTTGTGTTCTAAGGAGCGGTAGTGGGGTAGGGGCAAGGTGGCGGCGGTGGGGACCATTGAAGCCATGGGGTGGGGTTGTTGTAGGTGGGTTGTGTTGTGGTTTGTAGTGTCCAAGAAGGGTTGGGGACAGTCCAAGTATAGGTGGTAGGGGATGTCCATTGACCGTGAGGCTGTTGTCCGCATCCACAGGGCCAAGAGGAGCGGCCACGGCCACGCCCGCGAGACCTGCTACGTCCACGAACAGCTGGGTTGGGGTCAATTTGTTATGCGGGTGTTGAGGAGGTTCGTTTGGTGGTTGATGAGGTGAGAGCATGTGCGGATTGTTGAAAGGCATAAAGGGCTTTTTCGGCTTATTGGCTCTCTTTCATCTACAACTGGGATCGGCATTCATAAAATGAGGGTCTAGGTTTCTGTTGTTGCAACATGGTTGATATGCCCTCGTATTGGTCTGTAAGGCTAAGTAGATGAAGCTCTAGGCGGTTGTTGTCAAGCAGAGCCCCAAGATTGGCTAACTGGTCGGCAAGCGATTTCATTGCTTGACAATAGGTAGTCATGCTAGGGAATCCGTCAAGACGAGTGGTGGCCAAGCGATGCATAAGTTGAATGGCTCGAGCGTTTTTGTTGTCATGGACCAGGCTTTCGAGGGTAGTCCAAGCGTCGTACGTGGTGTTACCTGGTGAGAAGATGATGTTCACGAGGTCATTAGAGATGGTGCTGTAAAGCCATTGCAAAACAATGGCATCCAGCCTATCCCACAAGTCCTCGGCAGAAGAATCGGTTAAGGAGGAGGTTGTTGTTACCTGTCTTGGAGATAAGTGATCAATAACCTGAAAAGCTCTATAATGGATGCGAAAGATTTCGTTCCAGAGAGAGTATTGGCTGTTCTCCGATTCCAACATGACGGGAATAAAATTTTTTATGTTTGAGATGGTGATGGCTGGGTGGAGCTTGGAGTCGGTGGGAGAGGGAGGAGGTTGGTTCGGAGATTCAGAGGATTTGGGTTCTGCCATTCGTGAGGTTTAAGGAGGGACAAGAATGACGGTAGACAAGGAAGAAGTAAAAGATTGGAGGGCAGGAATAAGACAATCGACACAGATGTCGATGTCAGCAGAGGCGACAGAAGAGTGGGTAGGGGAATAGTAGGATTTACAATAATACCATGATAGAATTGGTAATTCAATGGATGCCTTTTTGCCTTCTCATTATCCTTAATTTATAATACAAAATGGATACATATATAAGGAAACATTCCAATCTACAATAAATACAATATCAATTATGTTTATACTCTATTATGGATCCACCAAGCACATAATTTATGATGATTTTTTCCTCAAAAATAAAATTAAAAAACACTATGAACCACCCGTTGTCATCCCAAATGGTGACTCGATCGCCATTGAAAGGAGAGGTGAATATGTCTTACCCAATGGAATAACCATAAAGGGTGTCCTTCATGTTCCCGAATTCACATGTAACCTCTTATCCGTTAGTAAATTGTCACAAGATCTCAAATGTGTTGTAACGTTTTTCCTGACTTTTGTGTCATGCAGGACTTAAGTTCGAGGACATTGATCGGAGTGGGTGATTGCAAGAAAGGTCTATACAGAATGGGGATGACGGGGGAAACAAGAAAGGTGATGATGACTGCAGTTGATACTTGGCACAATAGATTGGGTCATGCTTCAAACTCTAAACTTGCTTATGTTGATTTCTTAAAAACACTCGTTTAAACCAAAAAGATTTTTGTGATTCTTGTGTTAAGGTCAAATTTGCCCGATTACCATTTCCTATTAGCACTACTAAAACGAATGCTTGCTTTGACTATTACATTGTGATGTGTGGGGTAAATATCGCACACCTTCACTTTCACGAGCAAGTTATTTTTTAACAATAGTTGACGATTTTAGTAGAGCAGTTTGGGTTTTTCTTCTAAAACACAAACACGAGGCTAGTACTTGTCTTGTTTATTTCCACAAGATGATACAAGTGCATTTTGAGAAAAAAAACACAAAGAAAATCCGATGTGACAATGGTGTGGAGTTTACATCTAAGTCCATGCTTGAGTTTTATTCTAAAGAAGGAATTGTTTTAGAAACCACGTGTCCACATGCACCACAATATAACGATGTAGTGGAGCGAAAACATTCACACCTTTTGGAAATCACTCGAGCCTTACGTTTTGAATCTAATCTACCCACAAGGTTTTTGGGTGAATGCACATTGATCGCCACGTAAATAAATCGTTTACCGTCGGTGGTTATTGAAAACAAAACCCCCTATGAAATTGTATACAAACAAAAACCGGAGTATGAGCATATGCGGGTTTTCTGTTACCTAGCTCATTTTAAAAGCGCAGAAACAAGAGGTGATAAATTTGTAGAAAGTGGTAAACCGGGAATTTTTGTGGGATACCCTCTTGGTACAAAGGGGTATAAAATATATGATGCCAAGCATAAGAAAATCATCTCTAGGGATGTTAAATTTATATAAAAAAATTTCCCTTTTAGAATTGAAAAGTATGAGGATGAAGAAATTTTTGTTCCTCCCAAATGGTGGGATGAAGAAATACAACAAAAAAAGTGAAACAAGCAAACACAGTGATGAACGTAATGCAACAGTCCACACCTCAGACCAAACTCCTCAAACCGATGGTTTTAGTTCTGATAGGCCAGACGGGCTTTCACCTGAGCAGGCCGATTTCACTAACCAAAACCCAAACAACACCAATGACCTTAACAACCAATCACCTGGGACCACAAGCCAAAATGCCAGCTTGAGGGACTACGACCATGTTCCTAGCCCATCCCTCAACACTCCAGAAATACCATCCAACTGAGAGTTAGTTTGCGAACCCACTGGGCCTAGTACTGTGAACATTGAGCCACCAAAAGAAAGAAGAAACAGATCTCGGCCCAAGCATCTTGCAGATTATGAAGTCCAATTACCCTCGTCTATAGACCACGAGCAATCCACCTCCAATCAAGAGTCCTCAACGGTACATCCTTTAGCACATTATATTTCTTATGACAAGTTTACTAATAACCATAAAGCTTTCAGGCCGTACAAAATCCAAAGTGGAGAGACGCCATGAAGAAAGAAATCCAAGCACTTGAAGAAAACGGGACTTGGACTGTTGAGCATTTACCAAAGGGGAAACGAGCTATTGATTCCAAATGGGTGTACAAAATAAAATACAAACCAAACGGCGATATTGAGAGATATAAAGCTCGCCTCGTATCAAAAGTTTTCACACAAAAAGAAGGGATAGATTACCATGAAACTTTTGCACCGGTGGCAAAACTAGTCACCGTACGAAGGTTGTTGGCTGATGTCGTGAAGAAAGGATGGCACATTCACCAACTTGACGTTAATAACGCTTTCTTACATGGTGACCTACACGAGGATGTTTACATGAAAATTCCTCAAGGCTTTGGGAAGCGTGGTGATAATAGGGTTTGCAAGCTCAAGAAGTCTCTTTATGGACTTAAACAAGCATCAAGAAATTGGTACCAAAATTTTACTAATTCCTTGAATGAAATTGGTTTCAAGCAAAGTGGGGCCGACCCTTCGTTGTTCCTCTTCAAAACAACCAATGTGTTCATTGCCGCATTGATCTATGTCGATGACGTCATTATGGTTAGCAACGATCCCAAGAAGATCCAAGAATTCAAGACTTTTCTTGACAAAAAGTTTAGCATCAAAGACCTTGGTCCCTTACAATTTTTCATGGGCATCGAAGTAGCCCGAACTAAAGAGGGACTTGTTCTAAGCCAACGGAAATACATCTTAGACATTCTTCAAGACATGGGAATGACCGGTTGTCGCCCAAGCCCATTTCCAATGGAACAAAACCTGAAATTAGATAAATGTGAAGAAGAGTCGCAAGTTGATGTCAATTAATACATGAGACTAATTGGACGGCTACTTTACATCCAAGCTACAAGGCCCGATGTTGGTTACGCTGTAAACGTTTTAAGTCAATTTGTTGGCGACTGATGCGTGAAATGTGTGATAAATATATTTTAAGTCCAATTAATTTCAAAACAAGTTTTAAATGGGAAATACCCATTAAACTACACATTATCGGCAAGTGTACCGGTCGAAAGTAGTAAAGCAAATAAGTTCGAGTATCGAACCGTGGACACAGTAATAGCGGAAAACTTTCGTCGAGTCCTAGTCTAATAAATTGAAATGATGGTGATTTAATTAAATTACTAAAAATATATAAAATTAAAGTAAATAAAATGCAAACAACTCAAAATAAGCAAACGAACAAGTAGAACTGGATGAGATCAAATAATGAGAAATGGCTACCTAGGTAAGAATCAAGGTGACTGACTTATAGCTCTCGGGATTGGATAAATGGGTTTTGGCTACCGAGATCTTAAGATACACTAAACTAGACCAACAATGGAACGTGAATCACTCTCCAACATGTCACAATACTGAATATAGGGGAGTGTGTAAACTCACCGGTCTCAGGTTCAGATCACCTCTCGGTCTCTCCAAACTATGCTAAGGTATCCTAAATTTGAATGTCCTCTCGCCCTCCTCAGAAACAATACATCCAGAATGTGTAAGGGATACAAGGGATAGTTATTCTAACAAGTTTCTAAGACAGGATGCTAACAAAACAGGCACGCTAGGGGTGACTCACTCTCGTGCAGACCACGGTCCGAATACCTACCAAGCTAGACACACTGACACCTAATCTCCTCTCGGTCTCAAAGATGGTAGAATTCTAAATTACCGAATAATTAAGTAACTTGTTTCTAGGTATACTACGTCTAGCAACCATAAGATTTATCGAAAACACCAAGTCTAAGATACTCACAAAACCCTAGCTCAAAAGATACAAAATCAATTAAACTAGAATTAAGCGAAACAAGTATTAATATTCAGATATCAAGCACGCATATACAAAAGAATCCTTATTAGAAAACTCTTTACCAAAACATTATCCAAAACATAACATAGATCCAAGCCGAAAACTAGTATTCAATTGTCACACATCATCAATACCTAGGTAGCACTAAAAGTTTAGCTACTCATAGTCGTGAAAATCAATAAAAACATAGGTTCAAAATAATAGTAAAACATAGTATCAAGTAGTTGAAAACACAAAGTAATCAAAAACCAAAACTATTATTTTAGATACACGAACCCAAGCCTTCACCAATAGTTTCAAGCCTTCCTCTTCTTGAAAATTCCCTCTAAAGGTGTTTGTGCTAGGCGGCTGTCGATGTTTTTGTTCTTTGCGGCTGTTGTGTTCGATCAAATAATGTGTCTCTCCCTTAATAATAGTCGCCGCCTTTAATAATAATGTGTCATCTTTTTTTTTTTCCCGTGAATTGTTTTGGACTTGGGCCACTTCACATCTTGGGTCACGATTTTCCTTCCAAGTCCACGTGACTTTTTTTTGTTTTCACATCTTATTTCTTTTTTCTTTTATTATTATTATTATTATTATTATTATTATTATTATTATTATTATTATTATTATTACTAGATTATATCCCGAGAGCGTCCCGGGTTGAGAAATCTAATTTGAAATATAAATTTTACATCTGAAATAGAATGATGCGTTTTACAGTTACATGCATGAAAGCTTCGGGTAGCACTTAACCTAAAACAATTAACAATGTATAACTCTAATATTAAAACCTAACCTAAAACAATGTACAACTCCAATGCTAACACATGTTGTAAATAAAATTCACATTTACTGGTTTGAACATAACTAATGACTTGCCTATACATGATTAATGAATAACCTGGACACTTTGTGTTTTTTTCCTGTACGAACAAAACCACACAAAAAAAGTCGTTTTTTTCTCCGTTTTTTATATAGCACTATGGTACCCGTTGGAAAGATAATAAAACGCTCGTTAATTTGGTATAATTTGTTTCTTTAAAAAAACTCGTATATAAAAGATATTAACGTTTAAAAGTTATGGGAGGAAACATTAGATATAAAAATCTAATTTTGTTTTTAAATTTTAAATTATTATTTTCCTAAAATAAAGCCTTTGTCACATGGGATGACACATGGCATACTTAATGAAGAAAATACCCTCTTTGAGTGTCATGTCATTAAAATGGCTTTGGTTTATTATATGTATAGATTATTATTATTAGTATTATTATTATTATTATTATTATTATCCCATGCTCACATATCGGGTTTACGCTTCAACGTTCATGAACACCTCTTCTCAAGTGTTTGTGTCTCGATTAAAATTCTTTCATTTTGAGCTCCTTTTACACGAACACCTACAAAATAATAAAATAAATAAATACATAATAAAAATAACTATAAACGAATAAAAACATGACCAAATAATATACAAGATACGCAGGAAAAGAGATGTGTTTTGCAGCACATCAGCGACCCCCCGTGAAAGTCATCTGGAAGCCGCCAACCGAGTTCTTAGATATCTCAAGGACACTCCTGGTCAAGAGATACTACTACCAAAAGAAGGCGGAACGAGTCTCATCACCTATTGCGACTCGGATTGGCTTGGTTGTCCATTTACTAGGAGATCACGAACTGGGTACGTATTACTCTTGGGAGGCGCCCCCATTTCTTGGAAATCCAAGAAACAATCAGTCGTCTCGAGCATCGGCCGAAGCCGAATACCGTGCTATGGCAGCCATAGTGAGCGAAATATTATGGATGAGATGGCTTTTTAAAGAACTAGATGTTTTCCAAAACGGACCGACACAGTTGTTATGTGATAATCAAGTTGCCCGACATATAGCCACAAACCCCGTGTTCCATGAACGAACCAAGCACGTTGAGATGGACTATTATTTTGTTAGAGAACGCGTGGAGTCGAGAGAGATACAACCCATGAAAATTGATACACTGATGTAACTTGCCGATCTATTAACCAAACCGTTGGGCACAAATCGCTTCCGCACTATACTTAGCAAGTTGGGCATTACGGATCTTCATGCTCCAACTTGAGAGAGAGTAAAGAAAAATAAAGACAGTAGGCTTATTTCCCTCCTAACTATCCATTCCTTTTTTTATCTTATTACCATATTTGTTCCACCGAAAAAATAACCGTTGGGTTTGAAAGGAGAAACCCGTGTGGTTCCTATGGGATTCGATCCTGAGCAGTGGTCGCTTTGCAACACGGGATTTACCGCTAAAACACTACTCTCCAAAAAAAATTGGTGGCCATAATATAAGGCCTACATTTAGCTTCTCTCTGTATAAATTATTATCATATTTTTTCTTTAATACACATTTTCATTTTTATTCAGATGATCAAAATTGTTGTTTTCTCATATTATAGTACATTAATTTCTATGTTATATCGTAACACGCATTTTAGAATTTCATATTAGATATGTTTATCGCGAGAAGCTCCCGATATATAACCTAGTTCTTTGATATATCAAAATGGCATTTGCATATCAAAAATTATAAAAGTGGTTGTGTAACACTGGTAGAGAGTAACGTGTATTTCCATGGTTAAGTAAAGGAAACAGAGAATTTGTACTTCACAATTTCACTGAGTCACGTTGAGCATTAAGTGAAATGTACGCCGCCCCCTAGAAATTTATTTTGTAAAAGATATCCATTGAATTTAGTTAATCAACGGTCAGACACCATGCATATACGGTATACAAGTTTGCATGCAGTCTCCTAGAATGGAAGTTATGTTTTATAAAATACTAGTGTGAATGCCCGCGCGTTGCTGCGGGTGTCCCGGCTGATATGAGATTTAATTATGATGTATTTTGTACCGAATTCACTTTGGTGTCGACATTGGTGATTATGTGAGTGTGGGGATCGATTTAGAATTTGTTAAATCCTTCAAAGCCAATATGAAGTTAATCAAAATCTATTTACATATTGCTTCAAAACTTCAATGCATGTCAAAATTTCAATGTATACATCTCCCAGTCAGTTACACTTCATTTTAGAAATGCACAAACAAACCTAGGTGTGAGACGAGTCCTGGGCCTGGCATGAAAAAACATTGTTCCTTTAGACCGGTTGAGCCTGAAAGTTGCATATTGGTTCTAACATTTTAACCAAAGCTCCTGGCTAGGGCTGGTCGAAGGACCCTTTAGTCTCCGTTCCTCAAGCCAAAAACAATAAATTGTTTTTTCCAAGTCGTAGATATTTTTTTATTTTCATACACTATCTAATCTTTTTGTTAGTTGAATTATTTTAATATGTAAATATGTTACAAAAATATAACTTTGCATATTTCTATGGTCCATAAGACTAACTTAGGATAATGGAAAATGGTTGGTACAAGCATCTTAATGCATTATGGTACAAGTATCTTAATGCATTTAAGGGTAATTTGGGAAAGATTTATATGACATTTGAAGGTTAAAGCATATGACTTTTCAAATGCCATCTTAAGTTTGCCAATATGGACATATTTAGCCATCACTCCTCCTTTATAATGTAGTAGAGATAATAAAATATAATTTTGCTGTCAGTCAGCCAGATGGCTTTATTTTGGCACGTTTTCAAAAAGTATAGTTGAAAAGTTGTATGTAAAACAAAAATCATATGACAAAACAAAAAGGAAGTTGCAATATAGCTCTCGTATGTAAAACAAAAGTCGAATTTTGATATAATTTGCTTAAAGAATTTCAATTCAGCCACTGAGGCTTTGGCCTAGTGGTGTGGGGGTGAGGGTGTATAAGGTGAGGTCAGGAGTTCGAATCCCCCCACAGGTGAATATTAAGGGAATATTAGGTGAGAATGTAATTAGCCGTTCAAAAAAAAATTTCAATTCATCCTTTTTATCACCAATTTTAATTCGGCAGCATGTGAATCTAATGATGGAAGGGGCACAGCCCATGCATCTCCTTCCTAACCAATCAAAGTGTATCACGTCATTTGACTCTCAATTGTTAAAAGTAGACTCAAACACTTGAAATGCTATAGCCTAAATTAGCCTAAATTTTTTTTCTTTTTTAATGTTAATTAATAAAAAATAAAATCAAACAAACGTTAATTAAATAAAATAAAATAAATGTGTATATAATAAAAATAAAATACAAAACATAATATAAAAAATTAAACTAATCATCATCCGACTCGAGTCCATCCATCGGCCAATTATATGCTAACGCAATTTCCTGTTTACGCGCAATGGACAATTTCTTCATCGGGTGGCTAAGATTGTCATGCGGTTTATTAAAGAACTCAAAGTCAGTGTTAAAATCTATTTTTTATACTCTCTATTTGTGCCGTGAGTAAAGACATATATTTGGATGTAATAAATAAACGGTTATTTATAGAGGTTTAAAATTTTTTTTTTAAAGCCAACGGTCACCAAATGGATTTATTTGAATTTTTTGAATAATATAACGGTCATATGACCGTTCATCACGTCCAAACCAAGTGGCTTCACCAAGCTAATTTTTCAAGCCAAAAATCGAAGCCTAGAAGTTCGAACTGTGTAGCCCCTTGGCTTGTGAAGCCCAATTAAACCACTAGGCCCTTGTGCCTCGTCCCACCTAATTAGTGGCGGGTGTTTGCATCTTAAAGAAACTAGCTTTATTAACAGGGCGCGCGTTGCGCGCCTTCTGATGTGTTGTGAAAAGATAATCGTGTAATTTTTAATGAATCTGTATGGAAAATGTATACACAATTATTAACCAATAGAAGTTTTAATACCATAAGATTTTCTATTTTATAAGTGGTCTAAAAGCGCTCATTTTATATTGAGAGAACCTCATATAGAAATAGAGAGTGCCAAACACCCTGAGTTGCAACCTTGTTGCCAAACACCCTCAGTTTGAGTTGGCCTATATTTGTACATTTCTTTTCCTTCTTCTATACAAAACAAACTCAACACACAAACCTACTGTGTGTGTATCTTCTTTTAAATTCTCCACCTACCTCATTCTTCTCTTCATTCACTCCTGTAAACTTTAAAATACAACTCAAGACTACAAATGGATCCATTTATTATAAAGTGAGTAAAATATAAGTGTGACTTAAAAAAAGGAAAAAAATTACTTCAGGAGAATAGAGTAAGACCACATTCACATGATTACATACCAACTCATATTCTCTCACTTTTTCTCATCACCACAGCATCTTCATCAATATTTGTCTTTCTCTATTTGCCATGTGAATACCTAACAGCTACCATCATCACAACACCGCCATCCAACTCCAACCATCACATAACCTCCGGGTATTTTCAGGCGGCAACAAAAGTTATCATCACCACAAAAGCGGATGACACACATATGGAACCTATGGTTTAAGTGGTGGTTATAACCTCACCACAGATCTTGTGCGAGATACAGACAACAGTGGGTGAAACAGATCGATGTCGGTGAGCCACCAAGCATCCACATCACCAACCGTCGCCACCATTCGCCTCTGGTGACCGACAAATGCATAGAGACTAACCTTGGACAATGAGAAAATACAAAAGTAGCAGCGGCTACGCGGAGAATACCGGGAATCGCCCGCTGTCTGCGGCACATGGTGGAGATGGCACACGGTAGATGTGGTCGGTGGCCGGCTGCGTACGTTAGAGTGAAGCAGCTATTCATTTTGTGGTCGTTAAATATATAGATAATAAACGAAAAAAAACCGAACCCATGCGAAATCGGAAAAAAACGCATTATGTCGGAGGCCAAAATGGGAAAAAAACTTAATAAAAAAGTTGGTGGTCAAAACGGAAAAAAAAAACTTAAACAAAAAGTAAAAAAACATTGTGTGGCCAAAGGGAAAAAAAAATTAACAAAAAATTTGGTGGTCAAAATAGGAAAAAAAAAGTTAACAAAAAGAAAAAAAAAAGTGGCCAAAATAGGAAAATTGAAACCTAACTATTTAAATAAGTTTGATTATTAATATCTATAATCTATCTATATAATAATTGAGGTGAGATTGGGTTGAATGGAGGCCTTAGAGAGTGTTTGAGGTACCCATTTCCAATATGGAGCTCCAACTAGCTCCCTATAAATACTCTTTCTAATTTTTATTTCTACATTCATACATTCTTCCATTACACTCCTCCAATACCTAACTAACAAATCTTCCAATTAACATTATTCACTCTTCTTTTTATTCACTCTTCATTCTAGGTATGTTTTCTTTTTCATTTGGATCGAAGCAAGATCAACCATTGTAACGTTTTCCTATTCGTAAACGTTAAATATAGGCAACAAAAATGGATCTCAAAGCTGTAAAACTTTTAGTGATAATATGGAACCAGTTAACGATTTGTGGAACAAGTCCATATTGTCGATTAAGTATGAATCAAGTGTATTACTTGATTCATAAAAACATAAATCAAAGTAGTAATCAAGATATGGATTACCTTTTTATATATTAAACATATCCTGCCTAATCAAGATTTGTGGAAATATATAATGTATTCACAGATATGGATTTGTGGAACAAGTCCATATTGTCGATTAAGTATGAAATCTTTTATTTATATTACTTTCGTAAAACTTTTATTGCTAGACTACCATCCGAATACAAAGTTGCGAATATGGCTTATCACAAGGGAGAGCAATTCTTCAAGGTCATGCATGACCCTTCCGCAAGAGTTTTGGTATGATTGTAATTTTCGTTTTGATAATTATCTTTGTTAACTTTAAGCAAACTGATTATATTAATTCTCGTAATGTTGTTTTTAATGTTTGATCCAGACATTGCCGACAGCTATGAACAAGTTTTTGGTATCTAAAAACATACACAACAATGTCGTTACGGTGGCCACATACAAAGGACAGTCTTGGTTGGTTTTATTAGAATTGATAGATGATTTATTTTGTTTTACAACTGGTTGGTCTAAGGTTGTTCATGATTTATGCTTCTCAATGTTCTACATCATTTTCGAATTTATTAGTCCAAATACCTTCATGATGAAACATTACAATCATTCTCCTATCATGCAATTGGATTTATCATTTTGTAAAATGATTGAACATGAGCTGACAACACCTATGGTAAGCATTATTAATCTCAAATTATATTAATTAGGTCATATTTATCAATACATAAGGCTAAAAATTAGCAATCTTCATTAAGGCTTTTAAACAAGCGATCAATTTTAGGATAGATAGGTGGTAATGTGTCATAATTTCCAATTCGAGTATAAATTTCAAAAAATAAAAAAAAACGCCTATTTAATAACATTAAAAAAATTCAAACCGTATTAGTCATTCCTTAAATATGATTGTAGACATTAATTATTGAAATTATGTAAAAGTTACATTTATTTCGGTTATAGGATTCTAGACATTAATTTCTGTAATTTCCATAATCAATTTACTAATTATAATACAAATTTACGGTTTTAATTATATTAATTAGGTCATATTTATCAATACATAAGGCTAAAAATTAGCAATCTTCATTAAGGCTTTTAAACAAGCGATCAATTTTAGGATAGATAGGTGGTAATGTGTCATAATTTCCAATTCGAGTATAAATTTCAAAAAATAAAAAAACGCCTATTTAATAACATTAAAAAAATTCAAACCGTATTAGTCATTCCTTAAATATGATTGTAGACATTAATTACTGAAATTATGTAAAAGTTACATTTATTTCGGTTATAGGATTCTAGACATTAATTTCTGTAATTTCCATAATCAATTTACTAATTATAATACAAATTTACGGTTTTAATTATATTAATTAGGTCATATTTATCAATACATAAGGCTAAAAATTAGCAATCTTCATTAAGGCCTTTAAAAAAGCGATCAATTTTAGGATAGATAGGTGGTAATGTGTCATAATTTTCAATTCGAGTATAAATTTCAAAAAATAAAAAAAACGCCTATTTAATAACATTAAAAAAATTCAAACCGTATTAGTCATTCCTTAAATATGATTGTAAACATTAATTACTGAAATTATGTAAAAGTTACATTTATTTCGGTTATAGGATTCTAGACATTAATTTCTGTAATTAACTGTTTTAAAATCATAGATTAATAAACGGATTGACACATACCATATTAATGAGTATATAAAGATAAAATCTTTCATGTAATCAAAATTCGTAAATTAAGGGCTTTCAACAAGGAGCAATCTTAGGCTAGATAGGTTGTATTGTGTCAGCATTTATTTGTACAATTTTAGATATGTTCTCTTACCTGTAGCTGTTTTGCATTATTTAAAGCATTTTGCAATGTGGGGTTCTCTGTGCCATATGCATTATTTTCAATCAAGAGTTAACTAATTTATTAATAAAGTAATTAATCTGGTTAAATTTTCAACCCGTGAATAAAAGGGTTTTACTTTAACTTTGTTGAATCTTTACAAAACTACATCCTTCATGTTCACGGATTGCTCGAAAGAACTTGATTTTTGTTTCATATCGGGTTCTGATTTCTGATGGAACTTTATTTTTTGTTTTGAATTTTGATTACTGTTGGATATGGATTTGATTTTTGGTGTAATTTTTCTATCTATAATCTG
Source organism: Ambrosia artemisiifolia (assembly GCA_032199755.1). Lineage (NCBI taxonomy): Eukaryota > Viridiplantae > Streptophyta > Magnoliopsida > Asterales > Asteraceae > Ambrosia > Ambrosia artemisiifolia. The sequence goes on from CM063514.1 coordinate 12,711,383, forward strand.
TATGCAGGTGATATTTTCCTAGATAAAACTCTTCCTCTTCTATTGCAAGCAAGGAGGTCAAATCCCCCCTTTCTATTCATTTGTTTTTTTATATGCCGCTGTTTTTTTTATGTTATTCATTTCTGTCTTTTGTTGAATCGAATTTTGAGTTTTTCGAGTCATATTAGAATCAAATGATCTAAGTCAACCATGAAGATATGGGTGGTTTTGTCAGGAGGACAGAATATATATCAAGGATTTTGGTGACGATTCTAACTATGATTTTTTATTATTTGAAACATATTTGTTATCTGAAAATATAATTATTTGAAATATATCTGTTAACTGCACATGTTTTTGATATTGTCACTTATGTTCTACATTGGCACATCATAGATGATTACATATCCAAAGCTATGGAAAAGTGTATATGCAAAGTGGAAATGGTATACTATGAAAGATGCTTTTGAAATAGTTAAAACTCTGTGTCAGTTCATATAATCTTTTAACACTTGCGTTAATATGTAAATTTTTGTTTTTACATTACCATAGTTTGTTGTTGTTTCATGTTTCCATCGGATGTTAATGTAAAGCTTTATGAAAATGAGAGATACTCTTTCATCTTATACATCATTAAATTTTAAATTTTTACAGTCCATTTATGAATATTCTTTTATTAGCTTCATTTTTTTAACATGGTGCCTAGGTATTCATATACATACACGTTCATTACTGATCGCCCGGGTTACGTAGCATTCTGCATGTCTTGATCATCATATGGGGTTGTAAGTTAATTTTTTTGGTAGGTATTTTAGGTGAAATGGGGATTGATTGAGTATAGTTACTTAAATTAATAAACATGATTGTGTAATTTTATATGGCCTTTGGCTTTGTCGAGGTTGGTCCTCTTTCTTGACTCTCTTTAACTTTTGGTATTTATTAATGGTGGTTAAAAGGCACATTATTGTTTTAAGTAGGATCCTTATAATTTTTATTTTGGTTTGAAGAATTCTCGCCATGGCGTCTTCGTAGCTTATCAATAGAGCAAAAAAGATGGAGCCGAGGAAGTTAGAAAGTAGCGGTGTTTGACGATTTTTTTTCTCATCATTCTTCCCCGATTACAGGTATAAGCTAATTTTTTCCTTAAAATTTTAGTTTTAGTTTTTTTTTATTTGTATGTTTACTTTTCTAGATTGTTAGTTTATGATATGTGTTTAACCTTGAAAATTGTTTATGAGCTTGATTGAAGATGTGATTTTTAGTGCGTATAAGCTTAATTTCTGATTTGTGATCTGTGATCTAAGATGTAGGTAGAGGTCATTGATCAAGTTTTAGGTGTAACTATTGTGTATAGACCGGCTCTAAGCGAACTTCCGTTGATACGTGTTCTAGAAAAAATGATTTGGTGTTCATTAGTTTAAGGTGGACATATTTATGAGCTGTTAAAAAAAGATGTTTTATAGATTTTAAATAATTAAATAAAAATTAATTAAATCTAAAACTATAGCCATATACATGTATAATCTTTTAAAACATCTTCAATCAAGCTTAAGTGTTTTGATTGTTGATATAAGTTACTGGTTTGGTCATATCATGCAATGGCCACAAATCATGGTGCCTTACCAATTGTTTGTGTAAGTATTTCGTTACAAGATTTTCCTTAATCGCCGAGTCTCTCACAAATAAGGTGTTGGGGTGGCTAATAGGCCAAGTGAATCAGCTCAATAATGTGATCTTTAAAATATTTGTTATGTTGCTACTTGCTAGGATTTGCCGATATGTGTTTTCATTGTTTGTTGTATTTTTGTTTTCTTTTAAAATACGATTGATTGTTGTTTGTTGTATTCATCTTCTAAGACAAGGTTATATGTTGATTGTTGTTTTTATTTAGCCGGTAAATATCACATTTTCTCTGGTTTTGTGGTTTGTGTGAATATTAGATAGTGAATTTTATATCTACCTACTTGTAGATGGTTGAGTTCATTGCAGTTTTATTGAAAATTGGGAATCAAACAGCAGAAAAAGTAATCACTTCATTTTAACGATACTGCAAAATGAGTTTGACAAACAAAGATGCCAGCTCAGATATAGAGCCATCTCAATCCATTATTCAATCCGAAAAGTAATCACTTCACTTTATCGATACTCATTCGTTAAAGTTCTCTTTAAGTTCAATGTTAATTTGGGTTAATAATTTATATTGTATAATAATTCAGGAAGCCAAGAATTTCATACACTAGATATTTTTTTCCTTTCATTCGTGACTTAAAAATATGCAAAAACCTCCCAGTGGATTCTACCAATCAATTCTCTAAGGTATATAAATATTCTTCATTAATGTCAACTATTATGTTACTGTCATTGTGGCGCGTGATTGTATTAATATTGAAATACTAAAACCAGGAATTTGAAGAGAAAAGCATACAAGGTTTCCGTCGTAATGATTACAGCTCTTCACCGCACGCTAGGGGCGATACGAGTCATTTTTATCATGGAGCTTATGGAAGATGAAATAATTGTTCTAAAGATGCGGATGTACAGCCTGATTTGGATACAGGTTGGTTTTTAAATCATAACATGTTATGGTTTGATTAATCGTTACGCGCATTAGTTTATTGTCGTTCTGGTTGATTCATGCATCCACACTTTGTTTTTTCATCATTTCATTAGTTTTTATAAAGAAACATTCATTTAGACCGTTATTAGAGTTCAGCCGTATTCAATTTAGTTCAAAGTTCACTGATCACAGCTGATCAGGGTATAGTTTTCATGACTTTGGGATGATTTATTTATTTTTCCACATTTTCTTGGATTTATATTGTAGTTTTTATATCCAGAGTAGGTTTTTTAGTTTTCTGTTAGATGAATGGGGTTATGTTTAGAGCATGTTATTTAAGACGTTGATAGACGACCGGTTTTTCTTTGTGTGTTGTTGTTCCAGTGACCGATGATATGTTGGGATAATAAATATTATCTTTTTTTTTGTGAAACCGCCTCCTAGACTGCTAGATGAGACATGTTTTATACTTTTTCTTCTTAGCAGCTAATGGTATGTGTTTGTGCTGATAAGGGTATTACATTATTAGGGCCAAGTAACAGCCATTATAAGATTTTTAATTGTCTATTATGTGTCGTTTGTTTTATTTGTTCCATTTACCATACAGGCTACTGATTTATGAAAAAAGACTGACTTTAACTACTTTAAAGATGGATCTTTCATTTGACTCTGGAATGGGCTTTTGTTTTCATTATAGGTCTTAGTTTGGGGATCAAATGGTAGTTGATAAATGTTATAATTTGTTTTTAGCGATCGGTTAGATTCCTTAATATGTATGCCCATCAAATAGTTGGAGGATAATCATTAGAGAATGGTAGCAGAAATGTTCTTTCAGTGAAAGAGCATGAGTATTTCTGTTCTGATATGTGTAGTTATTTTTTTAATGGTTTAGATTTATAGATTTATAGATTAGGGATGAATCTTCACTTATGTTTTCGATTAGATGTTTGGGATTCGTTCTTAAAATTTTTGGATTCGTCTTCCAAAAAGCCATTATAATGTTGGGATTGGTCCCTAAAATGTTTGGGATTCATTTTCTATAAAACTATTATATATATTCCGGTATGTTTCCGGTTATATGTACAGTTTTCTTTCTTTGTGTTCCGATATGTGTGGTTATTTTTTTATTTGGTTGGTTTTATGTTTTTCGATTGTCACTCGCTTTTCAGTTTATTGGATATGTCATACCACAATGGCACTCAGTTCTTCAAGGTTGAATAACCCGTCTTCTTCAGTATTGGTACCCAAATCTGTTTTATCTTACAATTTTTTTTAAGTATATAAAGTATATCATGTACTGATTTCCTTTTTTTTAATTTGATATACGTTGCAGACAGTTCCTGTAGATATGATAGATGGGAGCCGGGGAATCTCTTGTGTGGAAACGGGAAAAAGAAGCCATTGTAAAAAATGTCTTTCCTAACCATGGTATGGCCCTAACTAATTTTTATTGCACATTGTATATTTGTATCAATTGTCATCATGGTTTTATAAGTGACATTCGTTTTGTTTGTGAAGACGAAACCATGAGAAAACGGCTTCTGAAATGTTGGACTTTGAACTGGTGAGACTTACATATCAACCCCTTGATGAGATATATGTTTACTATGGAGCCAAGGTAAGATAGTTGTTTTAAGTAGTTCGCTTAATACATAAAATTACTAATTAGTAAAGAATAATATATTGTTTTGTTCTTTTTCATTTTCTCCATTGACTGCTACATGTTTTGCTTCCCTTGGAATGTAAGCGAAGTGGTTATTTTTCCAGCCACATTTGGAATTTTGTGTAATCAATTGGTTTTGGGTATGCCACTTTCTTTTTGTAGCTTCATGAGTAACCGAGTGAATAAAATCTTTAATAATTGTGTACTTTTGCCTTTCTTTTTGCAGATCATTGCAGTTCTGGTACTTCCCTTTTTCTTGTATGCATGGTTTCATGGCAGCCTTCTTTTTCCAATTAGGGAAGCGAAAACACTCGACTCTTTTGACCAGGTAATTTAAATGAGTTATACACAACTTTCGTATTAAGGGTATTCCATCTTGTATATCACAATCCACAACCGCGTCGTCTTCCAGTCATCCGTATATGTTGTCTTTTGTCAATTTTGTATTGTTGGGACTTTCAGTTAGTTGATGGTATCTTTTATTTGGTTTTGGTTACCAACAACAGCTGGTCCCTGGAATGAGGCCATGTATGCCAAACTTCTTTGTTCCAATTGCCCAACAAGCTTCTTTGCTCCCTTATACATGTTTTGTAGTTGACAGTAATTAAACTAAACGATGCTAATACAACACTGGTTGAAACTGAATGGAATTTAAGTTTCCTAATCGAGATGATGAGGTATTTTTACAAAATAATTTTACCATTTTAGCAAATATATGTAACGAAAGAACACCATTATTGTGTAATCATGTTCTTGCAAGACAGTTACTTTGATAATGAATTTGTTGAAGTTGTCATGCCATTCCTGAGGTTGGCTGATGACTTGGGACGGTAAGTTTATGGCATTCAATTCATAGAATCTTAGCTAAAAATATTATTAAGTTTTATACGAGTATTATGGATTATCGGAATATGCATTTGAGTTAAAAATTTTAACCGGATAGTTCTTTTTGCTATAGGATTATGTTCACAAATTCCAATTAGTTTGCTTCACAAGACAACATAATGGGCGATGATGGAAATGTAATTGAGATTGACCCAAGAAAGCAACATTATTTTTTTCTCCCTCATTTTAGATAATTGGAAGCTGTTGCATATCAATTCTCTTCATTCATGCTATGACAAATGCTCCTTACAAAGAGGATGTTGCTGATATCCCATTTTCATAATAGAGCCCTAACTGCACCTACAGTTTAAGGTAATCTCGGTGTCTTATAGTTATTTTGAGACTCATTGTCTTATAGCGTTAATGTAATCTCAGTGGCTACCTAGAGTTTAGGGTTGGTTCAACACAGCCACTGTCGCATTTTAAGGAGAAAACGTATTATGTCCTTATGCTTGTATACATAGTAATAGTTGAATTTTGTGTCATTAGAAAAATATAAAAAGCTAATAGTCAATGTTGACGCTTGAAATTTGTTAAGGTACAATATGTTTACATATGTACGAATCGGTTTTATCATAATTTCGTATTTAACATAAATTCGATTCAATATATATGACACAAATGAATATATACGACGATTCAATTTCGTATTTCGTAGACGATTATGTTTAATCTTTTTTTATTAAATTATGTATATGTATTATTTATTTTTTTAATAATAATTGACCTAATTTAATATTATTTATTATGATTTTTCAATCTCATTAATTTATATTACTATTAATACGAAATTCGGTTTACCATAATATCTCTCATTTATTTTTTTGTATAGTGATTGATTATGAATCAATTTAACCCATAATCTATGCTTACCATAATTTATTGACCGAATTTATGTTTAATATGAAATTATGTTTAATCTATTTTTACGAAATTATGTAAATGTATTATTTATTGTCATTAATAATAATCGACCGAATTTAATGTTATTTCTTACAATTTTTTAATCTTATTAATTTATATTACTATTAATACGAACGTCGGTTTACCATAATAGCTCCCATTTATTTTTTTGTATGAATGATTGGTTATGCATCAATTTAACCCGTAATTTAGACTTACCATAATTTATTGACCGATTTTATGTTTAATACGAAATTATGTTTAATCTATTTTACGAAATTATGTATATGTATTATTTATTGTCATTAATAATAATTGACTGGATTTAATGTTATTTATTACAATTTTTTAATCTACTTGATTTATATTACTTTTAATAAGAAATTCGGTTTACCATAACAGCTCTATTTATTTTTTCCTATGAATGATTGATTATGAATCAATTTAACCCGTAATTTAGGCTTACCATAATTTATTGACCGAATTTATGTTTAATACGAAGTTATGTTTAATCTATTTTTACGAAATTATGTATATATATTATTTATTGTCATTAATAATAATTGACCGAATTTAATGTTATTTATTACAATTTTTAATCTCATTAATTTATATTACTATTAATACGAAATTCAGTTTACAATAGTAGCTCTCATTTACTTTTATTTTTTTGTATGAATGTTTGATTATGAATCAATTTAATCCGTATATTAGGCTTACCATAATTTATTGACCGAATTTATGTTTAGTACGAAATTATGTATATGTATTATTTGGTGTCATTAATAATAATTGACCGAATTTAATGATATTTATTACGATTTTTTAATCTCATTAATTTATATTACTATTAATACGAAATTCGGTTTACCATAATAGATCTCATTTATTTTTTTGTATAACTGATTGATTATGAATCAATTTAACTCGGAAATTAGGTTTACCATAATTTATTGACCAAATTTATGTTAAATACGAAATTATGTTTAATCTATTTTTACAAAATTATTTTAATGGTAAACATAAATTCGGTCAATAAATATATATTTGAACATATTGTCCCTTAACAAATTTCAATCGTCATATATATATATATTAATCGGATTTATATATATATTTGAAAACCGGGATTTGATCCGAATACACAAACGCTATTATGTCTTATCCCAATGGTTCTCAATTCTTCAAAGTTTTGCATGACCCTTCGTCAACAGTTTTGGTATGTTTCTTATTTTCATGTTCATATGCCTATTTAATTTTAAAAAAAATGATTCTTTCTTTTTTAATGTTGTTTTTAACGTGTCAATCCAGACTGTGCCGAAGGGCATGAACAAATTTCTGTTGTCTAAAAACATACACAACAGTAACATTACAGTTGCCACATATGAAGGACAATCTTGGTTGGTCCGATTAGAATTGATAGATGATGTTTTTTGTTTTACAAATGGTTGGTCTAAAGTTGTTAATGATTTGTGTTTTTCAATGTTCTATATCATTTCAACTATGTTAGTCCAAATACGTTCCTAATAAAGCATTAAAATCATTCTCCATCTATGTAATTGGATGTCTCATTCTGTAAAATGATTGAACATGAATTAACAATGGTAAAGATTATTAATTTCAATTTTTTTATTTTACACGTTTTTATATAAGATTATATCGGATTTTAATTGTCCACGTGTACAATAACTTTTCTTTCAGGTTCTACCTTATTCCTTTGTTGCTAATCAGTATCCCGATGGACTCCCTAACTTGCCAATTAGTATGTATGTAGATGACGAACATCATTGGAACATGTCAATTAAAAAGATTGGTCGTAACAATTGTTTTTGTAATGGTTGGGTGAAATTCCTAAATGATCTTCATCTCCATATTGGTGATTTAATTTGTTTTGAAAAAAAGGAATTCAACTGTTTTCATGTTATTACTTTTAACAAAAATGGTCGTCAAATGAAATTATTCAAAGTTCTTACTGACAATGTTTTAGAAGAAGCTAACAATGTTTTACAACAACCAATGAGTTTGAATATGCAACAATTTCAAGTATCTAACTACGATGGTTTACCTGGTTTTGGATGCACTGTTACAAATGAATTGGTACGTTTAGTCCTGTTTGTATCGTTCTTGCTTTAAACTGTTAGATGACATTTTGCATTTAACATCAAAATTCATACATATTGCATTATCAAACATTTAGTAACCAAAACAACTTGCATAATACAATATTTATTTTCCTACTTTTTTCATTTTACTTTCTGGTGAACCGTGGGTCCCCACGGGACTCTAACCTAGTACATTATAAAGGAGGAGTGATGTACCATATTGAAATTTTGACATGGGTACAACTTAACAAGCAACAAGTATAACATAATTGAGCAAGAAATTTAAGGGTATTATAGGGATATTGGGGACAATTAAAACACTTAAGAGGGTAGTTTAGACATTTTACTTGCCTCCTTCTTTACAATATCAAAACAAATTTACTTTAGTACCCTTCATCTCTATCCCTGCCATCACTACTATTCCCATTTGTAACTGATTTTGAATTTATTAGAAGAGCAAGAGGTATAAACCACAGTTGTCAATGAATGCTAATGCCCTTTAATGCTATATACATAAACATCAGAAAACCAAACGGTGCGAATGCCGGTCTTTAATCCTCCTCAAAAAACCTACTTAAAGCAAGAGGTGATGGTTCTTTTCGTTAGGTTTGAAATATATAATATGGTGTGCACAAAGCTTTATTTTATGGTTTTGTCCTTGTCAAAATTTGATCTCAGTTACGAAAGAATATGGTGTGCACATACCTTTATTTTGTAGACTTTCTACAACTTTCAACTAATTTACTTATAAATATTCATTTTCCTACATGTTTCATGCTTTGTTATACCATTTAAGGTTCCTTTTCTATTTTACCTTTTAGGAGTAGTATGTTATCTTGTATAAATATGCTGTCTTTTTATATTCTTATGAAATAGAGAGAACAGTAACTTGTTATTGTATCCATCTTATAGTTTCTTTTATGGGCAATGAATGATAATGAATTTGTTGGTTTTGTTGCAGAAAAATGTAGTTTAGTTGAGAGACTTCGTGTTAAATCTGATTGTTTCAGTATCGGCAACAAATTGTTTCACTTCTGTTCCCGGGTATTGAGTTCAGCAGTCAAATAACTTATTCATAGATCAAAACTTCAATGCAAATATCACATTTAAGAAATTTTAATAAACCTTCTTTTTTTGAGCCGCATATGTTTCTTTTTTTGGAATCACAATGTTTAGAGCGGATCTCCAGATTGTCAATGACATTAACATCCATGTAATGTGATCACTGCCTATTACGCTGTAGCAATCAAGTGGTTGTTTCCAGCTTTGTTTTCCTTGTTCTGTTTTTCTTGAATGTCAAGCCAGCATTTGCCTAATTTTAGTTTTTCCAGGATGATTTTTTATCCGTAGATATTTTTCTGTTGATATTCTCTTGTATTTAGTAGTACATCACTGTATAATGTTTTCTAAATGCATGCAGGTATGGGCTGTATTGAAACTTGGATTCTTAGCCCTGCTAAAAGGCCTATTTGACTCTGACCCGTTAGACATAATAGTCTTTGATGTTCTACCTCCTTCAGATAGGAATGGTGAGGGTCGTGTATCATTAGCTAAAGAAACCAATGAACATAATCCCTTACGTCATTCATTTCTGGCAAGTATAGCCATGGTTTAAAAAAACGGGTGAGGCGTGCGCCTCGAGGCGCGCCATAAAGCGATTCGGTAAGAAAACGAATTTGAGGCGGGGCCTCAAGGTGGTAATTTGTACATGCGCCTCATAGAGCTGAGGCGGTAACAAATACTGTGCCTCATGTGCGCCTCATTGTTTTTTTTTTTGTTTTTTTTATGTTTTAAACTTTTTATGTCAATTTCGAGCATTCCATGTCTTTTTAATGTGTGGTTTTGATGAATATCATGATGAAGTTAGTATTTCATTTTCATAAGTATTTATATTTATATTCTTTTTTAATTTATATTATATTTATATTCTTTTTTTAATTCCGCCTCGGGCTTACGCCTCGTGAGGCAAAGGGAAAAGGCCTCGAGGCACGATTCTGTACTTTTAAACAGCGAGTATAGCACAAATTGTTATTATACAATAGCATGTGTATTGAGAGTACCACCCTAAGTGTTTATTACCACCTCTAAAAGCCACTCTTCCCACCTCCTGGAGATGTCCCAAATGTGTATGTCATGAAATACAACTTTATTAGTTACTTATATTTCACACGTTTATGCTACATTTTGATTTTGATTATATGTTGTACTTGTTAATCCTTTAAATGATATAGAAAAGATTCTCGACTGTGAAATGAGGCCTACTGTTGCTGATGATGGTGATGCTTTCAAACTTGGTTCAAAGCAGATATTTGTAAAACAATACCTTGTTAAATGGAAAGGATTATCTTATCTTCACTGTACATGGTATATCGTATATGCACACATAATTATTCGTATACACACTACATTTCTTTTATGTTTTTTTTGGTAATTAAGATGTTTCTTTTTCTTGTTCGGGGTATATTAGGGTACCAGAAAAGGAGTTTATAAAAGCTTACAAGGAACTGCCTCATTTAAGGACAAAAGTAAACAATTTTCGCAAGCAAATGCCTGTTGGCAACAGTTCTGAAGATGATTTTGTCCCAATTAGGCCAGAATATACTATGGTTGATCGAATTCTTGCGTGCAGGTGATTTTATTGGATAAAAAGTTCATAAACTATGGTTATCTGATATTCAATACTCTTTCTAAATGATCAATCTAAAATTAATGATCTCTCATTTTTTGTGAATGAATCAAGTAAGAGGATGAGGAAAAGGAATATTATGTAAAATGGGTGGGACTTAGCTATGATGAATGTTATTGGGAATCAGAATCAGATATCTCGTCATTTCAACAACAAATTGAGAATTTTAGTAGACTGCAGTCTAGACATCGAAAACTGAGGAAACAAAAAAGTAACACGCGTGATGCATTTGACCCGAAAAACAAGTCAAAAGAATTTCAGCAGTTTGAGAAAAGTCCTGAATTTCTTCCTGGAGGTATCAAAATATATTTTCGTTATGTGGTTATGTTGTTTTTTTATGTTTAATAGTTTTTTTTTTTTTACAATTTGGTGCAAGTATCGGTGGGCTCCATCCATACAAGCTTGAAGGATTGAATTTTGTGTTTCTCATGGTCTAAACAAACACATGTGATACTTGCAGACGAAATGGGTCTTGGTAAGCGTTGTTCTTTTTTTCTTAAATCATGTTTTGTTATATGTTAGAACTTAGAAAGTAACTTTTAACCTTTATATGTTCATTTCAGGTAAAACAATACAGAGTATTGCTTTTTTGGCATCTTTATATGAAGAGAATGTCTCCCCTCATTTAGTAGTAGCACCTCTTTCTACAAAAAGGATCTGGGAACGTGAATTTGCCACATTGGCACCTCATATGAATGTTGGAAGTTACACAATCTTTTGAATTCTAATATTTTTGTTGATATTAGTTTATATACCAGTATACTGAGGTAACAATTGCAGGTTATGTATGTTGGAACAACTTCTGCTCGTTCTGTCATAAGAGAATATGAATTTTACTACCCTAAGTCTAATAAAAAGGACAAAAAGAAGAAATCAAGTCATGGGGTTAGCGAAAGTAAGCAAGAAGGGATAAAGTTTGATGTCTTATTGACTTCATATGAAATGATTAACATAGATAACAGCTCGTTGAAAGCAATAGATTGGGAAACAATGGTACCTTTGACTTCTATTAGAATTCTTATACCATTTACATGTTTCCTTGCTGAATTTTGTTAAATTGCGTAGATAGTGGACGAAGGCCATCGCTTAAAAAATAAAGATTCAAAATTGTTTTCTTTATTAAATCAGTTTAGCACCCGACATCGTACATTATTGACTGGAACCCCTCTTCAGGTTTGTCTTTATAACATTTTTCAGTGTTTTTGATAAGTACTTTTTGGATGAAATATGTTATTTAATATTTATGCTACAGTTTTCACATTTTTTATATATTTCTTTGTATATTGCAAATGCTTTCAGAACAATTTGGATGAGCTTTTCATGCTTATGCACTTTCTTGATGCTCGAAAGGTTAGTTTTACAGTTTATTTGCAACTTTTTAGCATGAACTGTTTGTAGTGTTACATGGTGAGATGTAAAATGCAGTAAAACATCTTTTTTTACTATAAATGTTTGCAGTTTTCAAGCTTGGAGGAGTTTGAAGAGGAGTTTAAGGATATCAATTAAGAAGAGCAGGTTTCAAGGCTACATAAGATGCTGACACCACATCTTCTAAAAAGGAGCTCATTTTGTGTGTGGAATTAAGTAGCAGGCAGAAAGAGTATTACAAAGCAATTTTAACTCGTAATTATCAGTTATTAACTCGTCGAGGTGGCGCTCATGTAATATTTTCACTTTTCAGTATTGAAAGCTGAAATCTACAATTTTAAGTTATAATTTGACTTAACTAAACAATTGATTATTGTTTTTTAAATTCAGAACTCTTTCATTAATGTGGTTATGGAGCTGCGTAAGCTTTGTTGCCACCCTTTCATGCTAGAGGGAGTGGAACCATAAGACATCAATGAATTCTACAAGTAATATATTTTTTCAACCATTTTTATATAATAATTAATCTTTAACTCTATCATGAGTGATTGCTCATAATGTCAATATCCACCTGTAACTACTGGAAACTTCTGGTAAATTGCAGCTTTTGGACAAGATGATGGTGAAGCTAAAAAAAAACAGTTCAGGAAATTGTATTCTATTTGATGTACTTGTGAAGTGAAAATTTTTCTTTTCTTCTATTGTTTCTTTTGACATAGACTTTATGGTTTCATACCACTTGGCTTGCTTGCTATTTTCATTTCAGTGAATTAAGGTATTAGCTTATTTTCATGTCATATGTTTTCATCAATTTTGATACATTCATGATCTTATCGTGCACATAAACATGTGTGTGATAATTTTTTGGCTTATGTTGGTAAACTGCACAGTTCCAAATCAAAGCAAGTTGACACTCTTTATGGTTAATTTGAGATTCATATGGTGTGCCGGTTTAGCAATTTAAATGTTCGGTTAACGGTTTGGAATTTGGTTCGGGCTATGTAAAGCGTAAACAACCGTTAATCTTTTACGCATATTCTTTTGGGAGTATGGTTATGTTCAGAATTCACCCACAAACACAATGCATACACCACAAACCCCAACAACTACGATGTGATAAAACAAACGCACCCGCTGCAACGCGCGGGCATTCCCACTAGTTATGTAATAGTGTGCATTTAAATCATTTCAAGTGCTAGGTTATCTGGAGTTTAGGTGTAAAAAATTGCTTTCAAACAATAAATAACTTTGTTATCCTTTACTAATTTGTAATTAACTTTGTTCGGCTATGCGGTATGACAGGTAGTGACAGGCCCGTAATCGTGGCACCACGTCTACAGCTACGCCATCCCCCACCACCACCTCGCTTGGTGAGCGTGGGAATCTTCATGTTCTTCACAGGCCAAATAATTATAAAAGTTGTTTTGTCCTATTCAATTCGAGGGGTGTGGAGAAGCATCACCACACCTGTAGGTTGGTTCTGAATACATTATAAAAGTTGTTTTGTCCTATTCAATTCGAGGGGTGTGGAGAAGCATCACCACACCTGTAGGTTGTTTTGTCCTATTCAATTCCAGAGGTGTTTGGCCAAATAGCAAGACAAAAATACGGATTTACAAATCCTTGATTTACTCTCAAATATTATGTCATTTAATGTATTTATGGTAATTTCCTTTTGTACACAATTGTTTTCTGAATACATTCAAAGGCAATGGTAAATAAAAAACTATTTTGGAATTATATTTACCCTAGCATGGTATCAGCCAAACTGATCCTTATTCCTTAATCCCATGTCCCTTCGGTTCTACTTTTTTATCTTCCTCTGTTTCTTCTTCTCTTCGTAAATTATTCTCAACCCCAACGTTATTTCAAACAATAGTCTATCGAACAATGGAAAGTTTTGTTGACCACCTGTGTGAAGAAACCCAACAGTGGGTCCCTACCACTAGTTCCAGAACCGAACCCTCTTCTTCAATAAACAAAAATATTCTCATCACCAATATTCTTTTATTCAGGTACTGTTTTCTTCGCCTACCTCAATATTATATTAAAAATCATACCTCAATATTATTCACCCATCGGATTTATAATCTTCACTTGCTACCTCAATATATTTTTTTCTCAACCCTCCCGCCATCACCGCTATTTTTTTCTTCCCCTGTTTTCGGTCATTTCCATCTTCTTCCCCTGTTTTCTGCAACCTCCACTCTTTTTCCTGTCAAACCGTACATCCGCGCCATGACTACCTCCGGCCAAACTAACAACATCTCTCTTCACTCTCTCCTACACTTCATACCACTCAAACTAACCTCATCAAATTATCTCCCTTGGTCGCACCAAATACTATGTGACAACAGGTAAAATTCGGTCAGCCTTTGACTGGATCTTAATCACGATTCTTATATGCTTCGCATATATTAAAACTGATTTCGATTAAGTTAGGTTGTTACGAGTCCAACGATATCATTCTTGGAGTTCGTGGACGTCTAGATGTTCTAAAGAGAGACTGCGCATTTAAACGCCAACGAACTAATATCAATAAGAATTCGTCAGAATGGACAAACTTAGAGTTATTGTGTATAAATACGGCACGTACTTGTTGTTGAAGCAATCGGATGTGGAATCGGCTTGAAGGATGGATTAAAACGTAGCGTATGGAGAACGCGGAGAGTAACCGATATGAGAACCGGACATCGAAATGCGTGGTTTTAACCGCATTTGTGCTTTCGAAATAATTATTTATTTTAAATAATATTAGTTATTAAGTTTCGAAAGCTATTGAGTCGTTTAAATGAAGGAAACGGTAAACTGTTAGGTTAACGCGATTCTAACGGGCGCTCTGACAGAACGCGTACGATACCGATATTAATTATGTTTTTGACGGGTTTAGCGTTATTTAAGATTACGAACAAAACTGACTAACAAAACTGACTAATTAACGGGTTCGATACGCGATGTCTACCTACCTAACTCTAAAGCTACCTATAAAAAGGACTTTTACCCCTTCTCCTTCTTCATTCCTTAACATAAACTCAATGACGTTGTTGAACTTATTGTGATATGCATTTTATTTAACCCGTATACAATTAAATTGAGTTTTGCAAAAGGCCTTCACATGATATGATCAAAACATTTGAGATCATTTTATATTTTTTTATGCAATTTTGGTCACTACTCTTCATCATCATCATCATACTCAGTTTATCCCACCTATGGCAAAGCTAAGGTAGGGTCTGAGGAGGGTAAGATGTAGACAGCCTTACCTCTATCCCTAAGAATAGAGAGGCTGCTTCCAGTGAGACCCCCGGCTCGATGTGGTTTGGTATCAAGCCTTGGACATAAGGCACAGAACACTTAGCAATCGGGAAAAACCCGATCGGTGCATGTACCCCTTTGTCTTTTGGCTATCAACGCCACCACATGATGCATGATTAACCGTCCGTCGTTTTTAACGTTATTTTCACGAAATTAGTAAATAACGTTAAAACTAGTGCAACTTTACTTTTGCCCATAGAATGAAAACGCACAACACGAGACGACTGTGTTATCAACCACCACTAGTCGTGTGTCACTACTCTTGTTTATGAAAAAAAAAACACAAACTAATACTAATTTTAATCTCTATAGAAAACAATCTTTGCATGGAATGTTGCTATGAATATGAGAATCAATAGCTAACCTGATATTCTTGTTCATGAAGGGTCACCAATGGAAGTTTAAGATGATTAAATTCCGAAATACAACTAATCATGGACTTATACATCATTTTTTAGCAGTCCTCAAATAGCGATTCATTCTCGCGATTATAAGTCTCACCGGAGAATCCTGCTTATAAAGCACCAAACTTCGGATGTTTGGAGATACGACGATATGGCAAAGTACAAACCGATGGTTGTTTTGGTAACGTTGTGGACAATATGTCCTTGATTGTTGCTCAAGGTAGCATTTTGCATTATCTCGCATCATTATACAGCAAAGTTTCTCTTAACATCCTGGGCTTGTAGATTTCTACAGGGAACTTGTTCTGCGGCTTATAGCCTCTCGAGGAAATAAAATGCTAATGGCGTACTCAAAACTCGTTACCATATTCATACAATTGTCTTTGGCCTCTTCATTGGTTGAGCCTACAAATTTTCTGGAGTGCAGTGTACTTCCATTGTAACTTATCAGTCTAAATGCCACTGGTTATCCTAAATCGTTACCACTGCAGTTTTATCTAGAGGTGAATGTTCAAACGCTAAACCGGTTGGGTTGGTCAACAAAAGTCAAAACGGTTTGGCTATCGGTTTGTTGACCGCTTTGGCCCAGTTCTTGTACCAGGTTTTTTACCGGTTAAGTTCGGTTTAGCATTTTCAAAAGAGACATATATAAACCAGTTTGGTTCTCAAACCGGTTTGGTTGTTCACCTCTTTCATCCATGGCGAAAAATGTGATGCCCTTGTACATTAACATCTACCCATCCCTTCAATAAATTGCAGTTCTCAAAGACTTCAGACATTACCTTAGCCTTTGCTATTGGCGGGATTAACTGAGTATGATGATGATGAAACACTTCATCTCACCTCATAAAACCACTACACTTAGTGAAAAACATAAAGAAAGAGGAACCCTAAAAGGTATCTTAACTTCGCAAATATAAACTCGGTAACACGATTCTAAGAGATGTGAAAGAGGAAAAAAGAAGTATGAAATATTGGAAACGCAATAAGTCATTTTAGCTGGAAATAGATGCAGATACAACAATAATACATGGTTAGAAAATCAAGACACTAATTTGCCTATTTTCTGTAGCAGGTACAAAAAAAATATTGTATATAGGAAGTTACATGCCTCAGTCCCATTACGCTAATAAGTTCGTTGGGCCTCCGCATGCAAGGAAAGTAGTAACCGATTCACGATGAGATACAACATAAGAAAATGATGTTTTAAGATATAGACATACCATAATCAAAAAGGTTCTTAGGGTTCCATGCTCGACAACCCTACATAAAAGTATGTTAATGCAGTAAATATATAACGATCTTTAAATAGAATTGATTATGTAACATAGTAATCAGAATATCAGATAACCCGTTTTGACCCGAACCCATTTGACCTTATCCGAATATCCGTTTTGCCCCTCAAAAATTTATATGTAACCAAGACGACATTGACAAGTTTACCTGGCCCAATAAGCATATCATACACTTTGTATTTTGGCAGATACATCTTTAACTTTTGCATCAACCTGATCCTGCAATTTATGATGTTTTACCATGAGTAAGCATTAAAAATGTCAATTGTATTTATATAAGATACCATTATAATGTTATATAAACACAATCACTATTCACTAATCAGGTATGTACTACCGTTGCAAATATTTTTACTTGAGCGTACACACGATAAAATTTTACGGAAAAAAGGTTTTGTTACAAGCCTGTTTCTCTCCTTTGTCATTCTCCACGGCCACATTCTTCACTAGGTTCTCACGCTTTATTTAGTTATTAACGTTTTGGCCAACGGTTGGTAATTCAAATAGAATTCTATATTGACCTAAGAGGTTATAAGTTGCGGTTGTTATAAATAATAAGCTACTATTCAACCCAAATCTATTACCATATGTTTAACATGATGGGTACATGCGTCTAACATGTTTTTTTGGATCATGTAAGATCTTCGGGTTCGTGGCAGGTTAGACCCACCAACCATGAACACAACAAGTACAACATCCCCTAAATTTGTTAGGCTCTTCGAAACTAAGTTTCAATTTCCTTCAAATATCAATTTAAGATGTCAAAACAATCTTGGTTTTAATAAGCATGAGGGCTGAGGCGCACAGAGGCGATAGGGTCCCCATAGCCGAGGCGAGAGGCAAAGGCACACGCATTGCGTACAAGAGGCGCAATGTATTTATATTATATTTATTATGATAGGTTTCTATCAGCATGTACCCAAAATACAGATATAAATAACCTCTACAGTCGACATACAATTTAATATCAACAAACATCTATGATCTATGTACAACCTAAAAATCCATATGTACAAAATCCTAAGGCACAAAATCAGCCCATGTACAAGAGGCGCGCCTCATGTACGCCACCACCACGATGTCTTTCTCGTCTTAGCAACCTCACGCTTAAGCACACCTCAAGGACACTTTTTAAACAAAGAATAACAATGCCATTCACAGTAGTCCTACCTCATAACATCACCCCTTAGATTGCATTTTAGCTTATCATTCTTACGATATAGGAATTTCGGTGTGACACATTTGATAAGGCCATAATCAAAAAGAACAATCAGGGAACACACACACATGTTTAAAGATTTAACTACCAACATCAAGATTCAAGTGGAGTAATCATGATAACTCATCTAATTGTTAAATTAAGTGGACAAAAATTAATTTGTAAGTCACATAAAACGCTAGCTTCACAATAAAGACATATAATTAGCTTCTAACAATCTCAATTCTCGTCATTACTTTAACACCAATACTAAAACTTCTTTTCCTTTGCCAAAAAGTTGTCACTAAATTCTACCAATTCAGAATCAAAATCAACAAATTTGACCAAATAAGTCAAAGCAAAATGTAAAACATGAACTAGAGAAATCTTACCACTGTCTGCTTTTCGTAATAATCATCTAAAGCCCACTGATATTTCGATTGATTCAACCCGAACCAACGAGCCAAAGAATCATCCAAACTTGAATGTGCTGCCATATAGATATGAATTCAGCCAAACACATAAAAGTCAACACATTTTCACACTTCAATTAGTGTCTAATACTCAACAATTCAAACATATTGAATAAATCAAGCAGTTAATTAAACAAATCACATTTAAAATAAAACCAAAAAAAATACTAAATTATCAGCAACAATTTCATATTAATATTACAGTCAAACATATAAAATCAACACAATTTCATTCATGTCCTTCAATTGCTTTACATCCAAAATATTAGGATGCGTTTGTACCAAATGCCGTACCGTCCCGATACATTCAGTACCCACTTATTCAAATATTTGGTATCGGTATTTTCGGTACCAGTTCAAGAGAACATTTTTTAACGAATCCCAGTATCGTACCGAATTTTTTGGTATGGTATTCGGTACCCATTTTTCCGAAAATTAGGTATCGGTATTTTTGGTATCCTTACCCAATTTCAAAATAGAATGACAAATCTGAATTGCAACAATTTCATACAAAAAAATTCTAGAATTAAATAATGCAATAAACTCAAAACCATAAAAGGAAACACAAAACGATACCGTTTTGAACTTTAGCAACGGCGTCCCAAAAGAAGCCGAATTTGGAATGATAAGCCGAGCCGGCGGACTTCTCGAACTGAGCCGGCGGCGGAAGAACCGGCGGCGCGGATTTCGGGTGTGGCGGCTGGATCGGGTCATGGGGTTTAACAGGAGAAGAATCGAATGAGGGTTTAGGTGTAGGAGGAGGTGTGACGAAGACGGTGTACGGACCGATCTTGCCGATCATTGGTGGTGTCGCCGGTTCTTTGTTGTTTATAGGCATTTTTTTTATTAATTTTATTTGAGGGAAAAACTGAAGGGTTTTTTTTTTTGGGTAAAGTTTGATTGGGTTTTTATGGAAAAGATTAAAGGGTGTTGTGTGATGAGAACAGAGATGTGTTGGAAAGTGAAGTGAAAGGGTTGGATGGAGAGTGTAGTGTTGGAGGAGCTTCACACAAAAGAGTTTTGGGGATAGAGAATGAAGAGATTCGATGGTGGGATCTTTGTCTTTTTTTTAGTATTATAATATAATAATTTATAATTATTGTAATCATGGAAAATCATTAAATTTTTTTTTTTTTTTTAACGGCCAACAAATTGAAATCACTCACGGAACATTGGAGTATCATCGTGCCACCAGTGTTGCCACGCGATCATATTCCACCACCAAGTCACCAATTCAGGAGGAAACTCATAATTATGAGAAGACCCCCTTTGTGAGATTCGAACTCAGGACCTCATGGCCCCTAAGTCTTATCTCACCACCAAGATACCACTAGGCTATAATGCCTTGGGTGGAAAAATCATTAAAATATATACTATTTTGATTTCTAATTATTAAATTGTGATAGTGATTTAGAGGTGTATTTGATCAAAGCAATTACGGTTTTTATTACAGTATATTTTTGTAAAGAGTGAATAGCTAAATTTGTCCTTGAGGTTTGGTCAATTTTGCTAGATACATCCAAAATAGGATTTTTCCTCAACTTAGCCACTAAGGTTTACACTTTGTTACTAGATCCATCCATTTAACTAACTCTGTTAAATACTAACATTAATTGAGGGGTACTTTTGTCATTTTACATATTTGTTTTGATTTCTATTTTTTTATTAAAATTTATATACTTCTTAATTTGTTATTAGACCCCCCGTAGTGGGGCGTTATTGGTGAGTTTTTAACCTATAGCGCCCGGTAACACTGAAACATACCGGCGCTATAGGGGGAAAAGGGGCAGGGGCTTTATCAATATAACGCCAAGTTTGAAAATGCTCCACCAATCAACAGCTGACACGTGGCACGATTGAAAAAAAAACGGTCAAAAAATTGACCGTTGCCCTCTTCCATTTTTTGAACGGTTATTTTTTTTTTATCTTTTATATATATATATATAAACAATGGTTTTATAAAACACACACACTACAACACTACAAACTAAAAAACACACACACTACAACACAAATCTACCAAAACACAAACATGTTTCCATACGGTTCACCATTCGGGGTCCCAGGTCGCCCGGGTTCGAGGCCAAACACTACTACTCCACTGCCACCCAATTGGCCGGAGTTTGACCCGAACACAATGCAATACGCGCAACTACTCCAGGGTCACTTTTATCCTCCACCAAACTATGGACAACCGGGCCAATATTATTTGTAATTTTTTTTTTTAATATTAATTGTGTGTTTTTTAATATTATTTGTAATTTTTTTATATTTATTTACCTTTTATTTTATTTATTTTGAGTTAAAAGAATAAAAAAAATAAAATCCACGTGGACCAATCAGATTCAGGGGCTTTATACATAAAGCCCCACCACTACACCCCTTTTTCAGTTTCTCTCTCCATGCTGACTCAGCAGCCACGTGGACCAATCAGGATGGGGGGCTTTATACATGGAGCCCCATAAAGCCCCCCACTACACATGGTCTTAGCCCCACTCCACTAGTCTTCTTCCCTGCCTTCAAATCAACTTAATTGTTTTTACAAACTCAAACCCACTCCTCACCTACGTGAGAGAGAACGGTGAAGAGACTGCAGATCCGAGTGGCGCCATCAACTCTATCTTTCCTTTTTCTCAGATTCTGCAATAGCTTGAATAATCACACCACAAGTATCATCACCCCTCGATTGCCGGAATAATTCAAGAAACCCAACTCATATCGGAAGCCTAAACTAGAAAAATCAAATAAACAAAGGTGATATGTTCGTTTACCTCACAGATCGGAACAACGAGGTGGGTACGACGACAGTCATGGTGGTCGTGGCGGTGTTGGATGGCTGTGATGCCGGTGTTGGTTGGTGGTTGTCGTAGTGACGATTGGTGTTTCTTTCCCTCTCAAACGGCTGAAGATGACAATGTCCTTCTTGACCGTCGTACCACCACTAACACTGCATCGCCTTTTGTACCTACCGTTGTGGTGACCGAAACCATCAGAGGTTATTGTCTCCACCGCTGTGCGGAGGTCGCCAGATAAACTTTGTGCCCGTCACCGCCGCCGATACAAACCCAAAACGTGTGTATACATTCACATATTGTTGCTCTTGAACCTACAGCAAGACTTCAACAATGTGGGTTTGATCTGTTGCTTACATATCTATGTTGGTCATTATGATTCCCACAGTGTAATTGGTGTTTTTAACTTTTTCTTTCTGCAAAAACGAAAAGAACAGGGATACTAGATCAGAGCATTAGTATGTGCTTTTTTTTTTTTGAACGGCCATTAGTATGTGCTTTTAATTTGTGTGATGATGGTTTTGATTATTAAATGTCATTTAGTTTAATATGTAAATTATAAATTATAATATAAAAATAAAAATCAAAACAAATATGTAAAATGTAAAAAATACCTCTCAATTAACGTTAGTATTTAACCGAGTTAGTTAAATGGATGGATCTAGCAACAAAATGTAAACCTCAGTGGTTCAGTTGAGAAAAAAAACTATTTTGGATGGTTCTAGCAAAATTAGCCAAACCTCATGGACAAATTCTAGCAAAATTAACCGAGTTAGTTAAATGGATGGATCTAGCAACAAAAAAAAATTTGTAAAGCACAACTTTAAAAAATTAAAAAATTATACGAGCATGAACTAGTTTGATACGAGATTAAATGACATAAGACCATGTGTAGTGGGGGGCTTTATGGGGCTTTATGTATAAAGCCCCCCATCCTGATTGGTCCACGTGGCTGCTGAGTCAGCATGGAGAGAGAAACTGAAAAACGGGTGTAGTGGTGGGGCTTTATATATAAAGCCCCTGAATCTGATTGGTCCACGTGGATTTTATTTTTTTTTTATTCTTTTAACTCAAAATAATTAAAATAAAAGGTAAATAAATATAAAAAAATTACAAATAATAATAAAAAACACACAACTAATATTAAAAAAAAAGTTACAACTAAAATTAAAAAAAAGTTACAACTAAAATTTAAAAAAAAAATTACAACTAAAAAGAAATTACAACTAATATTAAAAAAAACCAAACACACTAGAGGTCATATTTTTTCAGGATTTGTTGCCTGTGAAGCATAGCGAGGCGTAGCGCGTCTCCGTCGAGGTCTTCGATCGATTTCGACAAAAACTCAATGTCTTTTTCCCTCTGCCTCGCCTCTTGGAGCTCGACAAACCTTTTATTCTCCACCACTCTCTGCTGCATCGTCTCCAAACGTCTTTGGCCAAGGTCGCGAATATCTTGAAGTCTACGGTTCATTTCTTCGAAATCATCCTTCAAGCCACCGCCTGCTGCCGAAGACGACTCCCCCTTCACACCCTTTGCTGATCTTCTACCGGGTGGTCTAGGCATATCATGCTGCTGCTCCTCCTCCTCCTCATCCTCGTCCTCATCAACCAAATTAACATGATCACCTAAACTCACATAGCGAGCATCGGATGACGGTGTATCCGGATCTCGCGTCGAGGAGGAGGTTTTGCTACGTTTTCCTCCTCCTCCTGATCCTCCTCCTCTCCTGATCCTCCTCCTACCACCCGACCCCATAGGCGGTACCTGAGCCCACTTAGGACTTTTTCTCAACATCTCCCAAATTTTCAAATACGGGAACGGTTGGCGGGTAGATCTCATCTCGTCCAACGCTCTCGTCAACACACCATCATCACCTTCCCCACTTCCCCTGTTGTCCATACAACGCTGGTAAACCTGAGCAAACGCGTGACATCTATTATTTATGTCCGACCACTTTCCCGATACGGAGTCGTTCTCTCGATACTCCCCTCTACCCATCGCACCAAAAAACAACGCTCGAATCCGAATCCAAAACTCAGGAAGATGTTGATAGTTGGCTACAAAAAAAATTTATACGATTAGAAATATATAACGAACAATATATATATAAAACATAAATAATATATATAAAACACAAACAATATATATATAAAAAATAAATAATATATATAAAACACAAACAATATATATATAAAAAATAAATAATATATATGAAACACAAACAATATATATATATAAAAATAAATAATATATATGAAACACAAACAATATATATATATAAAAATTTACTTACAAACTAGTGGATCCTCCGATACGTCGAGCCAGGCTCTCGCTAAAGCATATTCCTCGTCTTGGGACCAACGTTCCATTTGTTTTTTTTGACGAGGTTGGGTAGGATCTTTCTTTTTATGCGAGCGTTTCCCGCGCCCGCTCCCACTCCCACGCCCCCCACGTTGAGAACCCTCGGGTTCGTCGGTCTCCACTTGAGTTTCTGGCACGAGCTCGGCCTCCTCTTGAGAACCCTGACCAAAGTTTGGTAGAGGAAAAAATTGGCCCGGTTGTCCATAGTTTGGTGGAGGATAAAAGTGACCCTGAAGTAGTTGCGCGTATTGCATTGTGTTCGGGTCAAACTCCGGCCAATTGGGTGGCAGTGGAGTAGTAGTGTTTGGCCTCGAACCCGGGCGACCTGGGACCCCGAATGGTGAACCGTATGGAAATATGTTTGTGTTTTGGTAGGTTTGTGTTTTAGTGTGTGTGTTTTTTAGTTTGTAGTGTTGTAGTGTGTGTGTTTTATAAAACCTTTGTTATATATATATATAAAACACAAAAAAAAAAATTACCGTTCAAAAAAATCAAGTGGGGCAACGGTCAATTTTTTGACCGTTTTTTTTCAACTTGTGCCACGTGTCCATCTCTGATTGGATGGTTCTTTTCAAGCTTGGCGTTATAGAGATCAAGCCCCTGCCATATTTTTGCCTATAGCGCCGGTGTGTTCCGGTGTGCAGGGGCGCTATAGGTTCAAAATTCAGGCAATAACGCCCCACTACACCCAGTCTAAGGGTACATATCAGTGAGAAAAATAATCAATGATTCAATGGTGATGGAACATTCCGCCGGTCATTTTCTTCTCTACCGACAATAATTGAAAGCTTTAACTCATGGTTTTCTTTAAAAAAAACTTTAAATTTAAATTTTATACATTTAGAAAAAAAAATAAAAATCCGATCTTGATCCCCTCTTCCATCCTCTGCTATAAGGGGGATAGGGCGTCCACGGCAACTTTACCGAGTCCCATCTTAATCCCTCTCCGCCATGTCAACACCACATTCAAAATCATCAATTTCACCTTTTCCGGTTGGTTACATCTTGCTGAACGGTGACAATATTCACTATTGCCAAAGGGTTGGCGGCGGTGTTGCCGCGCGGCAACCCTAACCGAGCAGCCCTTGCCGTGGGCACTCCGTCCCCCCTAAGAGTACACAAAACACGACAACATAGTTTTAAATGATACGTCTTGAAAAGAACTTGACAACTTCCGCCTTTGCTTTCTTTGTTACAAAGCCTAGCTAGCCCGAAATCTGTAACTTTTGGGTTTAGCTTAGAATCTAATAATACATTCCCGGGCTTTATGTCATAGTGAATTATTTTCTGTTCGCAGTCTTCATGTAAATAGGCTAATCCTTTTGCTATCCGAATCGTGATTTGGGACAACTTTTGCCATGGAATCAGCTTGTTTTTATCAGACAATATTTTGTCAAGAGACCTTTTCTACATATACTCATAAACAAGTGCTCACATCGCTGGATCGAAACAAAAGCCATAAAATCTTACTAGATTTACATGATGTATTCTTCCTAGTGTTCCTACGTCAGTCATATAGCTGTTCTTGGATTTTCTTGTCATGGTGTTTATCTTTAAGAACTTTACCTGCTATTGAAACTCTATTCGGGAACAAGCCTCTGTAGACATCCAAACAATAGTCGAAATATAAATGAAGAGATTTTATTAATACTTGCGGTGACAATTACAAGGAATAAGATGAGTACCAGATGGACAATGAATCAACCAATCTTTCTTACAAATAACTTTGAGTTATAGCAATGTGTCTGTTTAAGCGTGAAATTGGCCGACCCTCTCTCCATAAGGAGGGGGTATTTATATTGAGTGTGGTGCAAGTCCACGAGTTGATAGTGACTAATAGCTCTTTCGCGCGGGCACCACAGGTGTGACCGTTGGGGGGATTTGTGTTGTCTTCTTCTGATTGGTTGAATGTCCCTTTCACTCGTTCTTTATGTCGTTGCTGGTGGCAGGAGATCAAGGAGCAGCAAATTGTCGTCTTTGATTGGCTGGACGTCCTTTTAATTCTCTCTCTGAAGCTGCCACGCCCCAAGTATCATGCGGGCCCTACAAAAGCTTCCACTGATTAATCATTCAGGGTTGACGTGTTATTGTAGCCATGCGCGAGGTATGTGGTCACGCGTACGTGCGTCCTAATACATATATGTTCAAGTCCCCTCACTCCATATCCTCTGTGTTTTTGCAAACGTTGGACTTGTGAAGTTTTTGCCCTTTGGTTGGATCATTTTTGCGGCCACTGTTTTTGCGTCTAGTATTTTTGCTGGTCATTTGCCTTTGCGGTTGTTCGCGTGTGAGCTTACAAGTAATTACCGATAAGGCACACTTTTCTTCGCAATGTGTATGAGGCGACGTGCTCGAGCAGCCGAAAAGACTGTGTCAATTGCTTTTTCTAGAAAAGTTATCACATTGAATCGTTGCTTGCCTCTTTCCTCCATGTGCCGCATTTTTACTGGACCGTCGTGCGCCTGCATTGTCTGGATTTCGAGGAGCATTAATTGCTCAATGTATAAAGAGGGAGAGAAACTTCATTTGAACATTACACGTTTCTTCTTCCTCTCGTTTCTCTGCAATTTTAACTTCCAAAAATTTTCTGATTCTTGCTTCTGGTCCGGCAGTATTACCATGGCCTCATCGTCTAATGCTCAAGGGAAGGAGAAGAAGAAAGATACTAAGAAACCAGCTCTCGCTGGTGAGTTGGAGGCTCTGTGTAGCCACTATGGGATCTAGCCTGCATATGAGCCCACTGTCCCTGCTCCTAGAGTGGTTATAACCAAGCCTCCGAAAGGGAAGATTGGGCTATATGAAGTATTTTTTACCCAGGAAACTTTTGGTGACCTATGACAAAGTTCTTGGCGGCAGCTCTGGAGTACTACCACCTCCACATTAGCCAAGTGCATCCAGGCGGTATGTGCAAGCTGATGTCGTTCGAGTTTTTTTGCAAGGCTCATGGGATAGAGCCACACATTGATATCTTCAACGTGTTTTATGTGTTGAAGACTGCGGACAATTGGTTTTCTTTTCGTCAACGTCCTGGGCCCACCTCCCACTTCACTCTTGTGCCCAAGAGTTTTTATGAATGGAAGGATAAGTTTTTCAGGGTCGTTGAAAGGATGATCCCGTTGAAGATGTCAACCCGGAGGGTAGGGGCCAAGATTCCGGCCTCCACGTGTATGGGGTATGAGGGCAAGGACTAGTATGAGACCCTGACCATGTACCCAGGGTGATCAATGTATACTTGCATTTATTTTTTTATTGTTTCTCAGTAGTGCACAACGTTTATTCAATTGTGCTGCAATACTGAGCCTGTGCGGGCCAGTCAGCAGTTTATTTTGGATGAAACTGCTCCCGGTTTTGTTAACCCTGTTTTACGCCTGCAAGCTGGCTGCCAGCGCCAGGCTCCTTTGTAGTTGGCGGTAACAGGTGCACATTTAATCCTTAATCCTCGACCTGTAAGCGTCATTGCACCAACAGGTCAATAGTATGTTGTGTTATCTAGTGATGATAAGTGTGATACTGACTTGTCACTTACTCTTTCAGGCGGGGATCAAGGTCCTGTTGAGACGGTCACCGTTGATGATGAAGAAGAAGAAGATAAGGATGGGGGTGGTGATGAGGGTGACGGCGGTGAAGGGGGTGACCATGATGGAACCCATGAGCAGGGCAATCCATAGCCGCTTGAGTGCAGCTCCTTAAGCTTACTAATGCTTTCGTCCCTGAAACTGCCTTGGCTCTCACCGGCCCAAGTACTAGTTTAGTTTCACCGCAAGTCTTTCCTGACTTGGCCTCTTTGGAGAAGGCACAACAAACCAAACTGGTGTCAGCAAAGGAGGAGTTGGTGGAGGATGCCAAGAAGAAGCGAGCAGCTTCTTTTACTAATGTCGATCTTGAGGATATTGTGTCACACCCCGCCAAAGCGAAAACACGGGGATGTGTTTCGAAAGGTTTTCAAGCATAAGGTTCCAGCAACACACAAGATTTAAATTAAATAGATACCATTGAAAGATAAATGATGTCATAAATTATTAAAAATAGCATAACATGGTCTGAAAATGAAATATTGTCTGAACTTCCATAATTCAAATACCACGACAAAACACGACTGACATAGTCCAGTCAAATACCCCGAATAATTAATTACCTAAAAAACATGTGATGTGCTCAAAGTGGTTTAATAAAAACTACCTAAATTAACCTAAATTAGACACTCTAAGTTTTAAATTTATAACCTAAGACTCTCTAAACCTAAACCACACAACCGGCAAGTGTACCGGTCAGTGCAATATAGCTAAAGTAAGTCCGAGTATCGAACCCACGAGACCTTACTAGATAACGTAAACTAGACTCAATTACTTATCCTAAATACTGACTTAATAATGTTTTGTTGCTTAAGGGGGGGTTTTCTAACAAATCTACTGCAAATAAATAAAAGAAACTAAAATAACTTAAAACACAAGCTGGAGATTTGGAATTCGGATCAGGTGATGGGAAGGCACTACCTAGGCTAGAATCCTACACATGAATGATAAGCTTCTAACGGCTATGGAACTGGTGTGGAACCGGGATCTTAAAATACTAAACATCAAGAATAAACTAGACACCCTCGACCCTTCTCAAGGGGAAACCCTAGAATACGGTTGTGCTGTTAAACCACCGGTTGAGAGGTTACCCTCACAGGCTTACCTACTCGAATCTTAAAGTACCCGCTAGACAGTCTACCTCACATCGTGAAAGTCACAATACACCTAAAAGTGCAAGGGGTAACTACAATATTTCTGATAAGACTTGGCCTACAATGAATGCTAGGGAAACTAGGAAGATCTTCTCACAAAGCCTCTAGATCTACCAATTTAACACTCTAGACAGACCAACAATCTCGCACCTTACAGCCATTGAGAATTGGTAGAACACTTAGAATTATCTAACTAACAATTACAACTCCTATGGATAACCTGCAGAAATTAACCATAAACTAGCTGCTAACACCCAGTCCGCAACCTAACCCGCATTCATACATGAAAGACATTCATAAAAACGCAAGTGGAGTTTATAAAAGTTAAATAAACAAAACTAAATACGCATATACATCAAACCAGACAATAAAAAGTTCTTTACTTTAAAATTCATCCACATCCAATAGTTCCAAAACCAAAAGAAAATAAATCAAACAAGCGTAATCATATTCAACCTAGGTAGCAATAAAAGTCTAGCTTCTAAAAGTCATGATAAAATCAAAACAATAAAAGCAAAACAAAATCATGGTGTTCACAACGGTATCAAAAAGATAAATTGAAATTAGAACCGACCCGTGCTCACACCAATGCTTCAACCTTGACCTCCACTCCAATCAATCCAACTCCTTGTCTTGTCTCTTTGTGCCGCTGTCCTTTCTCTCGAAAAATCAATATCTGGAGCCCTCTGCGCCTACCCGAACCCGAAGAATAATAATCTATGCGGCCACCTCAAAATTAATATTTGCCCTTAATGTGTTGGGCCTTGGGCTTTAGCTCTAGGTCACGTTTTGTTTTTTTTTTTTATTTACTATTATATTATTATTATTATTATTATTATTATTATTATTATTATTATTATTATTATTATTATTATTATTATTATAACTCCATGCTCTTAACTCGGGTGTTCTAGACTTGACCAAAGTTGCTCGTTTACGCTCCAACGTCCATGAACACCTACAAAATATAAAATAATATAGATAAACACTAAAAAAGACCCAAAACTAATAAAAATCTATAAAAACCTATACGAAATAAAATAGACCGGTACAAGCCTAAAACTAATAAAAACACTATCTAAACGACTCGAAAATTGTACAAACTATACACTGGAAATAGATGTATTTTACAATACATCAAATATTCTCACACTTATCTCTTTTTCGTCCTTGAAAAAGAATTATGCTATGGAATCACAATCAAATAATCTGGCCTCAAAACATAGGTTACTTTAATTTTAAAAATCTTATCACGTGCCAACTGCGATTGCAGGTATACTTGTCTTCTTAAACCCAACAGCCGGTTTCTAAGCTCCTTATCATGTTAGTTTAATTTTAGGTTCATTTAGTCTACCTAGGGTCTCACACTAAAGAAGCCACAGTTTCACCTAATCCCGCCTCAAGCTTATGAAACAAAAGGAACAACCAATTGACTATTCCTAACAGTTTTATGTAGAAAACCAATAGAATTTAAAATCACTTATTTTTTTTTATTTTTTTTTCATCTCAGCATACTTAACTCAGAGGGTGTGACCAATCCAAGTCGCTATCCAGTGGCCAGGCACCATAAGCTTCAGCATTTTCGCTTTGATTACTATTTTGTTTTCATGAGCTTCTTTTGATATTTATTTTCAAACAATCCTAGAGGGAGTCAAGTCCGGAGTCACTATCCCTAGAAACAACACCATTGGACTTGCCCTTATTTTATATCCAGCTCTTTTTTTTTTCAACTTTTGATTAGAAATTCTAACGGTTTTAAACTTATAACAGCATTCCTTATACTATTATTGGCGGTTTCAGCTTCCCCATTTTTTCCTAGATGAGAACCCACAAGGTATCCTAATATATTTAGGTGTATTAGCTCAAAGGAAACTTTTCTACCGGCTGGGTCTACCCACACATCCCAAGTCAACACGCTTTTGATTATTTATTCTTCTAATACACATAATATTTGAAAACCAGACACTTGATTTTATCTATCATTTCCCATATTTTATAATGCAAACTTCAAAATCAAGGACTTTTTCTCAAATTTTTTGATTTTTTTTTATTTTTAATTTTTTTTCACTCAAAATGACTTTATATACAGACTAAACGACAGTTTCCCATCCCCACACTTAAACTCTACATTGCCCTCAATGTAGGAATAGAAAACGACTCAAAACAAAAAAGAACAAAAAATAATAATAATAATAATAAATTCCGAATACAAAAATAAAATATAAAAAAAAGACAAGGGCAAATTAGAAAGAACTTAGCTGGTTAATGTTTCTTTGTTTCGTAAGCTCCAAAACTCTAGTCCAATCCAGCTCGATCGTATAGCATTTCATTCGCGATCTGCTCTGACACAATAGTAAACTCTGGGCTTGCCTTGATACATGATAACAGATCCGGAATCACCCAAATGGAGATTGAGTACGGGTGGTGCAATCCAAACCTGCGCAAAACGAAACAAACAAAACCCGAGCATAATACCGAACAACACAAAAATAAAACGACTCAAACTACTAACTTAGACTCATAATATAACTACAAACAAGAAGACGTACCTGCTTGGCAAAATGGCGGTGAATGGTGGTAGAACCAAATGGGTAGAAAGAAAAAAAAAATTGGTTCTCGCTCAACGTGAAGGACGCTGGTGATCACAACACGCGTCGCAAGCGAAAAAAAAATATAACTTTCCGGGGTAATAGCTGGTCGCATGAGGCGAACAGGTCAGCCCAGACTCCTCACATTACATGAAAAGTCTTTTTTCACAGAAAGTTAATTAATTTTTTTTAAAGAAAAATTCTTTTTTATTACCCAAACCTCTACCAAAATTCCCACTCATAAAAAATATATATAAAGATAAATACCTGGGATCCGCTCATGGTGAAATTTCCTCTACCCAAGCAAACACGCAAACCTGCAAACAGACTCAAAGACAAAAAAACAAAAATACAATAGAAAGATAAAAACCTATGAACCACTACCGAAAGACGGACCACAAATAAAAAAGAATGAAGAGCTAAAAAAAAATTAAATAAGTATAAATAAAAATTTACAAACTCTACAGAGCCTCCCCACACTTAAACTTAATCAGGGGGCTTCTCTTTTATCTGGACCCGATCCAACCCGTTTAATTCCACCCGCTCCTCGTTAACAATTGAATATTTATTAGTGGAATTGAAAAATAATCTAAGCATTCTTAACGGGTCAGACCACCAAAATTTAAACTTACCTGGATTGAACCGGATGCGTGGCATGTAGCAAGAAGACTGATCATGCTTGACTTTCACTGGCTTCTTCTTCTCCAACTCGTGCCAGCCGTTGATCCTCTTCCGATTCCGGTCCTTTCTTTTTCTCTTCCTTGCCCTCTCCCGTGGTGTTGTTGATTTTGAAGTTCCATCTATTACCACGGGCCAGCTATGGTGCGCTTCTTCTACCACCATTTCCATGGGATGATCCCCACACTTATTTCTTTCATCCGGTGCAGGTTCAGTCATGTCTGTCGGTTCACCTTCGAGTAGGGCATCTAGGTATGCTATATCCCCATTGGGACCAGACTCCCCTACTTCTTCATATACAGGCAAACCCTCTAACTCCAGATATAAAAACTCATCCTCCTCAGATAACGACTCCTCACTATCCTCATTGTCTTCATCTGCACCAATCATCATACCTATGGAGTCCCCCAATTCCACTTCTTCTATCACTTCTTTCTTCACTAACGACCTCTGATATGCCGCCCATTCTTCTTCGTCGTCTTCATCGTTAGAGTCACTCCCAAAATCATATTTAGTAACTTGTGACACCGGAGGTGGGACTTCAACGTCCATTTTCGTCTCCGTGATGGGAGTGATCTCTTCATCTGACTCATCAGCGTATTGCATGATCGGATCT
The DNA here is from genome assembly GCA_032199755.1 of Ambrosia artemisiifolia. NCBI lineage: Eukaryota > Viridiplantae > Streptophyta > Magnoliopsida > Asterales > Asteraceae > Ambrosia > Ambrosia artemisiifolia. The sequence continues at coordinate 12,743,975 of CM063514.1, forward strand.
TTCCCTTCTTCTGGAAAAGTTGGGAACAACTACCCCAGAGCATTCATGTAACCGAGGTAGTTGCCCTCCTCATCATATGGATGAAACTGCTCCCGGTTTTGTTAACCCTGTTTTACGCCTGGAAGTTGGCTGCCAGCGCCAGGCTCCTTTGTAGTTGACGGTAACAGGTGCACATTTAATCCTTAATCCTCGACCTGTAAGCGTCATTGCACCAACAGGTCAATAGTATGTTGTGTTATCTAGTGATGATAAGTGTGATACTGACTTGTCACTTACTCTTTCAGGCGGGGATCAAGGTCCTGTTGAGACGGTCACCGTTGATGATGAAGAAGAAGAAGAAGATAAGGATGGGGGTGGTGATGAGGGTGACGGCGGTGAAGGGGGTGACCATGATGGAACCCATGAGCACGGCAATCCATAGCCGCTTGAGTGCAGCTCCTTAAGCTTACTGATGCTTTCGTCCATGAAACTGCCTTGGCTCTCACCGGCCCAAGTACTAGTTTAGTTTCACCGCAAGTCTTTCCTGACTTGGCCTCTTGGGAGAAGGCACAACAAGCCAAACTGGTGTCAGCAAAGGAGGAGTTGGTGGAGGATGCCAAGAAGAAGCGAGCAGCTTCTTTTACTAATGTCGATCTTGAGGATATTGTGTCACACCCCGCCAAAGCGAAAACACGGGGATGTGTTTCGAAAGGTTTTCAAGCATAAGGTTCCAGCAACACACAAGATTTAAATTAAATAGATACCATTGAAAGATAAATGATGTCATAAATTATTAAAAATAGCATAACATGGTCTGAAAATGAAATATTGTCTGAACTTCCATAATTCAAATACCACGACAAAACACGACTGACATAGTCCAGTCAAATACCCCGAATAATTAATTACCTAAAAAACATGTGATGTGCTCAAAGTGGTTTAATAAAAACTACCTAAATTAACCTAAATTAGACACTCTAAGTTTTAAATTTATAACCTAAGACTCTCTAAACCTAAACCACACAACCGGCAAGTGTACCGGTCAGTGCAGTATAGCTAAAGTAAGTCCGAGTATCGAACCCACGAGACCTTACTAGATAACGTAAACTAGACTCAATTACTTATCCTAAATACTGACTTAATAATGTTTTGTTGCTTAACACTGTGTTCCCGAGTTTCATTAAAGGATGGAAGAGAAAGGATCTCCCTCCTCTTCCATTCTCTCCAATTCCTTCCAAATTGGAAAGATTAGAAATCACACTAAAATCCTCTTTATTATCCCTCCCTTTCCCTCCTACAAAAAACTCTGGAACACATTTTTTCCCCACTTCCTTCCCAATCATTTCTCTTCCATCTTTTAATAAAACTCTGGAACATAGTATAAGGGGGGTTTTCTAACAAATCTACTGCAAATAAATAAAAGAAACTAAAATAACTTAAAACACAAGCTGGAGATTTGGAATTCGGATCAGGTGATGGGTAGGCACTACCTAGGCTAGAATCCTACACATGAATGATAAGCTTCTAACGGCTATGGAACTGGTGTGGAACCGGGATCTTAAAATACTAAACATCAAGAATAAACTAGACACCCTCGACCCTTCTCAAGGGGAAACCCTAGAATACTGTTGTGCTACCGGTTGAGAGGTTACCCTCACAGGCTTACCTACTCGAATCTTAAAGTACCCGCTAGACAGTCTACCTCACAGCGCGAAAGTCACAATACACCTAAAAGTGCAAGGGGTAACTACAATATTTCTGATAAGACTTGGCCTACAAGGAATGCTAGGGAAACTAGGAAGATCTTCTCACAAAGCCTCTAGATCTAGCAATTTAACACTCTAGACAGACCAACAATCTCGCACCTTACAACCATTGAGAATTGGTAGAACACTTAGAATTATCTAACTAACAATTACAACTCCTATAGATAACCTGCAGAAATTAACCATAAACTAGCTGCTAACACCCAGTCCGCAACCTAACCCGCATTCATACATGAAAGACATTCATAAAAACGCAAGTGGAGTTTATAAAAGTTAATTAAACAAAACTAAATACGCATATACATCAAACCAGACAATAAAAAGTTCTTTACTTTAAAATTAATCCACAACCAATAGTTCCAAAACCAAAAGAAAATAAATCAAACAAGCGTAATCATCTTCAACCTAGGTAGTAAAAGTCTAGCTTCTAAAAGTCATGATAAAATCAAAACAATAAAAGCAAAACAAAATCATGGTGTTCACAACGGTATCAAAAAGATAAATTGAAATTAGAACTGACCCGTGCTCGCACCAATGCTTCAACTTTAACCTCCACTCCAATCAATCCAACTCCTTGTCTTGTCTCTTTGTGCCGCTGTCCTTCCTCTCGAAAAATCAATATCTGGAGCCCTCTGCGCCTACCCGAAGAATAATAATCTATGCGGCCACCTCAAAATTAATATTTGCCCTTAATGTGTTGGGCCTTGGGCTTTAGCTCTAGGTCACGTTTTGTTTTTTTTATTTATTATTATTATTATAACTCCATGCTCTTAACTCGGGTGTTCTAGACTTGACCAAAGTTGCTCGTTTACGCTCCAACGTCCATGAACACCTACAAAATATAAAATAAAATAGATAAACACTAAAAAAGACCCAAAACTAATAAAAATCTATAAAAACCTATACTAAATAAAATAGACCGGTACAAGCCTAAAACTAATAAAAACACTATCTAAACGACTCGAAAATTGTACAAACTATACACTGGAAATAGATGTATTTTACAATACATCAACATGCATAAAAGATTTGTCAACATAATGTCGGTGAGTTCACAGGTTTTAATGTACTATGTAAAGTGCTAGTGTATGACCAATCATAGGCTAGCTAAGCGAATGATTACTGTGCAAACCATGAGTCCTATAACCAAACCTCTTGACTGTCGTGCCTCGTGCATTGTACAATAAAGACAACATATGTATAGTAGAATACTAACACTCTTTTATATGTAACCGGTTAGAGCGACTAACTAAGAGTAGGGGTGTCAACCCAATAGATCTATTAAAGTGTTCCATGGCTTTTGATAGCTAATGGCTACAGTGTAATGTAAGTACTAGGACTGTTGAGCTCATGAACCAAATGTCTCATCTTCCACATGGTAGTCACGATAGAATAACACACCAAAATGTAATTTAGTAGAATGTAGCATGTTAATCCCCCAAAATGGAAAATAGTAAAATGGGGCTGTGAAACTCACCTGGTGACTGCGGATAACGTCTAGTGTGGCATAAAATGAAATAGCTAATGTCCTGGCAAGTGGTACCCTATGATTACCAAGGACATAGTAAGTTGCACATTCTTGTTGTTTACCATACAAGTTGTTCACCTGACAAGTAGACCCTTGCTTCATGTATATGTGGGACCATTATTTATGTACGTGACAATTACTATGTATTTTACGTGTATTTTGCAAAATGTATGGTTTGTGAATCCCGGAGGTTCTGTAGTAAAACACATTGATTGCTAAAAATCCGAGCCCTAAATGTCACCACGGGTTATAGATTATTTCCCAATTTGACATGTGTGGTGAAATTATGGGAAAATCAAGTGTTTTAACATATGTTTTGATATTATAGTGTAACTATTTAGAATAACATATGATTAAGCCAAGTTAACACATGTTATTATGCTAGCCGAAACTTTATCACAACTTCTTGATTCAAAAATGACTTATATGGAGCAAAGTTGGCTTTTAGAGACTCATGTTATGATGGTAATAGTTGGTCTCATGTATGTGATTGTATAATCTTTCATAATCGTACACTTTTATTTATATAAACAACAGGTTATATAAAGATAGATATAAACATCGTGCTTTGTTAAAAAGCTGGATTTCTCTTGATAAATCATGTGATCTATGCACACTTATGGATCGGCATTATGTGGTCGATCTTAGGCATTGACCGAAAGTTATGTTTGTGTGTCGTGTGTGTTCGAGTGTGCAAGGGTATAAATATATATGAACTTGTGATAAAACTAACACTTTTTAAGTTTATTTCTTAATAAAATAATGTGTTAACTTAGATTTAGGTTTACAAGAACAATTGTTTGGGTCAGTTAGTCTAGTTGTGAGCCGATTATACATGATCTAGGGAACATGGGTCGGGTGCACTAAAGGGCCGAAGGTTACAAGAGGTTCCAAAGGTTTTAGAAGTTTAACATATCATACCTAGTTATTTGAACTCGAATTGGAACCGGTGTTGCTTGGCAGCCCTCTCACGACTCCTTGTTGCTTCGATGTGGCTTGGTGATGGTTGCTTAGGGTCGGGTTTCGTTTGGTTGTGCGTTCGGCCGAAGGAAAAGAGGAGAAAAGGGAGGTGTGGTTCTTTGATGTGAGTTTGTGGGTGTTGGTGCAAGAGTTCAAGTTCAATCAAGGCCTCCTTATATAGTCCCACACATGGCAAGTCTGTCTCATTGTTCATGGAAAACTTGCAAGTACATTCTATGTTTGCATAAGACATTGACATTGAGTGAAAGGGACATGAGCTTCTTGTGGTCTTGGGGTTCGGCCGAGGTTAAAGACAAAGAAAATCAACACATTTTTGGATAATATCACACCTATGGATGATCTTAATGTGGCCTCTTATGGTGTAACAAGATAGGTTTTGTCTCTAAGTGCCATGCATGTGGCTTATGGACCAATTTAATCAATGGTTTGCTATGGTTGTGGAGTCCCTATCGGCCGAGTATGGAAGGAAACAAAGGAGAATGTTTGTTTGTTACCAAGAAAGAAGTGGATCACTCTAGGGATGTGTGGTTGGTATAGCCAAATTGGTGCAAATATTGGACATACATGGTGACAATGACACTTGATGGTGGTTGGCTTTTGCTTTGGCCGATTGGTGGGATCAAGAGGATTCTCTAGTTGGAGTTAAGATCAAATTATGGAAGTGTGTAGTGTCATAGACATAGGCTCTAAATAGATGTAAGCATGATTGTCAACCTTGTCTTATGTTGTTTCTTGATTTTCGGTCCAAGCAAGACAAAACACATTTGTGGCAACCTTCATGACATGATTTAAGCTAGGTGTGTGAGAGGTTCATTTTTAGTGTAAAAGGTCTTAGTTGTCACCCTTGGGATTTTGATAGTGATCGACGAGGAGGAAGGGTAAGACAAGTAAGAGATGTGTATGTGTGTGTATGGTCGTGCGTGTTTGGTTATCTATACTATATTAATAAGCATATAGGAAGGGCATAAATGGTCATTTGCCACATGTACAAACCTTTAAAGCATCTTGTACAAGAATCTATGCATAAAAACTCTTAAGTTTTTAATGGGTACAAGCAATTGATGCATCATGTACAAGAAGTCTATTATGCAAATAAAAAAACACGGGAGCTTCATTAGATTAGGGTTTCCTATGTCTCACATCTCAAAAAATATCCGCCCCCTTCTCTCTTTCTCTCTGGCGATTCCTCAAGCTCATTTCATCACGATTTGCACCATATGGATGAATATTTCTTCATGCTTCTTCCGGTCAGCTACAACACCTTCGATTCAGGTAGCTTTGTTTTCGGTTTCAAGCAATATTTCGTTTTGATCCTTAACGAACACTAACATATCGATTCTCACCAGATCGATGAATATTTCAACAGATCCGTCAAGGGTAAGTCACTCTTTTTGTTGATTTTGTTCAAAAATCCATTAAATTTATATGGGTTTTGTCTATATCTGTTAAGATTTCATAGACTATTGTACAAAACATATAGTTTTGCTAATTTTATTGATGAGGTTGACCATTATAACAACATGTCGATCTCTGATATAATTTTTTCTTCTGTTTCCATATTTGGGTGCTTCTGTTTTGCAGACTCGGGATGTTTTTCCATGGCTTCATGAATGATTAAATCATTTAAAGAGGCGATTTACCTGTGATGAAGGTCTTCTAAACAGTTTCAGAGAGGTTTTCTCAGATCTTGAGCTCATTTTGATTCAGATATGTTACATTCAAAACATACATTAATTTTGTTTTGTAGGCTTGGATATTTCACAGTCCCAAAAGAAATGGAAGGTTATGTCTATGGCTAAATGCAAAGCTGGTGCCAAAATCCAACACCCCCCCCCAAGGTAAGAATGCTTTGGCAGGATTAAAAATGTTGATTTTTAAATCTTCTATTTTTGCTTTTTGTGTTTAGGGTGTTAATATGAAGATTTGAAGAACGCTTCTTAGGCGGGTCCTAACGGATGTGTTTTGGGTTACGGTCTTGCTGAATGCTAAATGAGTCAACATGCTTGCTTGTTATATCTTGGGTCGAAGTCCATTTCGTTCTACCAGCAATGGTTCAATTATGTCGATTCAGGTTCTAATTTTATACAAATCATCTCAATCTGTATACATTTGGTTGAATTGTTATTTTTATTGAATTCTCATTGTTTGTTGTAGATGGTGATGGTAGGATAACTTGAGACGATGCGACGGTTTTCTTCGCTAAATCGCATATCGAAAGACCTCAACTTAAGCAAGTTTACTTCATTCATTGTGTTTTATCTGTTGTTGATTTATATTAATATCGATATGATTGATGCTACTGAACTTTTGTAACTTACTCTGATGTTTGCATCTAATAATTATTTATTTGTTTATTTTAGGTTTCTAGCGTCATTTACTTAATATTTAGACACATATAACCTTTATATATGTTTTAATATTGAAATTACATATGCGCGCCTTGTGTATCTTGATGCGCTGGCCTTGCGCCTAGGTGTGCCTCAGGCGTGTTTTTGGTACTTTTAGAAGATAATTGTTGTAAGGATAGTATTTTGTTCTTTGATCATAGTTTTGTACTTTTTGAAGGTTTGGGCGATTGCGGATTCTAAGCGTCAAGGGTTTTTAGGCTTTAATGAGTTCATCACTGCAATGCAGGCATGCCTGATTTATTCATTTTTTTTTGCAATCTTTAGATTATGTATTGTCCAACATGATGTTAGTATTTTGCTTGGCAACAGTTGCTATCTCTGGCACAAGCCGGATATGAAATAAGTGCAGATTTACTGAGAACTACTGGTATGGTAGTCAGTTTATATTAATTGTTATGGTTACTCATTTTATACTAATTGTTGAAGTTGTCTTCTTTGTTAGTATTTATTTATCTATACTGTAGTAGATAGATGGGCAAATGCCTTATTGACCTTGCTATAGATGCTTTATATCTTTCTTTCTTTGTTTTTTGGTAGACGATGTGGAGCTTTTGGAACCTCCAGTGATGGAGGGTTTGGATTTGCTTTTGATGGTAAGCATTCATTTTTATATTGATAATTATTATCCATGTAATGAAACTTTTTCTTGTATTGATGTTTTCTTTTTCTTTTGTCACCTCTTAAGAGGGTTAGAAAGAGAGATTCAGGAAACAAAGAGAGAGAGAGAGAGATCAAATGAGGATCGAGACAGGGAAGTGAGAGGTTGCAGTGAAAGCTAGAGTAGTTAGTTTCAGGTGACGGTGGTTACCGGTGTTCCAAAAGCCGAGACAACAACGACGACGGAAATGATATGAGAACAGATCTACAATGTTCTGCTGACATAAGGTATGTTCTGATGACTTTTTCCAGATTAATGAATGAATGGCTTGGATTCCAGAATGCTTTATGGTTTAGCGTTTAATTTGAAGTATTGTTGTTGATTATGGATGTTTTTTTTGTCCATTTTGCTGTATGTGTAGGAGTTATTTCAAAACAACTCATGGTCTTCAATAGCTTTAACGGTTGAACTATTAGAGGTATGTTGAGTTTGTTTGAAATGTTAAGGATTTTAGATGTTTTGGAGTTTGAGATTGTGATAGTTTTTTTTAATGTAGATCCTATTCCAACTTTGGCTACCGGATTCATCTCGCACTGGTATCACTATCACAGATCTATTACTTAACGTATGCTATTGATTTCAGGTTTTAGATCACTGACTTGTGGAGAAATCAGAGATATTCGAGGTAGAAACTTTTATTTGTCGTTATTGTATGCTATCATTGTATCATAGTCCGTAAGTGATCTTGTATTGGATGTGGATATTTTTGTTTTTAGTTCATACGTTGATGCGAAATGAAATATACAGATAGTTGTGTTTTTAGTTAATATCAAAACTGAATACCGACACATATGTTTAGTCGGTTAGTCTGTTCTGGGTTTAGGCTAAACAAGTAGGGTTAATTAGGTATTGTTATTATGTGACTATGAGAAATTTAGATATTTTTTAACTACACATGCAGTTTTATAGTTTTCATAACTGGGTCATAAAAGCATTTGCGTTCCATCTAACTATGTAGTGGATTTTTGTTAGTCACATGAGAGCATTATATGCAGTCTAGACACACTTTGGAATTTGCAAGTCTATCTACAAGCTAATCAATAATATCTCTGTGATTAAAAATTAGGTCAAACATTGTTAGTGTTTCGTCTAATTTGACTTGATTGGTGTTTCAAAAAAATGTGAAGATTTTGGTTTTTGTGGTGTTCTTTTACTAATTATGTTTTTTTTTGTATGCTAGGAGAATTCGTGAGTAACCGAAAAAGGACTTGAAACGCTTTTACAAGGTGACATCTTGCTTTTGTTATCACTTGATAAGTTGGAAAATGGTTGTGATCGGATCTTCTTTAAGAGCAGGGTGCGAATAGGTATACGCTTTTGCTGATCAAATCGTGAGGAATGTCATGCTGGAGTTTATAAGCATCGATATTGATCCAAGTAGGCAATCTGTTTGATGAAAGTCATTTATCAATAGATTCTTTTTTTGTAATTGGATTGGATTATTTCTAATTTACTATCATAATTTCGTTAGATGGTGAAGAAACAAACAAGGCCTCAAAAGAAAGCAAAGAAGTCATGTTGAAAGGCTGGTTGTAGAAATTGAATCTATGATTTGAAAAAGTTACCTACGCATCTATATTGGTTGATTCGGATTTTGGGATCCCTGGAGCAAATACCATCACTAATTAGCACTAAAAGTAGTTTTATTTGGAGATCATAGAGGGTTTTGTGTGATTGCCTTTTAACTAACCAAACTGGTATCAATAGTGTCTGCCGCCAAGTGTTGGGTGATAATTCTTGCTATAGTATCACACATCATTCGTTAGCCTAGCCAAATTACTTTTGTGCTTTCTATATTTAAGCAATTGAAAGCTTAATTCTAACAACTTACTGTTGAATTAATATGTCGTGTATTCCAAATAATAGTTGCCTGTGATTTGTGACTAGACTCTTCAATGGGTCTTAAAGTACATGCCTTGTCACAATCACATGGAAGGCAACATGAAATTATGAAAAATATTCCTAAAACATGGAATCACTTCTTCACGGTTTTATAGTTAAATTGAGCTCATATCCAAAATTATGAATTATGAAATGGGAGGCAACAAGAAACTGTTTTTTGGACGAAAAAGAAATTACTTGTCTTAAAGTTCATGCCCTGTCACAATCATAGGGTCTTAAAGTTCATGCCTTGTCACAATCATAGGGTCTTAAAGTTCATGCCTTGTCACAATCATACGGAGGGAACAAGAAGTTATCGAAGGGATGAAAAATGTTTCAAAAATTAAAAAGAATATATTTTTTGAAGCTTTAGACAGGAGCTTTATACTCTTTTCAATATATGTCAGCCTTTTCACTTTAAAGAAGCTTGCAGACATTTCTTGTTTTAATTTCTCATTTAATTCACAGATTTAAAATGGAAATAAACACCATACTCTGTATTGATGTTGACAACACTTCAACTATGTTTTGTTTTGTTTATACAAAATAAATTTCCCACTGATATGGTTTTTATTTTTGAGACTGTAGGTCCCTTGCCCTTGAGATCTTCTCTGCAATCAAACCAAACACGAATCCTAGACGCGGAATATCTTTGATCCGTGGATATCACACAAAGAACACAAGATTACTTTTAATGCTTTTCTTATTAATCGAATCACAGATAACAATTAATAAGAACTACACCGAACTTGTAATCCTAGCTAGCTCTCTCAACTCTCTATGTGTTTTCACCAACTAACCAACCAACCCCTAAAACCCCATGTATCATTTGCTTATATACATGCATCCTCATGGGCTTTTAACTGGGCTTGTGTTGGGCTTTTACAATACTAGCTTAATTACATATTCTAGAACTAACTTAGACAAGTTCTTCTAACGACACGAACAATACAAAATCTTTTGTCAATAATCTCGAGCGTTTGTTTGTCCGTTTGAGTATCTGTCACAAACTTGCACCAACAAACTCCCCCTTGACAGATGCTCTTTAAGATTATTTTTCAAATCTCAAAGTATCTTCAATTGTCTTCCACTTGAAGTCTTTAATCTTCAACATCTTGATCTTGAGATTGTCTACCAAAGTAATTTAGAAGAACTTGGAAGATCACTTCTCTTCTTTTCTTTAACTTGTGATCTTGAGTCTTTAACAGCTCTCTTATGTTCAGCATCTCTTGAGAATTAAGTAACTCCCCCTGAGAACAAGCTTGGATTGTAAAAACTTCCCCTTGAGCTCTACACGAATGCATTACTCAATCTGAAGTCTTTTTACTCCCCTAGAAACACAGAATATTTCTTCCTATATGTATATTTCTCCCCCTGAGCTGCTAAGTCTTCTAAAATCAGCAACTGTTGTTTAGAACTTCAGTGTTTTGTCGTCTTCTTGTCTCTGTTTCTTCAAAAACAATTTCTTGAATCACATGAATTTGTCCAAAAGGAGGTTCAGACCTCATCACGTCCATCATTATCATCAAAATATAAAACCTGTAACACTCAACAAACTTGTAAGTAAACCATCATAACAAATATAAACTTACAAGATATATAAACCACCTGTGACAAAAATTGTTTTGCGGTTAAAATTCATAAGCTTTCAAAAGATATGCTGTTTTGCAAAATTTTCTAAGTGTTTTAGAAAAACAACTTTCAAAATTTTCTAAACAGTCAGATCCACCACAGAACAACCGTTTCTCGTGCATTAAATCCTGAAGCAAAATAAAATCTTTTTGGATTTTTGGGTTTTTTGACAAGTAAAGTAAATGAACCTAAAGACAAATTAAGTAAACTATGTACAAACATAAAAACACTCTATTTTTGTTATAGCAAACACTGGTTAAAAGGATCATATCAGCTAGATTGAGATGTCACAGTGAGTTAATGTTCTTAACAACTTCTTAAAATGTAACACTGCATTCCAAGACGATTACCAGTATTATGTATCCACATAAACAATAAAACACTTAACGATTCCAAATCCATATTAGCATTTAAGTGTATTAAACTGAATCATCTATGTTACCCACGACATGACATACCCCCGCGATCAAGTCATGCACAAAGGTTCATCGTAACAGGTGAGTAAATTGCCATTATCCGTATTGTTTACAAGGTACGAGTCACGAAGGTGTACAGGTCTGCATATATCTGGATGCAACAAAGTGACCAAACGTGTACTCAACCAGGGTTAAGACAAATACCATTTTATGCGGTACGAATTTTCAGCTTTAGCCATTTTTGAGTGATTGCCTTTTAGCCTTTGAGGGTTTTGGCATTTATCGTATGCTCTTTTAAGATGTTCTGACAAAGTCTAGGTCAGCATGTATCTGGATGCAGCAAAAGACCAGTCAGATCATCCCGGATAAATTTAACAATTTAAAGACCTGAAACCTCAGAATTTTGTAACACGCTATCAACGCAAGATTTAAGACCATAAAATCATACGCCAATGACATGTATCCCACAGAATCAACAGTCATTAAGAATTCTATTTCAATTAACAGACCGGATTCGTGTGTCAATTGTCTACCAGTACATCATATAATGAAGATGCAGCCACACTTAGCTTTAATTTTCTGCTCAGTTTTATTAACTGTAACAAACTCAACTACTAATGTGCTATCATTTCCAATTAGGTACCAGATTTGCTATAGTTTTTTTTTTTTTTTTTTTTTTTTTTTGTGAAACCAAGCAGAAGCAAATAAAAACAAAGTAAAAACTAACTAAAAAACTTAAAAACTAAAAGCTTCAGCACTAATGAGAAAACGAAAAGTTATTCCGGGTTTCTCATCCCGTTCAGCTGCACTAACAGTTCAAACCGAGCTCTATCGAAAGCTTTTGTGAACAAATCAGCTGGGTTATCTAAAGTATCAACCTTTTTCAAATAAATCATCCTTTTCTCAAAACAATCCCTTATGAAATGATGCCTTATGTCTATATGTTTTGTTTTGGGAAAGTGTTTGGGATTCTCTGTGATTGAAATGGTGGCCTGATTATCAATAAGTATAGGAGTATGAGTTAAATTCAAACCGTAATCCTGCATTTGTTGTTGTATCCACAAAACCTGTGAACAACAGCTACCAGCAGCAACGTATTCTGCTTCACATGAGGAAACAGCCACCGAAGTCTGCTTTTTGCACTGCCAGGAAACGATTCTTCCTCCTAAAAATTGACATCCACCAGTAGTAGACTTCCGATTTTGGTTACATCCTCCGTAGTCCGAATCTGTATACGCTACAAGATCCAATTCGCCATCAGCTGGATACCAGATTCCCAATTTGGGTTTCCCCTTTAGGTATCTAAGAATCCGTTTCACAGCGATCATATGTGACTCCTTTGGATTAGCCTGAAACCTGGCACAAAGACAAACTGCAAACATAATGTCAGGTCGAGAAGCAGTTAGATACATAAGCGAACCTATCATGGCGCGATACTCAGTTGGATCGACATTTTTGTCGCTTTCTGCATCAGGATGAAGTCCATGATTCACGGGTAGAGGAGTAGCATAAGTAGAACACTCATTCATCTTGAAACGAGTCAAAATGTCATGTACGTACTTAGTCTGATGTATGAACATCCCATCTTCCTTCTGATCTACTTGTAAACCAAGAAAGAATTTCAGCTCCCCCATAGCACTCATCTCGAACTTCTTCTTCATAACTTTCTCAAATTCAATACACATGTCTTTGTTAGGCGATCCGAAGATGATGTCATCAACGTACACCTGAACCAGTAGGAAATCTTCTCCATTTCTCTTTATGAAAAGTGTACTGTCTATTTTACCTCTCTCAAATCCATTTTCTAAGAGATGAGTTGACAGTGTCTCATACCATGCCCTTGGTGCCTGATGTAATCCGTACAGTGCCTTATCAAGTTTGTAGACACGGTCTGGATAATCTGGATCAGTAAACCCTGGAGGTCGTGAGACATACACCAGCTCCTGGACTTTCCCATATAGAAAGGCGCTTTTGACGTCTAACTGATAAACTTTAAAGCCCTTGTAGGAAGCGAAGGCTAGAAAAAGTCGAATTGCTTCGAGCCTTGCCACTGGTGCAAACACTTCATTAAAATCAATCCCTTCTTGTTGGTTGAACCCTTTGACTACCAAGCGAGCCTTGTTTCTCACTACAATACCATTATCATCAGTTTTATTTCTGAACACCCATTTGGTACCGATTTCTTGAGCACCCTTGGGTAAATCGACTAACTCCCAAACTTTGAGCTTCCTGAATTGTGCCAGTTCCTCTTGCATAGCTTCCACCCATGCATTATCACGAAGAGCTATCTGGTGATTCTTCGGTTCAACTTGCGAGATGAAGCATTTTAGGCATTTGTTGATGATGCCTGAATCTTTAATACTGACATATAAACACGTCGACTCAGAAATACTACTTCTTGTCCTTACACCCGCATTAGGATCTCCTAAGATATTCTCCACTGGATGATCTTTATTTGTGCGAGTTTGAGCAATAGCATCAACCGGTATATTCTCCTCCAAATTTGAACCTATCTCCCCCGAAGTGTGTACAGTACCGAACGGATTAACGAATTCTTCCTCTTCGGTTTCATTGACAACAGGAGATTTGTCTCTTGACGTGGAGGTTCCTGAATCAGCATCATTCTTCTTTTTATCTGCAGAGATTGGAATGATCGATCTTGGTGATATTTCATCATCATCATCTGGCATTCCAAGTATCAATTCTTCATCTGCCTCATTTGGATCTGCATTAAAGGTATATGGAACATTAAATGATTTAAAGACAGAATCATAGTCAAAGAGCCAGTCGGGATCAGTAGCCTGTGCAGTATCTTGTGGTGTGTAACTAGTTATGTCAACATTGAAAACGACTTCTACACGACCCGTTGTTTTATTAAAAACCCTTTTATTTGGTGCACCTGGCACATAACCAAGAAAAAATCCTTCGTCAGCCACTTCACCGAATTTTGGTTGGTTTCTGTTTTTCAAGATAGTGCATGGCATCCCGAATGGTTCAAAACCATGAAGATTAGGCTTGTTGCCCTTCAAGAGTTCATAGCACGTTTTATTGTGCTTCTTGACGGTCAACACCCTATTCAAAACATAACATGCTGTATTCACAGCTTCTGCCCAAAATATGACAGGTAGCTTAGAATCAGCGAGCATTGTCCTTGCTGCCTCAATCAGTGTCCTATTCTTCCTTTCAGCAACCCCGTTTTGTTGTGGCTCATAGGGCGCACTGAATTGATGCTCAATCCCTTTTCTTATGCAGAAAATGGAAAAACAACTATTCTTGAACTCCGAGCCATTGTCACTTCTGATTCTCTTTATTGTGGTTCCAAAGATGTTCTCCGTTTTGTTGAAGAAGTCCATCAAGGTCTCCCCTGTTTCATCCTTCGAACCTAGGAAAAACACCCATGAAAAACGTGAATAATCATCTGTGATCACAAGACAATAATACTTTCCACCTAAACTCCTAACATTTACTGGACCGAACAAATCCATATGCAATAAATCAAAAGGAGAGTTAAGGGAATTCTTAGTCTTTGGTTTATGAGGCTTCTTGTGTTGCTTGCCCTTCTTGCATGGCAGACACTTATCCTCCACGCCAAAGCTCTTCAATGGAACTCCTTGCACCAGTCCATGCTTTGTGATGTAATTCATCTTCCTGAAATGCAAGTGTGCCATTCTCCTGTGCCACAGCATCGAATCAGACTCTGATGCTTTTGATAACAAACATGTCGGCTCTTCATTTGCATCATCTTGAACACTCATGTCCATGATGTACGTATCATTTCTTCTTGGAGCCCTCATGATTATCCATTCTTCAGGAATCTTTACTCCCGGTTTCAACACTAATGCTTCGGACTTAGTAAAATGGACAGAATGTCCTTTGTCGCAGATTTGAGAAACACTCATTAGGTTGTGCTTCAACTGCTCCACGTAATTCACACCATCCAAAGTAATTTTGCCATTGGTGACCTTTCCTTTTCCAGTTATTCGACCACCCTTGGCTCCCGCAAAGTTAACATAACCGCCATCAATTTTAACAAAATCAATCAACAACTTCAACTCCCCTGTCATGTGCCTAGAGCAGCCACTATCAACATACCACCAGTTGATAATCCTCCTTAGCAGCTCCTGCACTCACAGATAAAGGGAATTAGTTTAGGGGAACCCAAGCCATCACGGTCTTGGGTACACCATTTTCTACAAACGTAAATTCCTTCAAATATCCATCACATTGTTTAGGTGTGTAGGACCGTTGAGGACTACGACGTTGTTGTTCAAAATGGTTAGGTTGGTTGTAACGTCTCCCATTTGGAGACTGAGAAAACCTTTGAGGATATCTCCCTCGGTTGGAGTATCCATAATTGTTATTGTTTCTTGAAAACTGTTGACCATTCGAATAATTTCTATCCCTATGGTCGTTGTTATTATGAAAACCTTGGTTATTGGGTCTTGAAAAATTTCTATCACCGTTTGGAGATTGGTGACGATTTTGCATGTGTGGCGGCTGGTACTTACCGGGACTTGGGTTTGCCTGTTTGGCAGCTGGAGCACCAGATGTGCCAGTGTTCCCAGTATTTACCTGCCTAGGGACGAACTTAGGTTGGGTTCTTTGAAAACGAGCATTTTCAGTGTTGCTCGGTCCAACCCCATTACCACTACCCTGAGCATTCTCTAACTTATTCTGCAAATTTTTCTTCTGCGAGTTGCTCAACTTGTTTTTATCGTCTGACTTAACAGACGACTTTTGCTTTCCCCTATCTGAGTCCGTAGGTGCTCCTGTCTTTTTGAGGGGACAACAACTAGCCACGTGGCCTTTGTTGTGACATTTGAAGCACGATCGTTTCTCTATGGGCTTTTTGTGTGGCCCCTTTGAGTTGGATCCTTCACCAGTCTTAGATTTGGTTGAAGCTGACTCAGAACCAGCATCCGTTTTATCATCAGATTTGTCATTTGAAACTTTAGGAGATTCGATCTCCGCGAAAACAGATTCAATGGAATCAGGGTTAACTTTCGAAATAGGGAAATCTGAGTCAGAGTAAATCTTATCAGATCCCTTGAGTCTATAAAACTTCTTGATTTTATCATTTACCTTCTTAGTTTTACCCCCCGACCCATCAGTTGTTTGAGTCACAGTTTTGACCTCTACAGTAGGCTTGAGGTCTTTTGGTTCAGAAACTACTTCCTGTTGAACCTTCTTACTAGCATCTTCAGACGCTTTCTCAGTTTCTTTTCTATCTACTGGCTGAGGGCCATAGACAGCGTCAGACACTTCCTCTTCATTTGGTAAAAATGAGTAATTACCATTGAAAGGAGGAGGAACATCATTATAACCTAGACCTGAATTCTCATGTTTCTCAGCTATTTCAGTTCTGGAAGTCATGATCTGATTATACATGTGTTTAGTGCTCCTACATTGATCTAGTTTCTTTCGCAGCTCAGTAATGGTCTTTTGTTTCTCTAAGATTTCTAGCTGCATTTTCACAATTGTTTCATCTTTCTCGGCTAGACCCTTGCACTGGAATTCACAATCACTAGTTTTAATACAAAGTAGCCTATTAACTTCCTTAAGATCTTTTTGGGTGCTTTCTAACTTTTTCTTAAGGCCAGACTCTCTATTTTTGTTGCCGAAATTTAACTCCTTTTGCTCATCTAAGAGCACTATGAGTTGTTTATTCTGGTCTACTTGCTTATCATGTTCTTTATTTATGAAATCTAGTTTCTCAACAAAGTCAAAACATTTTTTGCAAGCATCAATGACAGTAGATAAAGAAATGTGTACCTTTTTGGCGTCAGAGTCCAGTTCAGTCATGAATGCAATGAACTCCGCTGTTGACATCCCTTTTGTAACTGTTGTCAGATCCAGAATCTCTTCAGTTGGCTTCTTCTCTCTAATGATTTCTTCCACTTCCTCAGGTTTTTCAGTAGCAGCTACCTCAGACTTCACTGCACTTTCATCAGCTTTAACTTCTTTAGCTTTGACCTTTTCAGCTTCAGTCATATGTTCTTCAGTCTTGACCGTTTCAGACACGGTCTCGTTGTCAGAATCAGATGCTTCTGACTTCATACTTTCATCTTTGATCTCTGCCATAAGAGCCTGATCACCATCTATCATAGAACTCTAGTCATATCTGCCGTCAGGTTTAGCAACCATGAGTGCTCTAGAACTTGAATTGTTAGAACTTGAAGGTGGGGCAACAGAAGAACTCTGTCGCGTGGTGTTGGAATTGCTGCTTGAACCTTGTCTTGAACATTCTCTGGCGAAGTGGCCAAAGGAATGGCAGTTGTAACACTTCACCTTGCTTTTGTCAAAGCCAGCTCTTCCACCAACGAGCTTCCTTCCAGTCCGTTCCATGTATTTCTTTGCCTTGCGTGAGAGCATGGCCAAGTTCCATTGTAAGTCCATCTCCTCTAGATCATCAGGGTCAATTTGATCATAATCTTCATCAAAGAGAGCTGGATCATTGATCTTCCCTTGAATGTAGTTCTCGTATGAAGCTATGAAGGAAGATAACACAGCAAGTTGTTGTTCGGCCGATTTAACACTCATCGGCATGGACTTGCTTGTTCCAGTGTATGATCCACCTGTACTCTTTCCATTCCCGCCAGAAGGGATATCCTTGACTTTAGTTGTCTCACCTGATGTTGACACAAAACAACACTCACCGTCGGAATCAAGAATAATATTACCAGATGTGTCACCTGAGAAGAATGCTGAGACACCGCTGCTGCTTGATGAGGTTTTAGCTGCAGGCTTTCCGTGATAAATCCCTGGATCCTGTACCTGTTCAGATCCTGCTTCCCTCCTCATCATGTTGAAACTGTAAGCTCTAAGCTTCCCTACCACGGTATCCAGAGTCATGGTATCGTAGTCAGTTCCATTTCTGATCATTAGAGAATACACATCCCATTTCGTAGGAAGTGCATCCAGCAGCTTGTCGTTAAGCTCATTGTCAGTGTACTGTATCTCATGGTTTCCCAACTCAGTGAGCAGGTGATAGAATCTTGTGATGATGTCCTCTAAGATCTCATCTTTGAAATGCTTGAAGACTGCAAATTGCTTCTTCAGCAGCTCTTTCTTATTCTTTTGCACTTCAGCACTGCCCATGTACCGTTTCTCCAAAGCTTCCCATAAGTCTTTAGCTGTTCTGTTTCTGCTGAATGTGTGGAGGATTTCTTGTGGCAAACACATGGTAATAGCAGCTCTAGCTTTATTTTCAGCTTCGTGCATCAGTTTCTGTTCTTCGTTCATCTCACTAAAAGCGAGTAGTCTTTGCCCGCTCATACCTTCACCTTGTTTGAATGGTTGTATGTACCCGTCTGAGATGCAAATCCACATTCTTAACTGGTAAAAACGAGCCCATTCCTCGAACCGTCCTCTCCACCAGAAATAGTTGTCAACACTTATCATCTTGGGTGGGGAATTGGCTTTTCCCACCTCGTGATCCATCTCAACCATTTTATTTAATAACGCCATTTGTTTTTAGTAGATTTAGATTTAATTAACAAGTTGTTTAATTAATTAAGTCCAAACTAAACAAAACAATGGTGTCCGAGAACTAGTCTTTGTTCGAGAACTAATGTGTGTTTCCGAGAACTTGTGTTGGTTTCTGAGAACCTATGTTGGTTTCCGAGAAATATAACTTGTGTCCGAGAACTAGACTTGTGTATCTCCGAGAACTTGCTTGTGTCCGGGAACAACTATTTATTTCCGGGAACCCTTGCTTTGTGTTCGAGAACAAAAGCTTTTGTTTGAGAACTAGAGTTATCCAAGAACTAATAGTCGAGAACTATGATGTTTGTCCGAGAACAATTTTCGAGAACCACCATCTATCCGAGAACCAAAGTCTTGTCCGAAAACCTTTAATTTCCGAGAACTATTATGTTTCAAAAAAAACTCTACGTCCGAGAACTGATTGAGTTCGAGAACTAGTTTCTGAATACTTGTGTTCGAGAACCTTGTAGCTGAGAACCAATCTGAGAACTTGTTGTTTGAGAACTATAAACTCCTTGGTCAACAAGATAGAGATCCCACTAATTTAGGAATTGATTGAGATGATTTGAATTTCAAAATCAACTTAATCCTTTCCTTATCTTGAAAATTCTGCACTAACACAAATCAAATACCAAAACAAGATCAAACACAATAATTTTAATAAAAACTAAATTGTTCTTCGAGTTCTTCAATGTTCTTGATGATTTTGAATAATCCTTCAAGCCTGAAACCTTCTTAAACCTGCAAAACTCTTAAAAGAAATCGTGAGATATAAACAAAATTAATAATATAAACCAAAACCAAACTAGAAGCTATCTAAATAAAAATCAAAAGAACCGTAACTCTAACCAAAAATTTTAATAACTGTAACTTAAAAAAAATTGAACCGAATTTTTTTTTGTTGAACCGTAATAATATAATTAATGTTTTTGTAGAACCATTATCCAAATCATAAAAGAACTTAATCCAAATCAAATGAATGTTCTTGTTGAACCGAAGAAATTTTAATAACAAAAACAAAACATAAACTTGATAAGTAATGCAAAGCGTTTTTTTTTATTTTATTTAATACGAACCAAACAAAACAAAAACATAATTTTTTTATATCTTCTATGAAAAATACGAAACAGATTTTTTTTTATAGAAAAATCAAGGCCGAAAACAAAAGAACTTGCAAACCGATTTTTCAATCACCACGAACTAGTTCCTTGAATGATATCTAGCCTGAATGGCTCTGATACCACTTGTAGGTCCCTTGCCCTTGAGATCTTCTCTGCAATCAAACCAAACACGAATCCTAGACGCGGAATATCTTTGATCCGTGGATATCACACAAAGAACACAAGATTACTTTTAATGCTTTTCTTATTAATCGAATCACAGATAACAATTAATAAGAACTACACCGAACTTGTAATCCTAGCTAGCTCTCTCAACTCTCTATGTGTTTTCACCAACTAACCAACCAACCCCTAAAACCCCATGTATCATTTGCTTATATACATGCATCCTCATGGGCTTTTAACTGGGCTTGTGTTGGGCTTTTACAATACCAGCTTAATTACATATTCTAGAACTAACTTAGACAAGTTCTTCTAACGACACGAACAATACAAAATCTTTTGTCAATAATCTCGAGCGTTTGTTTGTCCGTTTGAGTATCTGTCACAAACTTGCACCAACAGAGACCCTGTATCTTTTTTTATACATGGACCATGAATCCTAAGGCTATAGGGAGAGCAGACGGAAAAAGGTGGTGACACGTCGGAAAAACGTGGGACTGGAGGACAGAGAACGGGAGGGAACCGGGGCAGGGGGCGGTGTAGGGAGGTGGAGACGGGGGTGGCAGGGGGCGGTGATTGGTGGAGGTTTTGGTGGGGGGCGGTGATTGGCCCGGCCGATGCGTCCGTTGGGAGACGGGGGGACGGGAGTGGGAGGGGACGGGGGCTCCGGGGCGGTGTTTGGGTTGGGGACGGGGGAAAAGGAAGGAGACGGGGGTGGGGGCGTCTTTGCTCCTGGTAGCCTAAAGGCACACGTAGCATACAAATTTAGTACCCACAGTAGCCACACACTTGCTTGTTGTCAAGGACACGTGGACTTCAAATTGGTAGTCTGCATTGTCGATGTACAATACCTTTTCATTATCCTATATGTTAAATTTCAAATTGTCCTATAAGTTAAATTTTAAATGAAATGAAAAGTGATTTAACTTTGTTAATGTGCCGTTAGTGATCTCTGTTGAAGTTAATGGTCAATAGCAGGTGTTGTGTGTCTGTATAGTCGAATAAGCGGTGCTAATCATCATTGGAAATCGATAATATAAACATATTATTGTTTCAGTTATATGAAATACAAAAAAAAGGCTAAATATTATTTTATATTTTATGTAACTTTTTAATAAAGAGAGTATAATGGTAACTATTAAGAAAAACAATAACTTTAATGTCTGTTAGTGTGAAGTATCACACAAGTATCAAACTTATTACGGTTGATTCAAATTAGGACTATTCCGAAACTAAAAATCATGAACAAATTACAAGATCTTATATCTAATAAATAAGTAACTATTTTTTCATGTTGGGTTTATATGTACACACATAGAATAGATGTAGGTCGTGATAAACAAATTGATACAAACTAACAGATCGTGACTACTGCGTTGTATATTGTTGTCGCCGCCGCATCGCGCGGGTTTCTTACTAGTATATATATATATATATATATATATATATATATATATATATATATATATATATATATATAGGAATGGGATAATATGAGAACTCATGTGAGTTGTGAGAACCAGAGAACTCATCTGGACCATTGATCTTGATGATCTAATGGTTGAGATCAAAGGATGAGACTTTTTGTCTTGACATGATTAATAAGTATTTTTTTAATATAATAAATTACATTAAAGGTTATTTGGGTAAAAAGCCATGGGAGAGAAAAAATTAATAAAATATCATGTTAATTTTTTTATTCAAATATTAAAAAGATTCATGTTTTTTAAACTTTATTTTATTTTTTTAATTAATTTACTTTTTCAAAACAAAAAATCAAATATGTGCATTCTGTCATCTCCCGTTTTTACACTGGTGTAATTATTTACACCAGTGTTTACTTATATCTATATAAACCAACCATCCATAATTTTTGTATGATTTACACTGGTGTAATTATTTACACCAGTGTTTACTCACATCTTTATAAACCAAATGTCTATAATTTTTGTATGATTTACACTGGTGTAATTATTTACCCCAGTGTTTACTCACATCTTTACAACCAAACACCTATAATTTTTGTAATATCAAAAATTACGCTAGTGTAAAATAAATCACCAAACATCCATACAGTCGTATTACACTAGTGTAAAAATGACTAGTACCATCAATATATTCGTATTACGTTGGTGTAAAAATAAGCAGCAAACATCTATACATTCGTATTTACATTGGTGTAATTATTTACATCAGTGTTTACTTACATCTATATATACCAACATCTATAACTTTTGTAATATCATTCGTATTACGCTGGTGTAAAATAACCACCAAACTACTGGTGTTTACTTACATTATTCAAATTACATCATTGTAAAAAAACCAAAACATCTATAAAAACCAAAAAATGTATTACACCAGTATTTACTTACATTATATAAAAAAATCCCATCATCATCTTTACATCATCATCATCTCCTTCAAACAAAAACATCAACATCTTCACATAAAAAAACCATGAAAAATCTTATAAATAATAATAACAATAATAATAATAACAACAACAACAATAATAATAATAATGGGTGGTCTACCTGATATGGGTCATTGAACATCACCATCGACCCACCACCCTCAAACCACCCTTAAACCACAGCCCCCTCCACCACAGCCCCTTAAACCACCGTCGACCCACCTCCCTCAAACCACCGTGAACCACCGCCCAAGAAACCGCCCTCAAAAACTACCATCGACCCCCACCCTTTGGACCACCCTCAACACCACAACCCCTCCACCACCAGCAGATCCCTCCACCATTGAGTGGGGATGGGGTGGGGTGTTATTATTATTATTATTATTATTATTATTATTATTATTATTATTATTTAGTGGGAGTAATCATTACATGTGAAAATTACTAAAAAGCCCATAAATAATTATGTACAAAGACTTTCTTACCCCTAATTAAAATAATATAAAAAATTACAAAGATGAAGGTGTGTAACTTGGTGATTGGTCCAGAGGATTTCTCTCATTCTCACAACTCAGGTGAGTTCTCATATGATCCAGATCCTATATATATATATACACACATATTCTTTGTGTTTTCACAATCACAATGTTTTGGATGGTTAAACGTATATAAGTCATCTAACATATCACTTGATATGGAGTTGTGAACATGGTTAAGTGTAGGTGTTCGATTGTGTATATACACAAACACGATTTGTATGAGATAATTGTTTAGATTAGGTTGGGTGTGGGTGTAAACATGGCCAATTATGTGTGTAGGAACACATGGTTTTATGAATTAGTTTCTCTTGGTTGGATTATCGTGCACCCATGTGTGTATATATGTAGCCGAATGTGGGGATACATGAGGTGTTATGGCTATCCATTAGCTATCCATAGGAAAGAATTATTATATGCGTGTGTACGATCTAAGATGTTGACAACATGTGTATTTGTAATAATATGAATCATGAAATGAATACGTATGTTAATTGAGGTTTAACATGTGTTATTGGGTGGTATAACGTTATGTTAGCACATGTTTGTTCCTTGGAAAGTGTTTCATGATTTTGTTAGTGTTAACTTCATAAAACATGTTGCAAATTATTCAGACTTGTGTGTAATTGCGTATTTCCCATCTTGGTATTGTCATGTGTATTGTTATTTTGTTTCGGTGTGATAATCGGGTACCCGGTTGCTCTCTGTTGAGCGTGTGATTGTCTTGACTATTCAACACCAATTGTCTTGTATAGTGCGGGTGTTGCATGTGTAAAAGGATGATATATTGCATTTCTACAATAATTTTGGCTTTACTAGACTTGGGGGATATAGTGTGTGCAAAATGTCTAATTATGCATATGAAATGACAAAAATAAGTGAAATGCGTACGGATGTTGACCTGGATCTTTGATGGGTGTCACATATTGACTTGGCGTTTTTTGGCCTCACTTCTCCAGCTAGGAAGAAGGCGTGTTTGGAGGATGACTTAATGAGTGCGGAGCAATAGTTTGTTGGGTTTTTTGGCCTCACTTCTCACTAACTTCTAAGAACCCTGCGCAAGTGCCCCCCACCTCATCTCTGCAGATACATCAATATGGGGATTCTGGTGCGCTTGTTACAGACGTGAATCCGCCTGAAGGGTTTACTTAGAAAGTTCAGTATCCAGTTCGGGAGGAGGTTGATGAGGAATGGGTTCTGTTGGAGCCACCTCCCCAGCAATCGAACTTTGATAAAGAGGTCCAGACTCCTGTTCAGGAGATGGACATTCCTCCTAATGCGGGTCAGTGCCATATTCCAATGATTGAGATTGAGTGGTCTCCCAAATTTGCCACTCACCTAGAGTAAAACAAGTGAGAGCATTCACGTTTGGTTCTCCATGTATTTGTGAACGGGTTCTGCGTATTTTGATAAGTGGTTCCGAGTAGATGAGAGAGAAAATGTTAGCGTTGATCTCTATATTTGGTACGACACAGTTCGCCCTCTATAATTTTTAACACTTTTTAAAAGTGGTTGTGAGTGGAGGAGAGAGAGAAAATGTAAGGATAAAAGTATACAAAAATATTATTTAATTGAAAAATATAGTGAAAATGTAGTGATTTTTAGTGTAATTACAAAGATAGGGATGGAGATGCTACTGTGAATGATCTGAAACATGTGGGAAGAGCAAAATAGGAACATCCATTATTGTTGACTTAAAAACCCACTTTCCCCGTGATTTAAACTATCTATAAATTTTTCATACGATAATATTTTTTTAAAAAAATTACACCATATTAATGAGCCTTTAATTCTCTTTATTTTGAGTAGTCTATTACTATAGTTTTCTTAATTTAAAAAAAAAATTATTTTACAAGCTACATGTTTATGTGTTTTGGTATAACGTAACGTGAATTTTTGTGTAACGCTATGGGCATATGTACTAATACATAATTATGTAATATACATTTTATTCTTGAAACAAGTAATATGATATGTGATTTTGTAGTGTTATGTGATTACATAACACTAGTTGATTATGTATTATTACTTAATTACATGATTTTCATATACCCATTATGTGATTACGTAATTTCATTATAGTATTATGTGAAAACCCATTAAGTGATTATGTAATTAGATAATAACTATAACTTAAGCAAACACAAAACATATACATGTCTAATCACGTATGAATTATAAATGTTAATGCAAAATATTAATCAATCAACCTAGAATAACCACATAATGTTGTATATTACATATTCAATCATGTTATAAAGCATGAATGATTGAGTTCTCATTATTGAATGTCTAATCATGCAATAAACATAACTGTAATAACATTAGTTTAAAAACTATTATTTTTTTAGCAATTGTGATTTTTTATAACCATTCATTTCATAACTTGCAAGTACGTTAAGATAATAGGTAGAAAGGCAACAAGCTGCTCTGCTACCCCTGTCACTAGAAAATAGTTATTTATTAAATTTTGAAAGATAACAGATCATCTAATCGAAGGAAACCATGATTAAATCTTATACCATGATTTAAACGCGTGTGTCGAACGCACGCGTTGGATAACAAAAATAATTATATCTTTTTCTCGGTTTAGTTATGTTTTGTATTACGAACATTTTCGACTCGTTTTAATTATTACTAAACAAAAAATAAAACCGAGACACAAGATGTTAACGGGTTCGATACGCGTGTACACCCAACCCCCATTGTCGCCCCTTCCTTTCCAATCTTCTTTTCGGCTCAAACCCACACATCCCCAAGGATATCCTCTCTTGTGTGACAACAGTCGAAATCACAGGTCATATCTATACATTTAACTACACGTGAATACATTGTGCATAGCATTCCATGTCATCTATTTTGTCATAGTTGGGCCATACAGGGTTCCAATGAATCAATCCTGAGACGTGCAGTCTAACGGTAGACACACTAGTTAGTATAAGGCCTCAGTTAGTTAAATATGTCTTGCTAGACTATAGGAAATCCATGCAATTGAACAAGAATTCCAACTTGTTATCCCGACAAGAACAAAAACAAACAATGTTCATTCGCAAGAGGTTACCAACGTGTATTCTAGTAAACTAGTGCACATACGAACAATACGACCACTTGAACACTCGAACTTGATCTATCTAGACCTACATGAACATGTGGATTAAACAAATACACTAATACACATACATACATTCCCACGACCATGCATACATACATACATACATACATGCATAACACAATCCCATCAAATCCAAGAAAATTACTCTAATGGGATCTTAGTCCACCTTAGTTAACAAGACTTACACATGTTGACTTGCGTAAAATACCTTGCTCTTTCCCAATGTAATTTTCGGCCCACACATTCCCTAGGCAAGAGGATGTATATTGTTTTGGACATTATCTCACTAGTACAAGACACACTCACATCTCTATATATACATATATATACACGACAACATATACACACAACCATGGAGTGGAGAAGTGACAAAAACTACCTATATACACACATATACCAATCGCATACATACACACACATGTCTATTCACTTCCTAGTCACCAAGCCTATCTAGTGATCCACCAATCTATGTTTAACACTAACATGGAATGAACTATTCACATCTACACTTCCCATGTCCCTTGACCATCCAAGAATGTCCACCAACATACATGAAATCGGCTAGCACCTTCCCTAGGTCCACTACACTTGAATCAAGGTCAACATCTTGCACAAAGTAGGCACAACATAGAACATTTGAGATGGATTAGTTTGTCAACATTACCAAAACATGCTTGCCCCTTCCCCATGTATAATCGGCCGAACCACCCCTACACAACCTAACAAAAACCCAAGTCAACTTGTTTCACCAACATGAACCTTCACCTTTAGCACTCCATGAAAGATAGTCTTTGACTTACCACATTTGTGAGCCAATCACCCAAGCTCTTTCCCTCTCTCTCTCTCTCTCTCAGCTATATAAAGGAGATCAACGAAGCCATTTTCCACACCACAACATCTCATGATACACTAACACTTGAACCTACCTTTCCTTTCCCTTGTTACCATTCGGCCGAAACCAAAGGGACCCAAGAGGGTCTAGTTTGATCACTTTTCCTCATCAACTAGGAGTTCCAAGCCACTAGCAAGTCTTTAGGAGTCATTTGGAAGGGAGATTGCTTATTTTTCTTATATATATACTCGGCTATACACCAAGGTATAATAACCGAACCATTTTCCTTCTTTTGTATATTATTCGGTCACATGTAACGGTCACCCGAGTACACACACCTTCGCACACTATAACCTTGGGTTGTTTAAGTTAAACTAACTAAAATACTTAAGTTTTATGTTAAAAGATTAATGTTTTAGCTTATACATACTCGATCATATATATATACGAATACATGCATGATAGAACTCGTATATGGACATTTACGTACCCCCACACATACATTTTAATGTATGCGTGAGTGTATGGGGTCAAGACCGGCCCAAATCTAAGCCAAAATCATCTAGTTTTGTAACATACACTAAACTATGTTTTGAAAACAGGTGTTAAGGACAACAAAAACAAGTGTTAACCACTTTAACACAATGGTTTTCCTAGAAACCTATGTTAAATACTTAAAAATGTGTACATTTGAAGACAAAGCGCCAAAACATGTTAATTTTACACAATATTCTAGTAAAATATGTCCATATTTTACCATAGGCTTACAAAACTGTGACATAAAAGCCACACGGTAACGTTTAGTAAGTCACAACATATGTTTTGCCAAAAACAGAATAAACATAGCCACCAGAATAACAAAACGGACAATTATTGACACGTACAGTGTGTGACACACGTGGATAGTGGTACAGAAGCCCCCAGTCCATAGGTGTTACAGTCGGGTGAACAAATGCATGGTAGTTAGAGCCAAACATAGACCTAAGTTGCTTTCAAATGCATTTAGGGTTCCTAGACAGACACACAGTGCCATATTCAGTTCAGTTTAGCATCCAGACATCAAGTGAGTATTCACGGCCCCTTTTTACAGTTTTTACATTTTTCCGGGGGAAAAACATGCGTACAGTTTTCAGTTACAATACATGACTATTATGTGAACATGAGACATCAAGGTTCAGAATCCATTAAGCCCTCGTGTCATACATCATACCATAACCATTAGCTATGGACTTAGCCATGAAACATTGGGATAGATCTATTGGGCTGACACCCCCACTCTTGGTCAGTCGCTCTGACCGGATGACAAATATCAAAAGAATGCTTGTATTTCACATTTTTCATTGTCTTTAGTGTACAATGGGCGAGGCACAACATGTCAAGGTTTGGTTATGGGCTCATGTCAGATCACATATTGATTATTGCCCTAGCTAGGCAATGATTTAGTCGGTTTTGGATTACATGTCCAACATATAGAAAACCTGTGAACTCACCAACTTTGTGATGACCCATATATATTACATGCATGTTTTTCAGGAAATTAGCATGAATGGAACTTGCAAGGGTCGCGTGCGAGCATATGTGGGATACCTTCTTTTGGACCGTTGTGTTGTCATAATAATTTTAGACATTTACATACAATGGTTTTAGAATTAAACAATTAACTAATGTTGAATGAATTTGGTTGTTTAATGGAAGTTCCTACTTGTTTTAATTAATGCTGGTGTTACCTTTTGTGCTTGGAAATCTTTCAAAGTCGCACCTCGCGTTTCTGCCTTGGCGGGGTGTGACATCTTGTCCCACCTGCACACAACACTAAGATGACATTTAATAAGTTATCAAATCACCATTTATTATTCATAGAATAATGACACTTGAGGATGACTAAACATGAGAATGGAAATATTCTCCAATCACCAAGTTTGATGATAGATTACCTACTCAAACTAGAAGATAGTAAGTCTAATCAAAGGACAAATCAAAACATCATGGAAAGAACAAAAAGATGATTATATACAAAAATAGTATGATCTCTTTAATCACTCTAACCCACACAAGATTTACTTCCTAATCCACCTAGTCTCTCTCTCTCTCTCTCGACCAAGCATAACCACCGCCCCCTCCCCTTGTTAAAATCCCAACCAAATCTAACTAGGAATGATTATGTGTAAATCCACATCAAACATAAATCTTGTCAAACCTTTGATGACTAAACACAAGATTAGGAAGATCTCTTTAATCCCTCAAAACCATGAAAGATTAGTACCCTAAATGTCATGGATCTTGTCCCTTCCTCGGACTACAATCGTCGCCACGTTCCCCCTTGATGTTTCTTTCTTTTTGACTTCCACAACACACAAGCTCCATGAAATGTCATTTATCTTTGATTTGAACTTGATGAAGGGTCACATTGATGTGTTTAACATCTAATCTAAGTTAACATGATTAAGGAAGGATTCCTTTAATCACTAAGTTCGATAATAGTTGACTTACCTCTTATAGCCACTACTTTGCCTATATAAAGGGCCAAGGCCTTTGAGCTTCAAGCATCCACCACCCACAAGTTTCTTGAACCCTCAAACCATTTGGAACCTCTCTATTTGCAATCGGCTGAACCCAAACCCCCACACCATTGCTATTTTCGGTCCAAGACAAAACCATCCCAACCAACCCCAAGTAGATCCAAGGAGTCCAAAGGCGAGCATTTGAAGTGAATCATCGAGCTCTCGCCATTCTCTTTCTTTTTGGTTACTTTGCGCTAGGAGGTATAAAACTAAATTTATTTCTTTATTTATACACAAGCCTAACAATGTTCACCCAAACCAAAACCTTTAATATACAAAACTCTAATAATAATATAGAAAGTGGAAGTTCATGAACACATGTTTATGAGTGTGTGTGTATGCCGTCTATATGTATACACGCGTGTATGTACATATATATAAGTATGCGAGTGTATGTGTGTATATGTATATGTATATGAGTATATATATATGTATATATATGTGTGTGTGTATGTGTATGGTTGAGACTTTATGCATGTGTAAGTATGCGTGTGTATGCATATAAATGTATATGTAAACGTGTGTATGTATATATATATATATATATATGTGTGTGTATATGTATGCATATGCAGGTATGTATATGCATATACGCAATCATATGTATGTGTATGTATGTATGTATATATGTATGTATGTATGTATGTGTGTGGTATGAAAGTTTATATATGTGCGAATGAGAGTTTGTGTACAATATAGGTGCATGATTCTATAAAGTACATCACTATAATATCCAAGAAAAAGGGTTAAAGGATAACTATTCTAAGAATTATGACATGATAATTCATACTTTCCCAAATGTTTATGTCTAAACACATTCTCAAACTCACTAATAATCAACTAAGTTAACAAAAGTCCACTATAAGTTGGGTGAACAACATATGTGACAAACCATTGAATATGGACCTAAGATGTCTCTTGAACATAGGACACTTGTAGGACGGATCTAGTGTTTCGAGTTTAGTTTGCTAGCTTCCGCACAGATTCTAGGTGAGTTCGTGACCTCACTTTCTACTATTTTGCAAATGTTTTCGGGTGGAAAACATGCAAGTTTGGCAAAAGCATTTGATATTTCAATAAATAACTTATGCATTTCTTAAGCTATATTAACAAATGCATTTCGATTCTCACAAACGGTTTATACAAGGTTCGCATCAAAACACATTGGTTTTATACAAGTAAACATGAATTGCAAACATGCATGAGTTATCGCTAAGGACAGGGTTGTCCTTGTTCATTTTAGGGGACTGGGTTGTCCTTGTTTATTTTAGAGGGCCGGATTGTCCTAGTTCATTTCATAGGACCGAATTCCCCTTAATCACACTTCTAAGGGTTTGAGGGTCCTTGTCATCGTTCGACTGCACAATCAAGTCCTCACTACTATTCGCTACTATAACTAGCTGCTAGTTGACATCATAGCGAGAACGCGATCTTGGTGAGGCACATACTAGCCCGGGGTTGGTTATAGGCTCATGCACGGATTTTCATTTATGATCCAAAGGAACGACTTATGTTTCCAACCGCTCCAAAAGAACAGTTTTCAAAAGTTATTGTGGAATACTCAGCGAGGATTCCAAAGGGACTTTTTACAAGGATTTCTCCAATTTGATTTTTAGTGATAAAGCTAAATTTTCTCATAATGCTTTACCATTATTTTTCCATGATTTAAAGGAAAACAGTTTTACAAGAAACAAATATAAAACCATGAACTCACTAACTTTATGTTGACTTTTTAAGCATGTTTTCTCATGTATTATTTGGCACGACACGGTTGGATTAGGTGGAATTACGGAATTCGATACCCTGGCAAGCTATTAGTTGGCATCCAGTAGCTTTTGAAGGCTTAGATCATCCAGTTGCGTAGTAAAGGTACCAATGGGTGACAACTGAATGCAGATTTCTGGGTGTGACAATATCCCGCTGGTACCGGGTCGGGAAACACAATAAACATTACACTAAAAACACAATACACAGCACACTAAAAACACAAATCTGCAGCAAACAATGGACATAAAAACACACAAATGGCAGTCGAAAAAACATAATAGATAGAAAAACACAACGCGCAATACAAAAAACACTGTGATCAGGCAAAACACAATCTTTAGTAAAAAAGCAATGATCAGAACTGGAAAAATATAATGAACGTGACAATAAAACACAATGATAAGTCGAAAATAACACAATGGATAGACAAAAATAACACATTGTATTTTTTCTGCTGCAGATTTGTGTTTTTTACTGCACAATGCATTGTGTTTTTTTTTCTGCATGGACAAAACCCACTAAAAACGACGTTTTTTTGTATGGCACAATTTATTTGTTGGAAAGATAATAAAACGCTCGTTAATTTGGTGTAATTTTGTTTTTTTGAAAAAACATGTCGTTTAAAAAAGTTATTAGTGTTTAAAGATTACGGGGAAATGTGCATATGCAATGCACATGAGAGAGAGAAAGACAAGTGTACCACGATACACTTCCATAAAAAAAACCCACTTAAATTGTTTCAATCTTTCCACCTTCATTTAATCCTCACCTTTTATTCTCTAAATCAAAAGCCCATATTCCTTCTCACACTTAAAAAAAAAAAAAGAAACTTTTTTTACATTATCCTCCCACATTTTATCATAATCAATAATAATATACTTTGTGGGATTGGAAAGTTAACCAGAGTAAAATAGATAGCTAATTAAAGGAAGCTAATCTAAAGCTACATATATCAAGAATTTATGTATGTTTACATGAAACACAAACACACTAGTGGAAACATGGACTGATAATATAAGTTTGCAACCAAATTAAGTTAGTAGGAAAGGTTCTTAAAAATTTATACGGTATATTGATAATGAGGAGTATTATACTATGTATAATTGAAGAGTGAAGATGAATAGTAATTTTTCAAAATTAAGAAATGCATATATACCTATTGTTTGTCTCTTGGTAAACAAAATAGTTTGGTGTTGTGGTGGTGTTGCATGTGCTTTGTTTCAGGCCTTACCAGGGTTCGAGTCTGGGTAGTTGTCTTTTTTTTTCTTCCTATTTTATTAAGTAATGTATATTTACGTATACTGAATTATGAAGGCATGGAAGCAGGTCTTATTAGGATGAAGTTGGAAATGGTTTTAAATGAGAACTTGATAAGGGTATGAGAAAAAATAATCAATTTTCATATGTAATTTGCCCCTTTTCTTTGAATGTTTGAAATTTTCATATAATTAACTTGTAGAGAAGTCAGAAACTGATCACATCATTCGAGGTATCAATCCATAACAATTGTTTTTAAAATATCAAACAACCTTTTATTTCATGAATTTGCTAATTTCTTACATCTTTTTAACACACAAATCCTAAAAAACGCGCTAATGAATACAATGAACATAAATATCATAATACAATAGGGAATTCTAATTGTTTTTAGAACCGCTAAGGAAAATGACCAAACTTAACAACGTGACATGAGATAGCGAAACGAGTACCGGAACGAGTATTCATTTTTATGTTTTTCTATTTATGTAAAAAAAACTTCCCGAATGAGTGTTCATTTTTATGTTTTTCAACTTATGTAAAACACGTATCGAATAATATGCCGTACACCTGATATCTTGATGAGTTGGACTGAAAATGACTGGAACCACGTCGCCCGCCGCGAAGCGCGGGAAAATCCCACTAGTAATCAATTAAAGGGGGAGCTCCGATATTGGTGGGGTACTTTTGTAGAATCATGTTAACACTACATAGTTGAGGTGAGTATGCTCCATTTCTTATAAAATATTTAGGGGAAAATTGCATTATGTCTTATTGTCAATGTTAAGGTTACATACAACTTCTAGTTGAACCTGCTGAACCCCCTTTTCATCTAGAAATGCCCCAGATATCCTAAATACTTGGTCCTACATTTGTTTCGTAGCACCTGTACGTGGAATTCACAAACCTAGTTTAAAGTTTCAATCTTAATTATATAACCCACATGCTGCGCTAGCTATTTTGTTTTTATTTCGTGTCACAATGATGCGGCTTTTGGTTATGCCTACGGATTTGTTTGAAGTTATTATATTGCTACAAAATTTTAAAAGTATGCTTTTTGTAATAATTGTAGATATATTGTTTTGGTCAAAATAAGAAGCTCTAAACGATTTTGATATAATTTCGTGTTGTAATTGTTGGACTTGGACTTTATTACTGTGGTAACTAGGATTCTACTATCCCGCGCTTCGTGGCGGGAGCTCCTGTTGCGTTGAGGGTTTGGTGGACGTTAAAGAGCGCGCGTCACTATGGGAGCTCCTGTTGCGTGGAGGGTTTCGTGGACATAAAAGATAATATTAAGTGACTCTTATTCTCACGTGGGCTTCAAAAAAATACTCGCGGCTAAAAACTAAAAGTTTGGTGGTCAAAGTTTGAAATTCTAAAAGCTAAAAGTTTTGTGGTCAAAGTTTGGTGGTCAAATTGGAAGAAAAGAAACTACATAAGTTTGTAAGAAAGTTAGTAGCCAAAGTTGGGTGGTCAAAGTTTGAAATCCTAAAAGCTAAAACTTTGGTGGTCAAAATTTGAAATCCTAAAAGCTAAAAGTTTGGCGGTCAAATTTTAGTGGTCAAATTGAAAGAAAATAAAGTACATAAGTTAGTGGCCACAGTTGGATGGTCAAAGTTTGAAATCCTAAAAGCTAAAAGTTTGGTGGTCAAAGTTTTAAATCTTAAAAGCTAAAAGTTTGATGGTTAAAGTTTAAAGAAAATATAGTTAACATAAAAGTTCGTGGCCAAATTTTTAAATCCTAAAAGCTAAAATTTCATGGTCAAATTAGAAGAAAATAAAGTTAATCTAAAAGTTAATGGCTAATATATATATATATTAAAAGAACGAAACTGTAAAGTGTCGTTCTTTTAATATTATAATAATATATTTAAATTTAATATTTTAATATCTTTGTGTTGTTATGAGTATTGTTATGTCCACTGCACGACACCACATCAAGCGACTCATCTTCTACATCTAGAATCTTCGGTTAACAGAATTTGTTACAAAACGTGACAAAACAATTATACAATTTCAAGATAGGTACACTACTTTGTTAAAAATTCAATAAAAATGGGCAAAAAGTTTCTTAGTGGTAGAAATATTTATGGGCATTAACAGATTATTTTCTCGTATAGCAAAGTATGATGACAACGTTGATTGACATGATGTCAAGTTGACATAAGTTGTGAAAAAGATGAACTCAAATCTTTATAAGCAAATTAGATAAAATTTCGGTAGAGTAGTATGAACAAAACAACGTATTTTTAAAATAGTAAAAGTATTCAGAACGCTTTTACGTAACCAACGACAAGCGGGCGACTCGTATTCTTAACTTTGTCCGGAATGGGGCGGTTCGTGTGTGTATATATATTTAGGATTTGGATTCCTTGAGAACATTACATGAAGTATTTTTGTAATTAGAACAAATTAAAAAACACGCTGCCTAACGTATCATTGATCTGAAACCCTAGCACCTTCTTCTTCATCACCATCTTGTAAACCCTAACACCTCTGTATCACCATTGCGTCTTCACCATCCTGTAAACCCTAACACCTCTATATCACAACCACGCCTTAACCACACCACCACCTCATCACCACCGTAACACCACCACATTGTACAGTTATGACATCTTTCAATTCCTCTCACGTTGATCCTTTTTCCAACTACCAATGATATTATAGTAACTAATCATATTGAAGGCACTACGTTGAATACAACAAGAAATAAACACTATATTCCTATTATAGAATCGATGTCTACAGAATCCATGTCTACACCAGCTATCAGAAATGTTTCTGAACCATCGCTCACATATGATACTACTTCCCCATCAGCCGCAACAACGTATACACTGGTTGACGAACATATGAAGTTCATACGATCTGAAACCAAATGTATTATATCATTTAATTAGTTATAATGCACACATACACATACGTATATGTAAGATAATACCAAATATAATACTAAATTACAACCATAATACAAAACTATATATACACATGTGTATAACCCAATTTGGTCTCTGTTTGTTAATAATGCGCATGTGCATAACAAGCTTTAACACCACATAATATACATGAACAGTTAAATCTTCTGTTTATGCTACACCTAATGGCACATCATACTGGATACCCGATGTTGATGCTGAATACACACGTGTAATAGATAGTACATTTGACCATTGGGACGACCTTTTGATGATGTACAACACACATATGTGATAAAAAACTGTATTTTCCACCTCTATCGGCACACTGAAGAAAAAAGAAACCAGGACAACTCCATCAAACATCTGACACATCGATACATATTATGCTCAAAATAAGATGTCGATTGTAATGATGATGTTAATGACAATGATGATGATTATCCAGATACTGATGCTAACGAAGATACAAAAGATGATATTGAGGGCACTTTCATACATGGCTGACCATGAACAACCACCTAGACGTTCATCCAGGCGTCATAATGCACCTAGCCATTCTTAAACATCCATTATATGATGTAAGAAAGTTTTATGAATATCACTCAATTTGATTACAGGTTATGTTGAATCAATTTTTGTATTTTTGCTTGAAAAAACTTTCCATTATATATTTGATACATATCTTCATTATTTCATATCTACCATGTATCAGTGTTAAATATTTTAACCTACACGCATGTGCATTGCCTAATATGTTCATTATTTTGATTTATGCACATGTGCATACGTCAAATTCTTGACACCTGGTCATTTAAAAACCATAATACATTACTCCTGCATATATCATTTCAAACCATGTACCTTTTAAACCATAATACATGTATATTATTTCGATTCATAATACATATACCATCGTGTTATTTTTCAATCTATGTGTCACACCCCGCCAAGGCTGAAACGCGAGGTGCGACTTCGAAAGATTTCCAAGCACAGAGGTCACACGAGCATTTAATCAAAATAAAGCGGGAACTTTCATTAAACAACCAAATTCGTCCAACATACGTTAATTGCTTAAAAGTAAAACCATTGTATGTAAATGTCTAAAATTATTATGACAACACAACGGTCCAAAAGAAGGTATCCCACAAATGCTCGCACGCGACCCTTGCAAGTTCCATTATCCATGCTAATTTCCTGAAAAACATGCATGTAAAATGTATGGGTCAACACAAAGTTGGTGAGTTCACGGGTTTTCTATATGATGGACATGTAATCCAAAACCGACTAAATCATTGCCTAACTAGGGCAGTAATCAATATGTGATCTGACATGAGCCCATAACCAAACCTTGACATGTTGTCTCGCCCATTGTACACTAAAGACAATGAATAATGTGAAATACAAGCACTCTTTTTATATCTGTCATCCGGTCAGAGCGACTGACCAAGAGTGGGGGTGTCAACCCAATAGATCTATCCCGGTGTTTCATGGCTAAGTCCATAGCTAATGGTTATGGTATGATGTATGACACGAGGGCTTAATGGATGCTAAACCTTGATGTCTCATGTTCACATAATAATCATGATTTGTAATTGAAAACTATACGCATGTTTTTCCCCCGGAAAAATGTAAAAACTGTAAAAAGGGGTCGTGAATACTCACTTGGTATCTGGATACTAGCACTGAACTGATCCTGACACAGTGTGTCTGGTCTGGGATGCCCTAAGTTCATTTAAAGGCACTTTAAGTCTATGTTTTGTTCTAACTACCATGAAACTGTTCACCCAACTGGGACACCCATGGACTGGGGACTTCTGTACCACTATCCACGTGTGTCACACACTGTATGTGTCAGAAATGTTTGTTTTGTTGATAATGTGACGTTGTTTAGTCTATTTTTGGGTAAGACAAATGCCTTGACTTACTAAATGTTACCGAGTGTTACTTGTGTCTCAGTTTTGTATGTCTAGGGAGGGATATGGACATATCCTTTGTCAATTTTGTATAAAATTACACATTTCAAATGTTATGTCCTTGAATATACACATATGTTAGTGTTTAACATAGATTTTTAAGAAAACTCTTCTGTTAAGCTTGTTAACACACGTTTTTAGTGTCTTTAACACATGTTTACAAGGTAAGCTTTTGTATAAATCACAAAACTAAGTATGTTTAGCTTGATTTGGGCCGGCCTCGCCCCCGTACTCTCACGCATACTTTCTCATGTATATGTGGGGGTACGTGAATGTCTATATACGAGTCCTAATGTGTTTGTAATCGCATACATGTGGGTGAGTATGTATAAGCTATAGTATTGAACCTTAAACATAAAACTTAAGCAGTTAAGTTAGTTATTCTTGGAAAACTCATTGTTAAGGTGGTGTGCGAGTGTGTATAGGCCTCGGTGAGCTCTACATGCAGTTGAATAATGTATAAATGAGGATAAAGTTTCGGATGTTATACCTCACGTGTATAGCCGAGCATACAAGAAAAATAACTAGTTAACTCCTCCCAAGAAGACTCCTAGATGCTAGATAAAGACTTGGAACTCCCTAATGATGGTGTGGGTCGATCGACTCAAGCTCCTTGGACTCCTTGTTCTTCGGCCGATGGGTTACAAGAAAGAAGTTAGTGGTTTCAAGTGTTAGTGTATCATATGGTGTTGTGGTGTGAACCAAATGGACTCTTGTGCCTCTTTATATAGCCGAGTGGTGGTGGTGATGCTCTAGTGTCATTGGCTCACAAAAATAAAAGGTCAAAGGGGCTACTTTCATTGAGTGCAAACATAAGATGGCTTGCTTGAGTAATAGGTTGACTTTGGAGCTTTGTTGTGTAGTGTAGGGGTGTTTTTCGACCGCAATATGCATGGGGAAGGGGCACACTTGTTTTGGAAAGTTGACAAGGTGGGAATGGTTCATGTGGTTTATGTTGTTTCCTCCTAGTGCAAGTGTTTGACCTTGAAGCATGTGTAGTGTGTCTAGGGAATGACATAGTCGATTTTTGGAAGGATATATGGACACTCATGGAAGGTCAAATGTTATAGGGAGTGTTAGTGGGAAAAGCTTGCTTCTATGTTGGTGTATATCCTAGGTTCAAGTGTTCTCTAGACAAGAATTGTGACTAGGAAATGAGAGGGCATGCGTGTGTACATATATATATATATATAGTGGAAGTATATAGAGAAAACCCTTGTTATATGGTAAACTTTGGAAACTCTAACTTCCTGACTTTTTTTTTTATGAAAATTTTAGGGTATGTAATATACACTTTTTAAGCATTTTGAGCCAAAAAAATCGAAAAAGCGCCGAACGGTTTTTTTTTAAAAAAAATAAAAAACGTCTACTGTTTACATATAGTTAACACATGGTTAACACCTGTTATTAGCGCTTAACATGTGTTAGTCAAAAATTTATTTATTTTTTTTAAAAAAAATACTCGGCGCTTTTTTAATGTTTTTGGCCCAAAATGCTTAAAATCATTTATATTACTTGCCCTATTTTTTTTCAATAAAAAAAATATTGGGAAGTCAGAGTTTCCAGAGTTTATCGAATAAGAATGGGTTTCCAAAATATCCTAACCCTATATATCTATACTACTAATATAATGCATATTAGAAGGGCACGATGGTCATTTGACAAAATATCTTAATTTTCTACACATTACAATTCTGTATCCATATCGTACAAGTCTTGATGCATGTTATGTTTTGAGCTCCAATTCAAAATTTGAACCAGGCGGCAATTAAGTTTCACAAGGATTTTTGAAATTTGAATCTCTGTACATATCCCTATCACCACAGACTTTTCGAATCTCTAAACATATCCCTATCACCACAGACTTTTCAAACGCCTTCACTCTCTCCATCCGTCCGTCGTCTAGCTTTCAATATGTCTAGCTTTCAATATGGTAAGCAATCACGATCTTCGTCAATCATTTAAACTAATTTCATCTCGATTTGTAGGTTTCATGCTTACCCTATTTCTTTTTTTTATTATTCGTCTTTTTTTTTTCTCACCCTTTAAATCTGATTTGTTCATGTAGTTCTTGAGTCACCTTGTTCTTTCTTGTGACACTGCCAAGTCTGGAAAGCGCAAAAATTATTCTGCCCATAGCAATTCGAGTTTGTCATGATGGCTGCCAGGCTTGGAGCGAAAAGCTTGCCTTTTGGTGTTGTTGGAGAAGATGATAGTTGGTGAAGTATTCTATGTTTTTCCTTCAAATTATGTGTATCTCAATATATTGTTGTATGCGACTGTGTACGAATTTGGTATTTCTTTAACCAAGTTTAATGCTTCTTTTGGGTTTTATAATTTTTTTTGTAATTTCATTTATGTTATTTTTTTGGCAAATATAGGATATACCCTGCCTCACTTTGGCCAGCTTCAAATGTTTATCATTTATCAGAATTTGTTACTTTACAATGATTATTGTTGTTGGTGTAGGTTGTCTCATGGTTCGTGTTTTTTAACCAGCTTTGATGATAATTGTCTTAGTTGATCATTTAAATTATCAAGGGAGGTCAGTGTTTACATGTCCTATATTTTTTGTGTGATGTATATATACCTATAAATCAATTTGTCTGGTTAAAATGGTTTGTTGGAATTAAAGTTTTTATTTTAGGCGGTTTAAGGGATGTTATACAACCACGTAAAGTTGAGAAATCCAATCATAAATGGCAGCAATAGAAGGTCATACAGGGCTGGGTTTACGCCTGTGCAAGGCTGGAAATCCTTTTGCTTTATTTGAAATACGATTATGTTGAATTTTTACCATAAATTATATGTTTTAATGAAACTAGGTTCGGACCAAGAACACAACCTTGACAAGGAGAGGGAAATCATGCTTAAAGATGTCCTGGTATTCTTTTACCAGTTAGATCTGGCAATGAGAGTACATGTTTTCACATGCCTTGTTCATTCTATCTGTGGCGGGATGGATGGGTCGACAATTTGGGTAACGAGTCAAATATACGGGTTTGTTCTTCCATTCTTTTGTTTATAGTAATAAAATTTGAAGTGGTAAACTTGTTCATTTCTTCAGAAAATCAAAATATTTAAACTAGAATTTGGAGATTCTTACTTTTGACTTCCAAAGCCATACAATGTTTCAACTTAAAGATAAAAATTTATCCATGTAGAAGACAGCACCAATAGAAAATTGTACAATAACATGTGCTAATGGGCTTGACCTTGAAAGTCAATGTACTTCTTTCTCATAATGCCTTAAACATTTGCATTTGATTTTGGGTGTTCAATTCAAGTTTTAATTTTTTTGGTAATCGGCAAGCATAATAAACTTGGTTTATCATGACTAATTGTTTTGCAAGTTCTGGAGGTTCTATACATGCAACTTATGTCATCAGGTTAATCAAATCTTTCTTTCAATAAATCATCTATTGGTATACTCCAACAAACTAATTTAAAATACAATATTTAGTTGACTATTTTAATAGTCAAACCTGTAGAATTATACAGCCCATGCTTCCTATTGCATGATAACAAACTAATTTTGAAAATTTGCTGAATAAACTTTTAAGTGTAAGTAAACTTTTATTTTCTTTTTTAAACATATTCATACATTGTTTAGAGCTATAAAAATAAATATTTTTGCACGCTTTTTAGTCCTAAAAGCTTATAAAATGTGTATAAATTCCATATATATTATAGTGGTACATTGCCAATGTGTCTCAAGGTTGTTTCTTATCGTAAAGGTCTACTCAAAGGAACTTGTTAAGAGTGTTCCTGAAAATCTTGATGGAACTCGGTGGAGCTTGCAAGCATGCGCGTTATCCATCCTTAGAAGCAATTGGCAGTGGTATTTTGGATAGGGATACAATTTGACAATTTGTACATTAATTGAATTTACTTCAAAACATTCCAAAATTTGATGAAGTAAATTTCAAAATTTGACTTTAAATGTCAAAAGTCAACAAGTTAAAAGTTCAACCCAGTAACTTGTAAGAAAAGAAGGATCTGAAGGGAGTAATAAGATATTAAGATGCACCTATAATGGTAGAAATCTCCCCAGCCAATCATCCCAAAGTTATATACCAATTATTGTGTAGCTTTTGATGCTACTGTAATTGACTATTGACCTGCAAGATTCAATTGTGAGAAACAGCAATGACACACAAAGATAGAGTCCGAGTCCCATACGATTGTAAAATGGCGTTCTATAACCGGTTCAATACCTCATCAAGTGTTGGTTAGTTTGTTAAAAGAATACATGTTGCGATTCTAAGTATATTTATTTTCTAACAATTCAACTTTTAAAAAATATGTTTTTCACAACTATAATAATTTAAAATTTCATAAATTTATAATAATATCATGAACATAAAACGTTTTAAATGTTAAAAATACATTGTTTTTAATGAAAGAATATTAAGAGATAAATTCATACTTCCCAACATTCTATATATTATGTCTGAAGTGAAATTTTGTTTTTAAGGCTAATGAGACTTCTAAAAATATAAAATTAATAAAACTAATTTTTTTATTACTCTCATTCTGGTATCATACCTGAATACCATTTCCATTACCCGGCCAGGTTGTTTCGTGCCTCATGTATATAGCATCAGTGACAATTTTGTTGCAACATATGTACATAATATCTGTCGACAAGGGGAAGCTTAAGAAGGGCCCAGCGATGCCCTGACCCTCATTGATTTTGGCTTAGTAGTGTAAAATTTTGTACGGATGTGCAGGTGGCACATGAAAGAGTTGCAATCCGTCATGCAACATGTGAGGCGGAAGTGAATATAGAAAACAAGAGAGATATACCCTACAATAGAAAAACATATATTGTTGAATATGTAAATGATTATATATATATATATATATATAGAGAGAGAGAGAGAGAGAGAGAAAGAGAGAGAGAGCGCGTGCGCTCTCTTATATTGAAAAATTCTTGCATTTGTCATCAAAATTGAGAGTATAAATGGTGAAGAGTCAAATACATTAGGTACACTGAATTCATGACTTATCTATTTATTTTTTCGTATATTTTTTTAAACTGTTGTCAGGCAAAACTTTGTGAAAAAAAAAGGTACCGCATTGTAACTTGATGTCGCCGCAGCATCGCGCGGGTTTTCTGCTAGTATATATATATGTATATATATATGCGATCGTGTATATGTACTGTGTGAGTGGTATTTGTCATTTTCTCACCATGTGATTGTGTGTGTATGTTGCCGTGTGTTTATATATATGTATATAGAGGTGTGAGTGTGTCTTGTACAAGTTAGATAGTGTCCAAAACATTGCACACATTCTTGCCTTGGGAACAGATGGGCCGAAAATATGCATAGGAAAAGAGCAATGTATTCTTGGCAAGTCAACGTGTGTAAGTTTTGTTAACTAAGGTGGACTATGATCCCATTTAAGTAAATGTCTTGGATTTGATGGGATTGTGTTATGATGTGTACATACATGTGTATGTATAGCCATATGTATGCATGTGTAAGTAATAGTGTATTTGTTGGTTTCACATACTCATACAAGTCTATATGGATCAAGTTTTGAGGTTACAGGTGGACATATTGTTCGTATATGTACTAGTTTTCTAGAATACATGTTGGTAACTTCTTTGTTCATGAACATTGTTTGTTTTTGTTCTTGTCGAGGCAACAATTTGGTAACGTATGTTTAATTGCATGGAAGTCTCACTGTTAGGGTTTTGCATGGAACTCCTATAGTCTAGCATGAAATATTTGACTAACTGAGGCCTTGAACTAGCTAGTGTGTCTACTGTTAGACTGCACATCTCGGGATTGACTCGTTGGAACCCTGTATAGCCCAACTATGATGCAAATGATAACATGTAATGCTATGCACACTATAAACATGTAGCTAAGTGTACGGATATGACCTGTGATTTCGACGGGTGTCACACTATGCACATGTGCATTACCTAACATGTTCATTATTTGTACTCCTCCACACGTGCATATGTCAATTTTCTATACAATTCATAAACATTTATCATGACTAACACATTAACCATACATATATTATTCATTTGACATACACCTTCACCATATTCACACATGCACATGTGTATTACCTTCCTGTGCGTTATTACATTTCAACATAAATAATTTTGTATCACTTCAATATATGCACATGTACATTAACTATAATGAGCATTAATCTCCTTACCATACCAATTTATATACGCTAAAATAGAAAAATCACCAGCATAATCAACTCATCA
Source organism: Ambrosia artemisiifolia (assembly GCA_032199755.1). NCBI lineage: Eukaryota > Viridiplantae > Streptophyta > Magnoliopsida > Asterales > Asteraceae > Ambrosia > Ambrosia artemisiifolia. The sequence goes on from CM063514.1 coordinate 12,787,611, forward strand.
ACTACCATATAATACCAATAAAAAATATGCATATTTGCATTCAACATCATCCAACTAACAAACTTTTTGTACCCAACTGTTTTATCATTCAACTATCCAAATTTTCTATCAAACGTATCAACACACCAAAACAAAACGATAACAACCATATCTATACTACCTACCAGCCATGTTACCACCGACCACCTACCTACAAAATTATCCACAGCGTAGTGTGCCAACTTTGCCGCTAAACCATCTGTTTTTAGTTGCAAAATATTTCAAAACCCCATTATTATAACCGTCTGTTTTTGCCTATTCGATACTTTGTTGATCCCCATCCAAAGTTGGTGTGGTGTGAGTCATGAACGTATCGAGCGTCGCTTGTCCTTTTTTATAACCTTTTCTTGAGTTGACGTTATTGCCACCGCTTCAACTTTGTTTGACGCTTTTTTTCTCTTCAGAATCTGAAGCTGCACATACATTTGTCAAAACACACATTATATCATGTTCATCCACAATCATGCACATGTGCATATTCAACTTTATGTTAAACAGTGTGCAACACATATACCATCTTCATTCACTTTGTCATTACGTTTCCGCTTACTCAACCTCATTTGTATGATTCCTTCTGACTCTACACCTGTATATGGGATAGTTTGTGTGTTTAATCAAATAACATTTATCAGTTAACATGAACAATATACATATATGCACATTTACATATATTTGTGAATGACATAAATAGATAATAACCTTTATTAACATCCTGATCAACGATTATGTCATCATCCACCATTGCATCTAGTAGTTTTTTTGACTCTTTCTCCTTCGATTTTAACATGAAAGTTACCTTCTTTGATTTTTTCCCAATTCCTTATCTACATATAATAAACAACACATAAGAAAACCAAAATTTCAAACTTGATGCACATGTGCTTTAACATTTCATCATCATCATCCACCATTGCATCTAGTAGTTTTTTTGACTCTTTCTCCTTCGATTTTAACATGAAAGTTACCTTTTTTGATTTTTTCCCCATTCCTTATCTACATATAATAAACAACACATAAGAAAATCAAAATTTCAAACTTGATGCACATGTGCTTTAACATTGCCTTTTTCATTACCATATAACATATGCAGATGTTCATTAGAATAAATGTCCCTATTGATAACCAATAATTAATGCACATCTTCATTAACATTAATTTTATCATTACAATATAAAATATGCACAATACAATATTAAGCATCACCATTTCTACAACCATCAACAACACAAACCTAAAATGCTAATTAAACAAACGAAAAAAATTAAAATAGTATTTATATTACATATAGTATGTTATAAATCACCTTATAATCAGATTTATGAATGACAATATTAGGCAAAACTATTAACCTAATTTTAAATAGAAATGAGAACTGAATAACCAAATTTATATATACAGTGTGTTGCAATACACAATATAATCCAATATACGACGGAGCACAATCAACTGTATTGACTTCAACAACACAAACCTAATAACCTAATCAATCAAATTCAAAAAAATCAAACATTAAATAATATATTGTAAACCGGAATAAATATACATAATATACGGAGAATCAGAATCCTAACCCGTCCATTGAGGAAACTCCTCTTACTGTCGATCAATAGTCAGTTCGAACGATTGTTTCTTCGATCACCGTCATGGTGTAGGCCAGTTTGTTATGAACTAGGGTTAGGGTTCTATGCCTGTTCATGTCCGCCAATTTCTTATGACCCGTTGGGTTTTTTTAATTTAATGAAATATTTACTAAATTGCCCCTTGTTCACATTCGTTCTCATGGTTCTCACACTAAAGTTGGTTCTCACATGATCCATACCATATATATATATAGGGCAATGATTAATAGAAAACCTCAAAAATTTGAGGAAACTCTAGAAAACCCGTAGAAAAACCCACTCCCCGAGCTTTTTTTATTTGAAAATTTTAGGGCATGTAATATACATGCGTAACACCCCATTTCGAGATTTCACAAGGCAGGAAAATGGAACCATAATTTGGGTCCATGAGGTCAAAGACCCAAACTACAAGGATTATTTGTGTAATTTATACCCTTTCCGTTATAAGAATGACTAGATACGGAGGTAAACTCATAATATAGCTAGTGGGACTAACAACGCTAATCAAGTTGTAAGAAAGTAAAAGTTTGAGCTAAACATGGGAAGTACCATACTACGGGGACTAAACCTGTAATTATGCTTAACGTGGTTAAATTCTTGTAAGTATATTTTGAGTGGGAGTGGCATGTCACATGATGTAATTAAGGGTAGATATGGGTGGAATTGGAGGTATTTGTTGTAATTAACAAATAACCCAAAGTAGAGGGACTAAAGTTGACAAGTGGAGAAAGTTAATAAAAATCTGCATTCTTATAATGGGGAGGTCGACATTTTTTATGGATTTTCATCTTTGGAGAGCTCCTCATAAACCCAACACACATATAAGCCTAACCCAAGGTGAATTCACAAAATCATGTGGTGCATGTGTAGATTAAAGCCAAGATTGGATGATTAGGAGGGTTTCAAGCTAAGGTATGAGTTATTTAACACTAGATGATGGATTCTTGGTTAAGAAGGTATTACATGATGAAATAAGTAGAGTTCATACAAAATTGATATGTGAATCCATGTAGAAATTTGTTGTAAGAGATGATTGGAACTTGTATTACATAAATCTTGTAAAAATTATGTAAATGGGAGAAAATCTCACAAGGTTGGAAGTGGGTGTTGGCTTGGTGTAATCCAAGATCATTCTTAGTTAAATTATTGGATAATTGGAAAAGAAAGTGATGATTTGCTATGTTTGATAACTAGTGAATAAAAGGTATGTGATGTAGGTAAGCAATATGATGATTAATGTTATGGACAAAGAAAGTAGGCATGAGATACTTGTACATTGAGCTTAGAATGTTGTATGCACACCAATTGTTTGATGAAATGCCTAGGTGAATATGATGTATGAATTTGTATGCATTAGTAGAGTGTACATTATGCTTAAATAGTATGATGCACACCATGTGTTGGTTAATTGGTATGATGAATGATCTTGTATGTTGTGAGATATGAATATGATGGTTATGATGAAAATTATATAATCTAGTACATCAATATGGACATATGTTTCTAAGTAGGAAGTTTGTATAGTTGGAAGTTGACTTTCTAGAAAGTCAACAATGTTAAAATAACATGGTTATTCTTCTAGCATGATTGTGAGATTGGGGATTCCGTGTGAAACACCTTAGCTTGGTTATGTGATATATACGATGTTAAGTTTAATTTCTTGAATGATGAATCAAAAGAGTGGGAAGCTATGTTTTATGCATATTAGAAATTGACCTATGCAAGTCAATGTGATATATGAGTTGGATATGATTTGCTTATGAATGAACGTATATGCTACAAGGATGTGAACATGATGATATGAAAGGATAGGAATGATGGACTCAAGCATGGGAAGCTAATGGGTCAAGAGGAGACAAGTAAACGAGCACGAACTTGGAGGACTTGAGGTAAGTGATTCCTAGCCCGATTAGAACAATGAATTTAAACATATATATATGTGTGAAAGTGCAACGGGAATCATGGAATGATGGAACATTAAATATAGTGCCATCAGGCATTTTACGGAAATTATAATGGGTAAAACGCAGCTTCGGATGGATCGGTGTGGATGGGTCAAGAAGGGATGGAAAGAAGAAGCAAAAGGAGGAAATGTGCAGGGTCCACCGTAAGGTACTGTGGCACCGTACCTTATGGTAGCCCCTGCAACACTTTTCCCACCGTAAGGCAGTAGAGAACTGCCGTGGGACTTTTGGGGTCCACCGTAACTTACGGTGGCCATAACTTACGGTGGCCACCGTAAGTTACGGTGGGGCCTGGAAATTTATATTTTTTTAGTTTATTCTATCGTATGTTGATGTTTCGCTTATGTGCACGACCCGTAATTGCGTTTAACGCATCAAATAACATTGTTGGACGTTGTGCAAGGCTATGTAAGGGTGTAGTATGTAATAGTAATGTCGGTTTTGTAAACATGATCCTAGTACGGAATGATGCGAATGCATGTAGTTTAATTAATACGTTGTTGATGCTATCAAACATTGGTAAGTAGATTGTCATGCTTATGTAGATTGAAAATGTGATGTATATATGGGTGCTCATACTCGGGTTTGAGTGAGAGTATCATGTACGTAAGGGTTGGTATCTATGCGTGGATTGAGTATAGGGGTGGAACGTCGTAATGTCATAGAATATTCATGAGGAAAGAATAACATGACGGGTCACGGTAGTTAGTGTGTGGGAATTGTATGTTTGTATGTATTGTAAGGTTATTAACCGTTATTATTGAGAATGGAAAAGAAGTTGCAGGTATGTAAGTATGAATGCATGGGATATGGAGGTTCGGATTGGGGTATCCCACCCAAACTTGAAGGAAAGCGTTGGAACAGGATCACGGAGTATCATTGGATGTTATTTCCGAATCATGTGTAAATTACATAAAGTCACACATTAAACTAACGGCTTGGTTATGTATTGATTGTAGGTTGTCTTGCCCACCTAATGAAGTAAGGAAAGGTTGGAGAATCGAGAAAGGGAGCAGATTGTACGTGGTCACGGTCACATAATCATATAGAGATGAGTCACGTGAATGTATTAGGAAATAATTAAAGATGTAACACCAAAAATACTTAGTAGATTCGGTTTCTAAACATTTAAGGTTGTTTTTAAGAAATAAATTTTTCGGTTGATATTTTTTCGCTGCGCATTTTCTGTATTACGACATTAGGGCGTTACAACATGTTTTAAGAGTTTTAAGCCAAAAAAAATCAAAAAAGCGCCGATCGTTTTTTTTAAATAAATAACTTTTGCATCGTAACATATGTTACCCAAGTAAACATATGCTAACATATGTTATAATGCAGAACTTATTTATTTTTTTGGCTCAATACTGTTAAAAACAGGTGTATTACATGCCCTAAAAATTTCAAATAAAAAAAAGCTCGGGAAGTAGGTTTTTTAGGGTTTACTCAAAAAACGTGGGTTTTCTACCGATACATACATGCATGCATGCATACATACATACATACATACATACATACATACATACATACATACATACATACATACATACATACATACATACATACATACATACATACATACATACATACATACATACATACATACATACACACACTTGGCAAAATAAAAGAGGAAGTGTATGTTTGTCAGCCACCTGGGTTTGAGGATCCTTCTCATCCTGATTGGGTGTATGATAGATTTTCCACCTTTTTACTCAAAAATCACTTCACAAGAGGCTCCATTGATAAAACATTTTTTTATTAAACATGTTGGAAATCACATCTTACTTGTTCAAATCTATGTTGATGATATCATTTTTGGTTCAACAAATACAAAATTATGTGATGAATTCAAGAAACTCATGCAATCAAAATTTGAGATGAGTACCATGGGAGAACTGTAGTACTTTTTGGGACTACAGATCAAACAACAAGTAAATGGAACTTTTACACATCAATCTAAATATGTTAAAGAATTATTAAACAAATTTTCTTTAAAAGACTGTAAATCAGCTTCCACTCCCATGAGTCCAACCACACAAGTTGAACCAGATGATCAAGGAAAACAGGTTGATCAAACCATGTATAGATGTATGATTGGTTCCCTTTTCTATTTAACTGCTTCTAGACCAGATATTATGTTTTCAACTTGTGTCTGTGCTAGATATCAATCAGCTCCAAGGGAATCACACCTAATTGCTGTTAAAAGAATTTTCAGATATCTGAAAGGAACTCCTACATTAGGAATTTGGTATCCTTTTTCCAGCAGTACCAAACTAACAGCTTTTTCAGATAGTGATTATGCTGGGTGTAACATGTAAAGAAAATCAATATCTGGTGGTTGTCAATTCTTAGGAAACTGTCTGGTGTCCTGTTAATCAAAGAAGCAAACATCTGTGGCAACATCAACTGCTGAAGAAGAGTATATTGCAGCCGCAAGCTGTACATCATAGATTCAATGGCTTCAATATCAACTACTCGATTATGGAATCAAAGAGACCAAGACCCCACTGTTAGTAGACAGTAAATCTGTTATTAGCTTCATTCAAAACCCTAGCCAATTTTCAAAGACAAAACACATAGAAATTAGGTATCATTTCATCAAGGATTGCTATGAAAAAGGAAAGATTGAGGTAAAACATGTGACAACAGCTAATCAAATAACTGATGTGTTCACCAAACCTCTTGACTCATCAACATTTCAGAGGTTAGTATCCATGCTTGGGATGCTAAATTTTGAGTAAATTTTGTAAGTGTTTTCATTTTTCTCTACATATTTTACTTTCACTTACTTTGTTACTAATCTGTCACAAACCTCTGTTGACCATAAAAGAGAGAAACTTCTGATGTACAAAACATCAGAATGGGAATATTTTCAGAAATTGAATAACTACTGATGAAAATAATCATCAGAAGTTATAATTGTGTTTTTAAACTTATTTTCATCAGATGTTTACAAACTACTGAAGAGAAAATGGGAACTACTGATGAACAAATCTTATTCATCAGCAGTTTGGTCAAAAATGGTATATCTGTTGGGACAAAGAGGATTGACGAAACCACCTTTTGATAACCTTAGTCTATTTCATATCTGCCTAAGTATAGAACTGCTGAAGAACAAAAGAAGAAGTACTGAAGAACAAACACCAAAGTACTGAAGAGTAAACTCATCAGAAGTTCTGAAGTCTAACCAGACATTTCACTGAAGAACTACTGAAGACAAACTGCTCATCAGCAGTTTGTCACTCATCAGCACTTTGCATCAGAAGCTTCTAACCGACTGAAGATCAGCAGTTTTGAATATTATATAGTTTTGTTAAAGTCTTGATTTCAAGTTTCGATGTACAGACTGTAGTAACCTTATCTTTGCATAATATCTTTGTTAAATATCTTAGATTACTTCAGACTACAGTTTAGTACATTAGTCTATAAATAGATGAGTTTGTTCATCTATTTTCATATGTGATTTTGTGTAATATCTTTGAACTTAAATTGAAATCCTTCGGGCTTTAAACTTATAATTCCATTTCACATCTGAGAAACATAAACTGCTCTTACTGCTTTATACTTAAACTGTTTATTGTTTCTCATTTATTGTTCAGTCAAGGGGGAGTAATAACTCCTCATCAAAGTGATCTTTTAGACCTTTGAACACTTGTCTTTCCGCTGCTTAATAACTCACATATAAATCTGATAACACATAAGTGTTCATAAAACTAAGCCACTGATCCAACAATTGGTATCAGAGCATCTGGTTAATCTGATCAAAATCAATCTAACAAATTGAGATTCAGACACAGGCTCAATATTGATATTCAATAAAGGATAAAAGGCTCACTTTTTAATCCATCACTTTAAGGAAGTATTGACAAATCCAAACTTCTTAAAAATGGACCCCTACAATACTGGATCTGCCAACAAACCTCCTATGTTAGTCAGAAATGAATATAACATATGGTCTAAAAGGTTGGCACATACTATTTCCCAAACAAACACTGGATGTTGGAGGTCTGTAGTTTTTGGACCTCACAAACCAGTTGTTAGTGATCCAGAGGGAAAGACTGAAAGACCAAAAGATCCAAGAGAATACACGGAGGAAGATTTCCAAAAGTTTGAGCTTGATGCAAAAGCTTTCTCCATGTTGGCTATGGCTCTCCCAAATGAAATTTATGCTGGCCTTTTACACTGTGAAAGTGCCAAAGAACTGTGGGACTGCCTAAAAGAGCAGTTTGCAGGAACTGCTGAGGTGATAGCCAACATCAGAGAAATATTGGCTCAACAATATGAAACTTTTACTCACATAGAGGGTGAATCTTTAACACAACAATTTGAAAGATTTTCTTCACTCATCTCTGAGTTAAAAATAAACAATCAGACCTATTCAAATGAGTCTATGTTGCATAGATTTTTAAGGTCTTTACCTTCAAAATGGGAAACTTACTCTATAGTCCTCAGAACAAGTTCAGATTTTAACACCTTGAACCTAACTAGGTTACATGGTAAATTACTAACTTTTGAGAGAGAAATCAATCAAAAGAAAAAGTTGCAAGAATCTGGTAAAACTGCTGATGACTATACTCCGGGTAGCACAGCCTTATTAGGACATGACTCACCATCCTGTTCTAATAATTTTGGTTCTTTTGACAACATTGACATAACAGCTGGGATCTCATCAGATGGATCCTTCCCAGCTTATGACAATGAAGAACTGAGTCAAACTGCTGACAACATGTGTTTTATCATGGATGATTTAAAATATTTTAGCAGTGATGACTTAGAAGAAATGGAAATATTGCACCAACTGGCCTTGTTAAGCTTAAAAACTAACAAATTTTATAAAAGGTCAGGAAGGAAATTTCCAGGACTAAACAATTCAACAAAAGTTGGTTTTGACAAATCTAAACTGAGATGTCATAAGTGTCAAAAGTTGGGACACTTTGCTAGAGAATGTAGAAGCTCTAGCTACAACCAACCAATGTCCTCTGGAAATCAATTTAATCCCTCATATAATAGGAATAATGGAACTCAAGGGAGTGCTCATTTTGTACAGGCACAAGCTCCACATGTTCAATATGTGCCACAAGTACAATATGTTCAGATGCCTGCTCAACAACAACAGCAGCTCATGCCTCCATTTCCAACTGCTCAACAACCTGCACAAACTCAACAACCCCCTCAGCAACAAAGCTTATTTACCTCAGGGTATGTTGACTGGAGCAGTCTTCCTTATGACACATCAGAATGCAGTCAGGATGCAGACAATAAGGTCTATGATGTCAACTGGGGAGAACCTGATAATGACAGAAAGAACTTTGCCTTAATGGCTTTTGAAGGATACTCTTCAAATTCTGCTCTCACACAGGTATCACAACAATCTCTGTTAAAGCTTTGCACTAAATCTTGCAAAGAATCATTTGCTTTAATTAGAGAAACTAATGTGCATTTACAAGGCAAATCCAATGACATGGAAAGAAAATACACACAAATGAAGTGTGATTTGGAAAGAAAAATTGTTTTGAAAAACAAAGAAATTTCCAAACTGAATGATAAATCCATTGAAACAGAAGCACAAATTAAAACAATGATAGACAGCCTAGGAAATGTCAGACAAGAGCTTGCTGACACCAAGGTTGATTGTGAAAAATGGGTTGAGTCTTGTAAAGGGTATCAAATGTTGCTTAACAAACAAACTGCAGCCAATGTTAAGTTTGGCATTGGATATTCCCACACTGAATCACCAACAGATTTCACCCACAAAACTGATAATGATGGGAAGAAATTGATTCAAACTTCTGATATGGAGGAATGCACATCCTACCATCAGAACTTCCTCAAAAAGGGAAGTACTGCAGAAGTTAAAACTACTGACAATAAGCCATCAGCAGTTTCAACTACATCAGGAGTTGAGACCCTGAAAACTGCTGATGACCTATTTCAAAAATCAGATTTTGTCAGTAAATTGCCTTCCAGCTCTCTTGATTTATCTAAAAAGAAAGAGAAGGCAAAAGCATGTGAAATATGTGGTCTGTTTAACCACATAACTGAACTTTGTAGATTTAGAAAGGTTAATCAGTTAAATAAACAAAGACAACAACTGATTGTGGGAAAACAGATAAAACAAGATTATCAAAATACCTTTTTTCCCAACAAACAACAATCAAACAAAACCCTTTCTAAGAAGAGGCCTTTATCTCAACAAAGGTCATCTTCTCAAAATTCAATTTCAGAAGTTTCACCTAACTCATCAGCAGTTTCACAAACTGCTGAAGTTAAAGATTTGATAAACCTGGTTAAACTTCTGATGACCAAAGTTGATGGTGGAAACCAAAAAGAACCCACCATTGTCCTTAATGACAAATCCATTGCCAAAAAGACATGGATTACTAAAAATGGTCCACAACAAGCTGCACCTGTTCTCAAGAGCAAACCCAAAGCCAAACTGGCTTGGGTTGCCAAAACTAACTAATTTGCTATCTTGTGCAGAGAGTCTCCAGAGGTTTGAATAGCATATGGTATGTGGATAGTGGAGGCTCAATGCACATGACTGGATGCAGATACCTGATAAACAATTTTATCAGCCAAAGAGAAGGATCTGTGTCCTTTGGGAACAATGCCAAGGGATATGTGCTAGGATATGGCAATGTATCCTCAGGAAAAATGCAGTTTGACAAGGTCAATCTGGTTGAAAACCTTGAGTACAACTTGCTGAGTGTCTCACAAATGTGTGACAAAGGATATTCTTCCTTTTTCACCAAGACAGCATGCAAGATCATATCACCAGAAGGCCAGAAGTTGATAGAGAAGATTATTGAAGATCATACTTTGCTGATTGCCAAAAGATTTGGCAATGTCTATGCAGTGGACATTGAAAAAGACAAAGTATTGAACAAGACTGCCTGTTTCTTCTCAAAGGCATCAACTTCAGAAAATGATCTCTGGCATAGGAGACTTGGCCATGTGAACTTTAAAACCATCAATAAAGTCACAAAAATGGGCTTGGTCAGAGGTCTACCTTTGAAGGAATATCAGTGCAAAGAACACTGTGTTTCCTGTCTTAAAGGTAAACAGCATAAGTCCTCCTATAAGTCTATTGAAGAATCAAAAACAACTGCATGTCTTCAACTACTCCATATGGACTTATTTGGACCAGTCAAGATTATGAGCCTTGGTAAGAAGAAGTACTGCTTGGTCATCATTGATGAATACTCAAGATTCACATGGGTCTTCTTCTTATATTCCAAGGATGAGGCAGCTGAAATCATCAAGTTCTTTATTCTACAAGTAGAGAAGCAATACTCTCTATCTGTCAAAGTCATCAGGAGTGACAATGGGACAGAGTTCAGGAACAAAACTCTGGATGAATTCTGTCTGTCTAAAGGGATTGTTAGACAGTTCAGCATTCCCAGAACTCCTGAACAAAATGGTGTGGTAGAAAGAAAGAACAGAACATTAATTGAAGCAGCCAGAACAATGTTAGCTGATTCAGGCCTACCTTTGTATTTTTGGGCTGAAGCAGTCAACACTGCATGTTATGTTCAGAATAGAGTTCTTATCAACAAGAGACATACCAAGACTGCCTATGAAATTCTTCATGGCATAAAGCCCCTTATCTCCTTCTTCAGGGCTTTTGGATGTCAATGTTATATCCTCAACATCAAAGACTCTATCTCTAAGTTTGCTGCAAAAGTTGACACAGGTTATTTTCTTGGTTATTCACCTTTGAGAAAAGCTTACAAAGTTTTTAATTCAAGAACCAAGATAGTAGAAGAAACACTGAATGTCAAGTTCAATGAATCAAAACACACTCTTATTCCAGCAAATCCTGCTGAATTATTTGATCTTGACAATTTTAATTTCGGACCTGAAAAGACTGTTGAATCATCCAAACCTCCTCAAAATGGTTTTCAAGGATTTGAAGATGATTATCCTGCACCATGGACTCCAAACACAGTCAGAAGATCAACTATCAAACCTTCAGAAGTTTCAATAGCTTCAACTTCAGGAACTACTGATGAACATTTTGAAACTACTGATTCAGCTGAACCTAAAACTCCTGAAGTTCAAATAACAGCTGAACCAAATATTATCAATCTCAGTGGTTTATTTGAAGAACCTGTAGAGCCATCATCCAGTACAGGTTTACAACAACTGATTGAACACAAAGATCATCCATTGGATCAAATCATGGGTGATATTGCATCAGGGGTACTCACAAGAAACCAGCTTTCCAACTTTTGCTTATTCTCAGCATTCATCTCTCAGTTGGAACCAAAGAAGTATCAAGAAGCCCTCAAAGACAACAATTGGGTGCAAGCAATGCAAGAAGAGTTGCTTCAATTCAAGAAACAACAGGTTTGGGAAATCTGTCCCTTGCCTGAAAACAAGCAACCAATTGGAACAAGATGGGTCTTCAGAAACAAATCAGATGAGGCTGGTATGATCATCAAGAACAAAGCAAGACTAGTGGTACAAGGTTATTCCCAAGAGGAAGGAATTGATTATGATGAAACCTTTGCACCAGTTGCAAGACTTGAAGCTATCAGGTTATTTTTAGCTTATGCAATTTCCAACAACATAAAAGTTTATCAAATGGATGTCAAAAGTGCATTTTTGTATGGAAAAATAAAAGAGGAAGTGTATGTCTGTCAACCTCCAGGGTTTGAGGATCCTTCTCATCCTGATTGGGTTTACAGACTTGACAAAGCTCTTTATGGGCTAAAACAGGCTCCAAGAGCCTGGTATGAAACACTTTCCAACTTTTTACTAAAGAATCACTTTTCAAGGGGATCCATTGATAAAACTCTTTTCATAAAACATGTTGGAAATCATGTCTTACTTGTTCAAATCTATGTTGATGATATCATATTTGGTTCAACAAATTCAAAACTGTGTGAAGAATTTAAGAAACTCATGCAATCAAAATTTGAAATGAGTACAATGGGAGAATTGCAGTACTTTTTGGGACTGCAAATCAAGCAACAGTCAAATGGAACATTTATACATCAATCAAAATATGTTAAAGAATTATTGAACAAATTTTCTTTACAAGACTGTAAAACATGTTCCACTCCCATGACACCAATCACACAAGTTGAACCAGATGATCAAGGGAAACACATTGATCAAACCATGTATAGATGTATGATAGGTTCTCTTTTGTACTTAACTGCTTCTAGACCAGATATCATGTTTTCAACTTGTGTCTGTGCTAGATACCAATCTGCACCAAGAGAATCTCATCTAATTGCAGTCAAAAGAATCTTCAGATATCTGAAAGGAACTCCTACTTTAGGAATTTGGTATCCTGCTTCAAGCAATACCAAGTTAACTGCTTTTTCAGATAGTGACTATGCAGGCTGCAAAATGTCAAGAAAATCAACATCTGGTGGTTGTCAATTCTTAGGAAACTGTCTGGTGTCCTGGCAATCAAAGAAACAAACATCTGTGGCAACTTCAACAGCTGAAGCTGAATACATTGCTGCTGCAAGCTGTACTTCACAGATACAATGGCTCCAATATCAACTGCTTGATTATGGAATCAAAGAGACCAAGACCCCACTTTTAGTAGACAGCAAATCTGCCATTAGCATCATTCAAAATCCTGTTCAGTTTTCAAAGACTAAACACATTGAAATCAGGTATCATTTCATAAGAGATTGCTATGAAAAAGGCAAGATTGAGGTGAAGCATGTCACAACAGCTAATCAAATAGCTGACATTTTCACCAAACCCCTTGATTCAACAACTTTTCAGAGGTTAGTATCCATGCTTGGGATGTTAAACTTAGAAGAAAGTCTGTAAGTGTTTCACTTTTTAATTCTGTACATATTTTATTTTTCACTTACATACTTATCTGTCACAAACCTCTGAAGACCAAAACTTTGAGAAAGAGAAAGTTCTGATGAACAAATTTTGAAAACTACTGATAAACATCAAAAATGGGATATTTTCAAAATGGATACAACTACTGATGAAAATCAGAAGTTAGAAAAGTGCTTTAAAAGTCATTTGCATCAGCAGTTGAAACTGCTGAAGAGATGACTAAAACCACTGATGAAGAAACCTTCTTCTTCAGCAGTTTGACTAAAAAGGGTAAAACAGACTTTTCACTCATCAGAAGTTTGACCTAGTCGGTTAAAAACTTCTGATAAATACCCTGTTCCAACACTTATCCATTCAAAAAGCAAAATTCCCCCTCTCTCTCTCAAATTCAAACAAAACCCCTTCTCTAACCTAAAAATTACTGTTCGATCAAAAACAACCATGGCTCTCGTGTTAAAACAGGGACACAACCAAAGAGGCTACTTTGTTAAAGATGAAGCCTGGTCCCAATATGATGAGATACTTGATCTCATCATGAAATCCCAATACTATGATGCTTTCACCATCGATCCACCCATTCATGAAGAAACTCTTAATGAGTTCTGGGCAAATTCAGAGACGGTGAAGGTAAACAATGAAGTGATTTCCCTCAAATCTTCCATAAAAGGGAAAATGATGGCCATCTCACCAGAAACACTAAGCATCAGGCTTGGTTTGAAGGATTCTGAGGCACCTGAGCATATTTCAACCTCAGATATTCATCTAACCATGACAGAGTATGGCTATCAAGGTACTTTGGCACAAGCAACAGTTTATAAAAAATATTTTGACCCACAATATAAACTATTATTTCATTATATTATTATGTGTCTTAGTCCAAAAACTGGGTCAATAGATCAGATGCCTTCAACTTTTCAACCTATTTTTCATTCCATCATAAATGAAACTTCTTTCAAGGCATCAAAATTATTTTTCAATGAACTGGTTTTACATCATGAAAATGATAAAAAGAAATTTTTGTTGTATCCAAGGTTTGTTATGCAATGCATAATAAAAGAACTTGGAGAGGGAATACTTGAGGGAGAAGCACCAACTTTAAACCCTTTAACTGCTCAAGTATTCTCTAGGCACAACAAACCAGCACTTATGCTAGAAGATGACCAAGGGGAAGAACAACCCATCCCCAAGGAACCCACATCTTCCAAACCCAAAAAGAAAACTAAACAGCCTAAACAACAAAAACCAAAACAAACCAAGTCACTGAAAAAGAAAGTTCAGGAAGTGGAGAAACCTGAAACTACTGATGTGCAATCTGCACTTGAAAAGGAAGTGGCTGAAACATCCTCTCAGCACACTCCTTCTCCACCAACCAAAAGAAAACCTGTCACAGTTATTTTTCAAAGAAAAAGATTTAAGAAACCAATAACTGTTGACCCTGCTTTTGAAACTGCTGAAACCAACCCTGAACCCATCCAAACTCCTGAACACCAACCCCTCACAACTACTGAACCTGAACCCTCACATACAACAATAGAAATTGCCCAACTTCTCTCAGGACTAAAAGGAACCCATTCACCACATGTCACTCCCCTAGCAACACATCAAATTGGGGAGATGCCTTCAGAAGTTGACATGAATGTGGATCCTCTTAGCCCAACCCAGAGAGATGAGGATGAACAAGAGTTTGTAAGCCCAAACTTACAAACTTTTGATACTTTTGAGGCTGCTACTACTCACTTATCACCCAGTGGTGAACCTGAGGACAGTAGTAACATAGCTAAGACCTCAAACTTGGCAACTACTGATGAAGGCCTAAGGCCAGAAGTAGGAAAACCTCAGTACCAAGACAAAGAGGTTCATGAGACTACTGGTTTGGGTCCAGCTCATGATATAACTGATCCTGCCCTCTCTGAGGACACTATCAGGGATTCAGATGATTCCATTAATTTGGTTGATGAATCAAACATTCCACAAACTGAATTGACGGTTGATATTGAAGGTCCTGCATCTAAGGTATCCAAGCTCAAGAAGCTGGTCACCAAGGATCAGGTTAAAGACCAGTTAGCCCAAAGTTCCCCAAAACTGGCATCTTCAGAGCAATCTGAAGATCACCCAAAAAGCACCCCTTCACCAAAACAACCTACCCAATTCACTGGGCTCACAAGCATAGACTTGAACCAACTATGCAGCCCAGATGGTCCCCTGTATCAGGCACTCAAACAAATCATAACTGATCAACTCAAACCCTTCATAACTGCTTGGGAGTTAAAAGCTAACAATCAGTTTGGGTTGATCAACTCGAGACTTGCTGAGTTGAACAAGAAAATGGATCAAACACAAGATCAACTAGCAAGGTTGTCTGCTGCAACATCTCATTCTATTAGGCTTCCAGAAGTGGATGAAGCCAAAAAGGGGGAGATGATTAAGGAACCAACTGAAGTTGCTACAACACAAAGACAAACTCCTGATCCAGAAGCTGATATGCCAAAACAAAGACCAGGAAAAGAAGTAGCACCAGAGTTCAAATTGTCTAAGGCATCAGAGGAAACTGCTGATCCCATTTCTCAAACTACTGAAGACAATCCTTCAGCAGTTGTGACTCCAATTACCTCATCAGCAGTTTTACCTCCTAAACCAACATCAGAAGTTCCTAAGGCAACTGAAAGAGAACCTGCTCCCACTCCTTTGCCTACAACAACTTCCACAACTGTTTTAAACCCTACTCCCATCAGCATGTCAAAAGATTTATTGGAGAAAAGTTTAAAAGAGGCTGCAAAGAAGGCAAAAGAAGACAGAGTATGGAACAGCCTAGAGACTAGAGATGATTTGAGCTTTGAAGAAAAATTGATCAAGTACCAAGAAAAACTTGATGAGCTTGAGGCTGAAGAGAGAGCACTTGAAGCTGCTGCTGAAGAAGATAAAAGAGCACAGCTTATAACATTCATAACAAAGAACTCCAAATCAAAACAAGTGGCCCTCAAATGACTCTCAACACAAGAGCTGACCAGAAGAGCACAAATGCTATCTGATAGAATAGCAACAGAAAATGAGAGGAAAGCCAAAAGAGCTGAAGTGATTGAAGAATTAGTGGCAAATGGCTATGGTTCAAAAGCCTCAATCAGCAAATGGAAAGAACAAACTCTTTATGAGGCTTACAAGAAATTCAAAGAAAAGAAAGTTGCTGAACCAGAGAGGTTTGAAACTCCAGAAGTCCAAACAACTTCTATTATGAGGAGATCATCTGGTGCATTAAGAAGGCCAGCCACCAAGAGAAAAGCAGATGGAGATCCCATTGTCAAGACTGACTTCAAGATGATACTCTTAGAAGGAGATCAGTTGGTACATGGTGATTTTGATGTTGAAGAGAAACCCATCTTGACCCAATTCAGAGACAAGGCTACCTATGCTTATCAGTTACAACAATCCATCCAAGAGAAGACACATACAAGGGTTGTTACAGAGCATCACCTGCCCAACATGCCTATTCAAGGTGCTGCTGAACTACAAGGAAGTCAAGAATCTCACCTGAGAGTCACTGAAATAGAAGACATTCCTCAATCAGGTCAACCTAAGGAAACTGGCTTAATTTCCTATGCCTCTGACTTTGACAGGTCAAAGGTAAACATTATTAAGTGGTCATTTACTGAATCCAACTCAGTACTTGTGACCAGGAGAGACCGTTCAAGTAAGGTCTATAGAAACTCAAAGGAGTTGAGTGTTTTATCGTCCAAAGACCTTCTTACCATTCAACATTTAACACCTGAACTTGGTCCTCTCACTGAGCAACAAAGATGTACTCTTACTACCCGGATGACAGCAGAGATCTGGAGGATACTAGAAGAGAGAAAAGGACAACAATAAAGAATAGATAAGGTTTTGGCTTCATCAATCCAGGGGGAGATTGTTGGGACAAAGAGGATTGACGAAACCACCTTTTGATAACCTTAGTCTATTTCATATCTGCCTAAGTATAGAACTGCTGAAGAACAAAAGAAGAAGTACTGAAGAACAAACACCAAAGTACTGAAGAGTAAACTCATCAGAAGTTCTGAAGTCTAACCAGACATTTCACGGAAGACAAACTGCTCATCAGCAGTTTGTCACTCATCAGCACTTTGCATCAGAAGCTTCTAACCGACTGAAGATCAGCAGTTTTGAATATTATATAGTTTTGTTAAAGTCTTGATTTCAAGTTTCGATGTACAGACTGTAGTAACCTTATCTTTGCATAATATCTTTGTTAAATATCTTAGATTACTTCAGACTACAGTTTAGTACATTAGTCTATAAATAGATGAGTTTGTTCATCTATTTTCATATGTGATTTTGTGTAATATCTTTGAACTTAAATTGAAATCCTTCGGGCTTTAAACTTATAATTCCATTTCACATCTGAGAAATATAAACTGCTCTTACTGCTTTATACTTAAACTGTTTATTGTTTCTCATTTATTGTTCAGTCAAGGGGGAGTAATAACTCCTCATCAAAGTGATCTTTTAGACCTTTGAACACTTGTCTTTCCGCTGCTTAATAACTCACATATAAATCTGATAACACATAAGTGTTCATAAAACTAAGCCACTGATCCAACAATATCAGACTTTTTCCATTTCAAAAGTTTGACCTAGGGCGGTTATAAACTTCTGATAAACACTTTTTCTCACACTTATCCTTTCAAAAAGCAAAAATTCCCTCTCTCTCTCTCTCTCTCTCTCTCTCTTAAAACACTCTCAAAATCCCCCTGTAACCTAACATACTGTTCGATCAAATACACCATGGCTCTCGTTTTAAAACAGGGACACAATCAAAGAGGCTACTTCATTAAATATTCAGCCTGGTCTCAATATGACGAAATCATTGATTTAGTCGTCAAATCCCAATTCTACACAGCCTTCACAATAGACCCACCAATACACATTCAAACTCTAAATGAGTTCTGGGCTAACGCTGAGGCTGTTACTGTGAATGATAATGTGATTTCCCTCAAATCAACCATCCAAGGGAAATTGAAGGCGATCACACCAGAATCCTTGGGAATCAGACTAGGTCTGAATGATGCTGAAGCCCCACAATAAATTCCTTGGGGAACCATTCAACTAACTATGACCGAGTGTGGTTACCAAGGTACTCTGTCACATGCTATAATTTAAAAGAAATATTTTGATGCAAAATACAAACTTTTGTTTCATTATATTATAATGTGTTTGATTCCTAAAACTGGATCATATGATCAGATGCCCTCAACTTTTCAACCTATTTTCCATTCCATTGTGAATGAAACTACTTTTAGGGCATCATCAGTTTTCTTTAATGAGTTCGTGTTGCATCACCAAAATGATAAAAAGAAAGTTTTGTTGTACCCAAGGTTCATTATGCAATGCATAATTAAAGAACTTGGTGAGGGAATACTTGTGGGTGACGCAACAAAGTTAAATCCATTGATCTAACAAGTATTTTATAGCCATAACAAACTGGCACTTTTGCCAGAAGATGACCAAGGGGAACAAGAAACAGTCCCCATGGAACCGACATCTTCCAAACCCACTACCAAAAAGGGCAAAAAACCCAAGCAACAAAAATCCAAACCCACCAACCCAAAAAGAAAAGCAGTTCAGGAAGTTGAGATGCCTGAAACTGCTGATATGCAATCTGCACTTCCAAAAGATGTGACTGAAACTTCCTCTCAGTCTTATCCATCTCACACCCCAAAAGAGCACCTATTACCATTTTGTTTAGAAACTACTGAACCTATACCTGAATCTACTAAACCTGAAATCTCACATCAAACAGTAGAAATAGCTCAATTTCTCTATGGGCTGAAAGAAATCATCCCATCTGAAAATGTCAATCCCCAACAACCACATAAAACAGGGGATAAAACCTTAGAAACTAACATGGATGTGGATGTTATCTGTGACACCCGGCAAATTCAAGTTAACAACGTCGTCTAAATTAAAGTCTACCTTAGCGAGTCACGCGTATTCTGTACTTAACTGGGTTAGTTGAGTCGGGTTATGGTTCGGGAACTGTTATATGAGTCTAGGGAATCATTAGATGTTGGCCTAGAGGATCGTTAGATGTCAGTCCTTAACCAAGTGTACAAACGGTGACGATTTGTAGGATCGTCAGGGCATACGGAACGTACGAATCTCGAGTCCCGGGAATTGGTGAACGAGTGTAAATATGTGTATTTACTAGTGTTATGTGTTTACAATCATTATGTGACTTGTCGGTATGTGAAAATGTGTTAACATGTGTTAAAACGGGGTTTAACGCGCAAAATACTTGGAACAGGACCCTGCAGGCGATTAGGGTGAGCTAATCACCTGCAGGGTGGCGATTAGCTCACCCCAGGGGGCGAGTAGCTGCCTCAAGGTGGCGATTAGGGGGCTAATCGCCTAAGGGGGTGGCGATTAGCAGCCCTAATCGCCTGCAACTGGAAGCTAATCGCCTGCAACGTAAGTGACGACTAAAAACGACTATAAATACCATACTTAACCTCCTAAACTTCATTATACAAACCCTAATCGTCCCATAAACCGCCCCAACACATAAACAACCTCTGGAAGGCGATTTTTGATCAAAACTCAAGGTTTCAAGCTTGAATCATCATACTTTCATAATTCTAAGGTTTGATTTTCATCCATAAACCTTTATAAACGTTTTTAATCAATCCCTAAGGGTCCAGACCTGTGGTTAAACGAAAAAGCTTTCTGAAAATCGTCAATAAGGGTTGTTAATCGGATTATAACTAATATGCATGTGTTATGAGTGTGTATGATTAAAAAGCTAGGGTTTTTATGATTCATGATGATGATTGCTATGTTATTATGATAGATCAGTGTTGATATTGATATTATGATGATAGGAATCTCAGTAATTGATTATAGGGTTATTGTTATGCATGTTAGTATGATGATTGCATGCTATGTGTATGGTGTTTGGATTACTTGATTTCATGCAGGACTGATTATACGAGGTTAAACGAAGGATTTTGATGTAAACATGTTTAGGATAGTGTTTGGGATGATATTGGGTGGTTACACACGTTCTGGATCTGATTTGGAGCGTTAAACGCGCGAAAAACTGGAACAGCAAGGTTACAGGCGATTAGCAGGCTAATTGCTAGGTGTTACATGCGATTAGCCCTAATTGCTAGGTGTTACATGCGATTAGCCCTAATTGCTAGGTGTTACATGCGATTAGCCCTAATTGCTAGGTGTTACATGCGATTAGCCCTAATTGCTAGGTGTTACATGCGATTAGCCCTAATTGCTAGGTGTTACATGCGATTAGCCCTAATTGCTAGGTGTTACATGTGATTAGCCCTAATTGCTAGGTGTTACATGCGATTAGCCCTAATTGCTAGGTGTTACATGCGATTAGCCCTAATTGCTAGGTGTTACATGCGATTAGCCCTAATTGCTAGGTGTTACATGTGATTAGCCCTAATTGCTAGGTGTTACATGCGATTAGCCCTAAATGCTAGTAGTTACATGCGATTAGCCTTCCTAAATGCCAGTTGACCAACCTAAATGCTAGTTGACTTTTCCTAATCGCGTGTACTACTGCTGTATGTATATTTTAGCATTTCGAGACCCGTTTTGACACCTAAGAACATGCTAGGAACCCCGTAACATGTCTAATAACTTGGTAACATATACTTGGATGTATTTCGGTGATACGTGAACTATGTGCTATAGCTTGTTGTGTGTTAACGTATGTTAAGTGCACTTGCGTGATTGTATGTTTGGAGCGTAAACATAACACGGGGAGTCTCGGGTCACCAATGGGATGTCGAGTCTTGTACTTTGGGTCGGTTAAACAGTCACGGTGTTTCAAACGAACTTGGTTATGGTCTGGACATCTAGGGACTAACTAACCTAAGGGTTATTAGTCTAAGTACTTGTAACTATCATATGTTAGGTCGCTGTTTTACGGGACTAGCATAGCTTGTTGAACTATTCTATTAGCTGAAGTTAACGCAACCTAAGGTGAGTTTACGGCCCCACTTTACTTGGTTTTCGTTTTCGGGGGAGAAAACATGTGTTAAACAACTATTTGGTAACAACTGTCATACTATGGGTTTTCAAACGGTTTACTATACGATCTTTGGAAGTCCCGGGGGGAAACCATGAATGTGCTGGTTTGCACAACGGGGAAATGTGAATAGCGCTATTGGGAGTGACCAACCCCACCCGTCGGCATGGAGCGCCGGGCGGGTGCATATTGTCTCAAACAGGAACAGGTTTACTATACGGGCACAACATCTGGTTTGCGAGTTAGTAATGGTTTTCCAATCGTAGTAGTAATGGTACATGCGCCTAGCTAGCGTACTTGGTTTACAATTGTTATAGTATGGACAGGTTATACTTGGAACTTTGATTACAAACCTGTAAACTCACCAGCATTTTTGTGCTGACGTAAACTCTTACATATTTTCTCAGGTCGCTAAGGTAGCTAAGTGGAACTAGGGCGCACGCGTCTGCACGGCGTCTAGTTAGAGTTGCATGGTTTTGAACATTAAACATTTGGTTTTATTTTGTTTATGTAACGACATTTAGCTTCCGCTGATGTTTTGGGATTTTTAAACTATGTTTTTTTTGAAATTCATTTAGTATTGTTTATTGTGATCATTGACTTGGATCCTGGTTTGTCATGCGCCTCGCGGTAAAACTCCGCAAGTGGATTTTGAGGGTGTGACAGATTGGTATCAGAGCCAATGGTTATAGTGAACTAGGACTGCATGTAGAGTCTAGTCTATAACTGAGTCGCACACACTAGATGATCACATGGTACTAAACTTTATACTGGGTTACTCATAGACTTGTCGGGGTGTCTCTAAATCATCTTGCCCTTCTGTGTTACATCATCCAGACTCTTTTACTGGGTTACTTGCTTACTAGACAGTGAGGTACATTTGGGGTTAACTGTATACTCTTGAGATTGGTCCAAGACTCGGACATCTCCCTTTCCTACCCCAATAGAAACCCTTGTCATGAACTACCGTAGTATTACGGTGTATAGCTAAGAGTCTATGTCCGGTGATTTGAACTTTGAACTAGGAGAACACTTGGAGGACCATGTAGAGCGGTTTATCATTTTGGGTGCACACAAAATCATAAACCGAAATGCATGAAAGCCCTAGTGAGCTCTGGGTTCGAATGGATAGTCCTGGGTTGGATCTAGCTTTGATCTTGTAAACGCTAGTGTTTATCATTGGCTGTGAAACTAAATTTTCTCGTCCTTTTTGCCAGAATCATGTCTGGAGCACGAGGAGGACGTGGAGGTGGTCGCAATGGTGGGCGTGGAAATGGTGGTCGTGGGGGTGTGAACCTCACGCAGGATGACTTGAACAACTTGCTGCAGGCTGCCTTCCAGCTAGGGCACAATGGCGGTAAGTTGACCTAACCACTCCTATCTCATCGGTGAACTTGTTTACATTTCCCGTGGTTTTCTTACGTGTTTCTTTACAGGTGGTCATGTTAATCCACCACCACCACCCATGTGCACCTACAAAATGTTTCGGGACTGCAAGCCCCATGAGTTCGCGGGTACTGAGGGTGCAGTAGGTTTGCTCAGGTGGTTGGAGAAGGTGGAGTCTGTTTTCCTGATGTGTAATTGTCTTCCTGAGGATCGAGTCAAGTATTCTGCTGGGTTGCTCCAGGATGTTGCGTTGACCTGGTGGAACGATATCACCCAGACTATGGGTATAGGGGAGGCTTATGCTATGCCTTGGGAGAACTTTGTGCAACTGCTGAAGAGGGAGTACTGTCCCAGGGAGGAAATTCAAAAACTGGAACACGAGGTGTGGAACCTCAAAATGTCTGGGTCGGAAATTGAGAAGTATACTGTGAGGCGGAATGAGTTGGCTGTGCTTTGTCCTGATCTACATGTGCCGGAATACAGGAGGATTGAGCATTATATCTCGGGTCTTGTGCCAGAAATCGCAGGGTTGGTGGCTGCGGGGAATCTTCCTACCTACGCGGAGGTGGTCCGGTCTGCTCATAGGATGACTAACTTGAAGGTGAGTGAGGGTATCTTGCCTGCCAAAGGTTCAACTGCTAAGGCTCCAGAGAGCAACAAGCGAAAGTGGGATAATGATGTGAAGAGTTCTACACCAGCACCAGCTCAACAGGGGAAAAGGTTTGATAGTGGGGGTTCATCTTCATCGGGTTCTAAGCCAAGTGGTGGGTATGTAGGGAAGTTACCGAAATGCAATAAGTGTGGACGCCATCATCATGGGAATTGTGACAACAATCGTTGCCATCGCTGCCAGAGGTTGGGGCATTTTGCCAAAGACTGTAGGGCGACTCTTCCATCGACTCAGGCCCCAGCTACTACTCCGACTTCTACTACTCAGGGGACTGCGGGTAAACAGGGATGCTTTCACTGTGGGGAAACGGGGCATTATAAGAAGGAGTGTCCAAAACTGAAGCAGGGAGGAAACGGGAATGGTAATGGGAATGGAAATGGTAACAACGGGGGCGGAAACAGGAACGCACGTGCCTTCGTTATTGGGACTGCAGAGGCAAGACAGGACCCTGACACAGTCACTGGTACGTTTCTTCTCAACGATCGCTCTGTTAGTGTTTTATTTGACTCTGGTGCCGACAAAAGTTTCATATCTGTGGAAGTTAGTCGTTTGTTAGATGTAGTACCTGTTCCTTTAGAGGCTAAATATATTATAGAATTGGCTGACGGTAAGAAGATAGAAGCTACTTGCGTTCTTCGGGAGTGTCGCATAGAGTTGTCGGGTTTGTCTTTTCCTATCGACCTTATGCCGGTACCTTTGGGTAGTTTTGACGTGGTTATAGGCATGGATTGGTTGTCGCTGTATCGCGCTGAGATCGTTTGTTACGACAAGGTCATCCGGATTCCTCTCCCTGATGGAGAATTTCTTTCTGTGTACGGGGACAAGAGCGGTGCTCCGCTAAGTCTCATCTCTAGCATGAAAGCCCTTAAGTATCTTCGGAAGGGTTATTCGGCTGTTCTAGCACTTTTATCTGTTTCCACTACCAGCGAGAAGAAGATCGACGATATCCCGGTTGTACGCGAGTTTTCTGATGTCTTTCCTGATGATTTATCTGGTCTTCCTCCCCATCGTCAGGTTGAGTTCGGTATTGATCTTGTACCTGGCGCTGCTCCTATTGCTCGGGCCCCCTACCGTCTTGCACCTCCTGAGATGCAAGAATTGTCTAACCAGTTACAGGAACTCTTGGATAAGGGTTTCATCAGACCTAGTTCTTCCCCTTGGGGAGCCCCGATTTTATTTGTTAAGAAGAAGGATGGAAGTTTCCGATTGTGTGTGGACTACAGAGAACTGAACAAATTGACCATTAAGAACCGTTATCCTCTTCCACGTATTGATGATCTATTCGACCAGCTTCAGGGTTCTAGTTATTATTCCAAGATCGATTTGAGGTCCGGTTATCACCAGCTGCGCGTCAGGGAGGCTGACGTTGCAAAGACTGCTTTTCGAACACGTTATGGCCATTTCGAATTCCTGGTCATGCCTTTTGGTCTCACTAACGCACCGGCGGTTTTCATGGACTTGATGAACCGCGTTTGTAAACCGTATCTTGACAAGTTCGTCATCGTGTTTATTGATGATATTCTGATTTATTCCAAGAACGAGACCGAACATGGGGAACATCTACGGTTAGTTTTGGAACTCTTACGACGAGAACAGCTGTACGCCAAGTTCTCGAAGTGCGATTTCTGGTTACGCGAAGTCCAATTCCTAGGGCATGTAGTCAATGAACTGGGAATCCATGTCGATCCAGCTAAGATCGAAGCGATCAAGGACTGGGAAGCACCGAAGACGCCAACTGAGGTGCGGCAATTCCTAGGCCTTGCGGGTTATTATCGGCGTTTCATTAAGGGGTTCTCGAAGGTCGCTCAACCCCTCACCACTCTTACTCAGAAGGATAGAAAGTTCGACTGGGGTGAACCACAGGAGTCCGCATTCCAAAAACTGAAGACTAAGCTTTGCACTGCTCCTATCTTGTCTTTGCCTGAGGGCACTGAAGATTTCGTTGTTTACTGTGATGCTTCTATTCATGGTCTCGGTTGCGTGTTGATGCAACGCGAGAAGGTGATTGCGTACGCTTCCCGTCAACTCAAAGTGCATGAGAGGAACTACACTACCCATGATTTGGAATTGGGTGCGGTGGTGTTCGCGTTGAAAATCTGGAGGCATTACTTGTACGGTACCAAATGCACCATCTACACCGATCACAAGAGTCTCCAGCACATTTTTGACCAACAGCACCTGAACATACGACAGCGCCGTTGGGTTGAACTCCTGAACGACTATGACTGTGCCATTAAGTACCATCCTGGCAAGGCGAATGTTGTGGCAGACGCCTTGAGCAGGAAAGAATCGACAAACCCTCGTCGCGTTCGGGCGTTGCAACTCACAATCCACTCCTCTCTGCCTGATCAACTCCGTTCTGCTCAGTCAGAAGCCTTGAAGGAGGAAAACCTTAAGGCTGAAACTATGCACGGTGCCGACAAACATCTCGAGCAAAGGCCTGATGGCCTGCGCTACTTCGCAGAACGCGTCTGGGTTCCCTTATTCGGGGGACTTCGGGAGCTGGTTCTTGATGAAGCTCACAAGTCTCGGTATTCCATTCATCCTGGTTCAGACAAGATGTACCAGGATCTAAAAATACTGTACTGGTGGCCAAACATGAGGGCGGATATAGCCTCATACGTGAGTAAGTGCTTGACCTGTGCTAAGGTCAAAGTGGAATACCAGAAACCGTCGGGTCTACTGCAACAACCCGAAATTCCAGAGTGGAAATGGGAACGGATTACTATGGATTTTGTCACACAACTTCCTAGATCACCAAGCGGGAACGACAAGATATGGGTGATTGTTGATCGGTTGACGAAATCAGCTCATTTTCTTGCTATTAAGGAGACCGACACCATGGATCGGTTGGCTCGTTTATATCTGAAAGAAGTTGTCTCTAAGCACGGGGTGCCAGTTTCTATTATCTCGGATCGTGACTCCCATTTTACTTCTCACTTCTGGAAGTCTTTGCACAAGGCTTTGGGTACCCAACTAGACATGAGTACGGCTTACCATCCACAAACTGACGGTCAGAGTGAGCGTACAATTCAAACTCTAGAGGACATGCTGCGGGCATGTGTGATCGATTTTGGCAAAGGTTGGGAAGCTCACTTACCGTTAGTAGAATTCTCTTACAACAACAGTTATCATACGAGCATCAAAGCAGCTCCGTTCGAGGCATTGTACGGACGGAAATGCAGGTCTCCTCTCTGTTGGGCCGAAGTGGGGGAGAGTCAGCTCACTGGGCCAGAACTGGTGTACGAGACTTCTGAGAAGATCGTACAGATTCGTAATCGATTGGCAGCGGCACGGGACCGACAAAAGAGTTATGCTGATCATCGCCGTAAGCCATTGGAGTTTCAAGTTGGTGACAAAGTGCTTCTAAAGGTTTCACCGTGGAAGGGCGTCATACGCTTTGGGAAGCGTGGCAAACTTAACCCGCGGTATGTCGGTCCATTTACGATCCTGGAACGGATCGGACCGGTGGCATATCGACTTGATTTACCGACGGAGCTCGGTAACGTACATAACGTCTTCCACGTATCTAACCTGAAGAAGTGTCTGACTGACGAGTCTCTCATTGTTCCATTAGAAGAGATCAAGGTTGATGATCGTCTTCGGATAGTGGAGGAACCTGTCGAGATCCTTGATTACAAGATTCGCAGTCTGCGTCACAGTAAGAT
This sequence comes from Ambrosia artemisiifolia, assembly GCA_032199755.1. NCBI lineage: Eukaryota > Viridiplantae > Streptophyta > Magnoliopsida > Asterales > Asteraceae > Ambrosia > Ambrosia artemisiifolia. The sequence goes on from CM063514.1 coordinate 12,814,817, forward strand.
TCGTATTGTTAAGGTTCGATGGAACTCGAACCGGGGACCGGAATACACTTGGGAACGCGAGGATCAGATGAAGTCTAAGTATCCTCATCTCTTTCCTAAAGAGGCATTCGAGTCGAGACACGTTACCACTGCAACGGAATGAATCTCGGGGCGAGATTCCTTTTAACGTGGGGATGATGTGACAACTCGGGTAATTCTCTCTCTCGGTTTCTATTTTTGTCTGTTTCTTTTGTTCATACTCTTGGTACTTACATAATTTTCGGGACGAAAATTCTTTTAACGTGGGGATGATGTGACACCCGGCAAATTCAAGTTAACAACGTCGTCTAAATTAAAGTCTACCTTAGCGAGTCACGCGTATTCTGTACTTAACTGGGTTAGTTGAGTCGGGTTATGGTTCGGGAACTGTTATATGAGTCTAGGGAATCATTAGATGTTGGCCTAGAGGATCGTTAGATGTCAGTCCTTAACCAAGTGTACAAACGGTGACGATTTGTAGGATCGTCAGGGCATACGGAACGTACGAATCTCGAGTCCCGGGAATTGGTGAACGAGTGTAAATATGTGTATTTACTAGTGTTATGTGTTTACAATCATTATGTGACTTGTCGGTATGTGAAAATGTGTTAACATGTGTTAAAACGGGGTTTAACGCGCAAAATACTTGGAACAGGACCCTGCAGGCGATTAGGGTGAGCTAATCACCTGCAGGGTGGCGATTAGCTCACCCCAGGGGGCGAGTAGCTGCCTCAAGGTGGCGATTAGGGGGCTAATCGCCTAAGGGGGTGGCGATTAGCAGCCCTAATCGCCTGCAACTGGAAGCTAATCGCCTGCAACGTAAGTGACGACTAAAAACGACTATAAATACCATACTTAACCTCCTAAACTTCATTATACAAACCCTAATCGTCCCATAAACCGCCCCAACACATAAACAACCTCTGGAAGGCGATTTTTGATCAAAACTCAAGGTTTCAAGCTTGAATCATCATACTTTCATAATTCTAAGGTTTGATTTTCATCCATAAACCTTTATAAACGTTTTTAATCAATCCCTAAGGGTCCAGACCTGTGGTTAAACGAAAAAGCTTTCTGAAAATCGTCAATAAGGGTTGTTAATCGGATTATAACTAATATGCATGTGTTATGAGTGTGTATGATTAAAAAGCTAGGGTTTTTATGATTCATGATGATGATTGCTATGTTATTATGATAGATCAGTGTTGATATTGATATTATGATGATAGGAATCTCAGTAATTGATTATAGGGTTATTGTTATGCATGTTAGTATGATGATTGCATGCTATGTGTATGGTGTTTGGATTACTTGATTTCATGCAGGACTGATTATACGAGGTTAAACGAAGGATTTTGATGTAAACATGTTTAGGATAGTGTTTGGGATGATATTGGGTGGTTACACACGTTCTGGATCTGATTTGGAGCGTTAAACGCGCGAAAAACTGGAACAGCAAGGTTACAGGCGATTAGCAGGCTAATTGCTAGGTGTTACATGCGATTAGCCCTAATTGCTAGGTGTTACATGCGATTAGCCCTAATTGCTAGGTGTTACATGCGATTAGCCCTAATTGCTAGGTGTTACATGCGATTAGCCCTAATTGCTAGGTGTTACATGCGATTAGCCCTAATTGCTAGGTGTTACATGCGATTAGCCCTAATTGCTAGGTGTTACATGTGATTAGCCCTAATTGCTAGGTGTTACATGCGATTAGCCCTAATTGCTAGGTGTTACATGCGATTAGCCCTAATTGCTAGGTGTTACATGCGATTAGCCCTAATTGCTAGGTGTTACATGTGATTAGCCCTAATTGCTAGGTGTTACATGCGATTAGCCCTAAATGCTAGTAGTTACATGCGATTAGCCTTCCTAAATGCCAGTTGACCAACCTAAATGCTAGTTGACTTTTCCTAATCGCGTGTACTACTGCTGTATGTATATTTTAGCATTTCGAGACCCGTTTTGACACCTAAGAACATGCTAGGAACCCCGTAACATGTCTAATAACTTGGTAACATATACTTGGATGTATTTCGGTGATACGTGAACTATGTGCTATAGCTTGTTGTGTGTTAACGTATGTTAAGTGCACTTGCGTGATTGTATGTTTGGAGCGTAAACATAACACGGGGAGTCTCGGGTCACCAATGGGATGTCGAGTCTTGTACTTTGGGTCGGTTAAACAGTCACGGTGTTTCAAACGAACTTGGTTATGGTCTGGACATCTAGGGACTAACTAACCTAAGGGTTATTAGTCTAAGTACTTGTAACTATCATATGTTAGGTCGCTGTTTTACGGGACTAGCATAGCTTGTTGAACTATTCTATTAGCTGAAGTTAACGCAACCTAAGGTGAGTTTACGGCCCCACTTTACTTGGTTTTCGTTTTCGGGGGAGAAAACATGTGTTAAACAACTATTTGGTAACAACTGTCATACTATGGGTTTTCAAACGGTTTACTATACGATCTTTGGAAGTCCCGGGGGGAAACCATGAATGTGCTGGTTTGCACAACGGGGAAATGTGAATAGCGCTATTGGGAGTGACCAACCCCACCCGTCGGCATGGAGCGCCGGGCGGGTGCATATTGTCTCAAACAGGAACAGGTTTACTATACGGGCACAACATCTGGTTTGCGAGTTAGTAATGGTTTTCCAATCGTAGTAGTAATGGTACATGCGCCTAGCTAGCGTACTTGGTTTACAATTGTTATAGTATGGACAGGTTATACTTGGAACTTTGATTACAAACCTGTAAACTCACCAGCATTTTTGTGCTGACGTAAACTCTTACATATTTTCTCAGGTCGCTAAGGTAGCTAAGTGGAACTAGGGCGCACGCGTCTGCACGGCGTCTAGTTAGAGTTGCATGGTTTTGAACATTAAACATTTGGTTTTATTTTGTTTATGTAACGACATTTAGCTTCCGCTGATGTTTTGGGATTTTTAAACTATGTTTTTTTTGAAATTCATTTAGTATTGTTTATTGTGATCATTGACTTGGATCCTGGTTTGTCATGCGCCTCGCGGTAAAACTCCGCAAGTGGATTTTGAGGGTGTGACATTATCAGCCCTATCCCAAGAGATAAGGATGAACCAAGGTGTCTAAGCCCAAACTTTGATAACCAAGGTACATTTGAGCCTGCTACTACTCTTATACCATCCAGTGGTGGATTTGAGGACAGTAGTACCATAGCTAAGACCATAAATGTGGCAACTACTGATTAAGGCCTTGCGCCTGAAGTAGGAAAACCTCAGTACCAAGAAAAAGAGGTTCATGAGACAACTAGGTTGGGCCTAGCTCATGATATAATTGATAACTTCATCATTGATGATGTTGTCAGGGATTCAGATGATACCATTAACTTGGATGATGTTTCAAACACTCCACAAAAAGAATTGACGATTGACTATGAAGGTCCTGAATTTAATGTATCGGTACTCAACGAGTCAGTCACAAAAGATCAGGTTAAAGACCACTTGAACCCTGATTCCCCTAAAGTGGCATCCCCAGTTCATACTGAGGATCACCCAAAAACACACCCTCTACACTCACAAAAGCCTACCCAATTCTCTGGGTCATCAAGCATAGAGTTGAACCAACTATGCAGCCCAGAAGGTCCCTTATACCTGATGATTCACCAACTACTCTCTTCACATCTCCAAACTTTTTACAACTGCTATGGAGTTGAAAAACAAAACACAAATGGAGATGATAACCAATGCTATGGATTTGAAGATGAGAGACTCGTCTAGAAGGGTTGAGGACAACAGAAGGCAGCTTGAACACTTATCTGGTGTTGCACTTCCTGCTCCTTGGTTTCCAGAAGTGGATGAAGCCAAAAAGGGGGATAGGACAGCCAAAAGCAAGGAACCTCAAGTGATTTCTCTTGAAGACTCCAAAAAGCCTAGAGAAGCACAACAACTCAAGGAAGCCCAAAAACAGACAGTCAAGACCAGACAAGAAATTGCTTTAAAATAAAGACATAACTGGCAAGAAAAACAAGAAAGGGTCCTTAGAGAGAAAGCTCAAAAAATTTCCCAAGGCATTATTGATGAAATTGCTGAGGACAAGACAAGAAGTACTGAAGACAATCCTTTAGTAGTTGATGCTCAGATCAACACTTCAGTAGTTGATACTCCCTACACTAAACCTGCACAACCTTTTAAAGCATCAGAACCAATTCCAGCTGATATTCCAAAGCCTATTCCACCTCCTAAAACTATTTTGAACCCTACTCCCATATCATTTTCAAAAGAACAAATGGAGAAGAGTTTAAAGGCAGCAAAGACGATGGCTATAGAAGATGAGATCTGGAATAGCTTAGAAGCAAGGGAAGACTTGAACTTTGATCACAAACTGAAAGCTTATGAAGAAAGGCTAAGTGAGTTAAAAGAAGTAGATAGGGTTGCTGAGCAACAACTCCTTGTTGCTGAAGAAGACAAGAGACAACAGCTGATGACTTATATCAGCAAACACAACAAAACCAAGAAACACTCACTTAGGGGACTCTCAACTGATGAACTTACACACAGGTCACAACTTGTATCTGATAAGATTGACACAGAAAAGAATAGAAAGTTGAAGAGGGCCCAAATCATACAAGAACTGGCACACAATGACTATGGTTCAAAGACTCAACTGTCAAGGTGGAAATTCAAGGCCTTACAACAGTCTAATCCAGAGAAGTTCAAAACTTCTGAAGCTTCACAAACTTCAGTAGTTCAAACTTCTGGTATTCACTCTAAACCCCCAACATGGCTTGCTGCCAAAAAGAAGCCAGAGGAGCAGGTAAAAACAGACTTCAAAATGGTTTTGCTTGAAGGCAACACTATTGTTGAAGATGAATTTGTAGTTGAAGAGGAGCCTCTCCTCACACAATTCAGGGATCCTTCTACTTATGCTTATCAACTTCAACAAACCATAACAGACAAGAAACAAACCAAGGTAATCACTAAACATCACATTCCAACTTCTAGTGATGCACCTGGTGTTAATAATATTGAACAAAGAAGGAGATCCCACCTTATGGTCACTGAAATAGAAGACTCTCAAAAATCAGGTATAAACCAAGAAAAGGGCATTGTCCCTTATACTCTAGACTTTGAGAAGTCTAAAGTAAACATTGTGAAATGGTCCTTCACTGCCTCAAACTCAGTGATGATTACAAGAAGAGATCATTCAAGCAAGGTCTTCAAAAACATAGATGGACTGAAGATACTTTCAACAAAAGACCTTCTTACAATTCAACATCTTGAACCTGAATAAGGATCTCTCACAGAACAACAAGCTCACAAGCTCAAGATCTCCATGGTCAGAGAAACATGGAGAATACTTGAATGCAGAAAGAAAGACAATAAAGATTAGATAAGGTTTTGGCTTTATCAATCCAGGGGAGATTGTAAGGTCAAAGAGGATTGACAAAGCCACTTTTGATACCTTAGTCTTAATCAGATTCGACAATATTTTGCTAAGTATAGAAACTGCTGAAGAATAAGATAACAAGTACTGAAGAAGCTAATAACAAGTGCTGAAGAGTAATGTTCAGAAGTTCTGAAGAAGAACCAGACAATCCTCTGAAGAACTACTGATGACCAAACTTCTGGGAATACTCATAAGAAGTTTGTCACTCATCAGCAGTTCTGTTAGAAGCTTCCCACCGCCTTATACTTTTGTAGTTTAGTATTATAATAGTTTTGTTAAAGTTTTGTACAAGTACCAATACTACAACTTGTTGTAGTATTATTATATTGCTTTAAATACTTCTCATGTACGTATTAATCAGTCTATAAATAGATGGGTTCATCCCACTATTTTAGATAGCCCTTGTAGTTAACATTTCCTAATATATTGAGAATCATTTGAAGCATTTACTTCTGTTATATTCATTAACTGTTTGATTCTTATTTACTACTTTAGTTCATTGATTGAGGGGGAGTAATAACTCCTTTTGAAAGTGAAACTTTAACTTGAACACTTATATTAATTCCGCTGTGCAAATTACTTTGATAGATTTGAAAACAAGGGTTCATAAGAAGAACTGCTAAACAGAAACTGATCCAACAAGTATACATATATAATAATTATATAATTCTAGTTTTACCCGTCTTGCGTTGCTAGGGGAGTGGTTCGGCTTTAGGTGTCGGTTCAGGTGCTTTTCATGATTGTGGTGTTTGATTGGGCACAAGTGTTCCTGCAAATCACGTAGTAACTCGAATTTATATCGTCGAATGAAAATGTATTATATTTGACCACACTCGGCGTTGTACGTAACGTAAAGGTATTAGATTTGCATTGAATCGTTTCCTTAAAAAAGTGTATGTCTAAATGTAAACCAACTCGAATTTATACCGACAGGTATATAAAAATCCGCGTGTAGTAAGTTAGTTTTTTAAATTAAAGAAACGAAATGGGTAAAGTCGAAACTTCGACAAATTAGTTATTTGAAAAAGAAATTAGCGAAAAAATATTAAAGAAAATAATAGGTTAAAAATACATATGGTATATGCTACATAGCTAAAGTTAGAATACTATAAATGTGAGGGATTAATCCTCAAGAACAGAAAAGCCAAAGGACTAAAATTGTAATATAACGAAACTTTGGATGAAAATGTAAAAGGAAAAAACAAGGAACTAAAAGAGTAAAAGATGATGAAAGTTTGAGTAGAGCGGGTAAAAAATCTACAACTTTCCCCTTTGAGATAGAAGATAATCAAAAGTATCATTAAAAAATCCAATAATATCAACATCAATAAACCAAATTAATAAAAAATCATTCTACACAATCACATTTAACTTTCCTCTTTGATATTCATAAAATGTTCTTCCGTCTATCGGTCCCATTGGCATTAGAAATTGTCACTGTATTTTTTTTTAAGTTAAATTGGTCGAAAGATTTTGACCACCAAATTTTATTATAGAGGATTTATCATGTTACTTACATTTCTAAAATTTAATTATCTAGATGATACCCACGTGAAAAAAAAGAAACCGAAGATAATAAAGAACAACCCTCTTAATGAGCTTTGGAAGTCCAAATCTTCCAACACTTTAAGAGCACTCCACGAATAATGGTTCTCACCAACGTTTCCAAACGAAAATATCATCACCACCCCCTTAGCAACGGCTTACCATTCCATTTTGTATCAAAATCCAAGATATTTTGACCATTGCCAACGGTTTCCTTTTAATTTTTTTAATTTGTTCAAATCTTTACCATTTCACTCAAACCTTCACCATATTGCGACTCGATTTAATCTTATTAGATATCATATTAGGGTTTGTTAGTAAGATCCCACGGGCTTATTAAGTTAGTTAGGGTTTGTTATGATATCTATATATTGTAACCCAATCCTTCAATAATATGGATTCTTTATTTCATCATCTTACATGGTATCAGAGCCTTAGGGTTCTCGTTACCGTCTTTACTGCATAACACACAAAAATAACAACCCTAGTAGTCGCCACCAAGTTCAAACCCTAAGACAGGGTGGCGTGTTGCCACTGTCGCCGCCGCCCTGTCCCTACCTCCCTTTTTTGTTTTGTTTATTTTTTGTTTTCTAGTTCCTTCTTTAATTTTCCTATCTCATATTTGAACAAAGCTTCATCCTTTGATCATAAATATTTTTTCTCCCAGTCTTAAACGCCAATGTTGGGTCCTTCTTCTGATACCCATTTTGTAAATAATATTCATGTCCCCTTCTATGTATCCTTTTTATTAGATTGGTAGCAAACATAAATCTTAAATTCCTATTGCTTCCAACGAATAAAAAAACACAAAAAAGGCAAAGGGCAAAAGGTAAGTGGCAGGCAATTAGCTTTCGACAATCACCGCTGCTTATTTCGTTTATCACATATTGGGTTTGATACGATCCACAAGTCTTGAGTTGGACAAGTATTTTTCAATTATTTATCTATGTTTTTGGACAGTGATTATAATATAAATTAGTTTACTCTTGGCTTGTTCTTGAATTACATCTTTTAAATTGTAGCGGTCACTTGTATTTTTTCTTTTTCTTTCTATTTTTAATCAGTGTTTTAGCCGCACCAAGGACTACGGTCCACGGCCACCGGTCTCAAACTACGCTTTGATCAAATTTATTTTTTTTATACTTTAGATATTTGGATCTCTCTCTTAATCTACATATTGAAGAAACCGCTGCATGACTACGGTCACCAGCTTTGCTTTCTTTTTCTTTTTGGATTGACTCTATCTCTACATCCATCGCCTTCCTCCAATAAATACTATCTTTTGCTTACATGTAGTTCACCGGTTTGTCTTCAGATAGAAGCAATAATGCTTCATTTTCATCATTTTGAGTTTGACTCACTCCATCATTCCTGAATCACATAATCTTTTAGTTTAACAAGAACAGAATGTGTTCTACCTGACCAACGACGTGGAGGTGCTACTGGTGCATTGGGCTCCCCATTAACCAGTGGCTCGGTTGCTGGTTCAGACTGCTGTGCAGTGGCTAGAGCCTGTTGTTGTGCCGAAGCTTGTTGTTGTGCTGCAGCCTGCTGCCATACTGTACCTTGCTGTTGTGGTGTAGCCTGCTGTCTTGTTGCAGCTTGTTGCTGTGGTGTAGCATGCTGCCTTGTTGCAGCTTGCTTTTGTGGTGTATTCTGCTGCCTTGTTGTAGCTTGCTCTTGTGGCTGATTCGGATCATATGTTTCAATCATCATATCAACAATAAACTCATTCGGGTCGTCCTTAGTTACACTCCAATCCCAACATTTACTTTCTGCAAAGTCAACACTTCTGCATATACTAATGTAACCTCTTGTTGGGCCAAACATTCAGTAACCCCCAGAACCTGGTTCGATTCCAAAATAAACCAATGGATGTCCTTGGTCATCTAGCTTCCTTAGGTTTACCGGGACTGTAGTCGCATACCTGATACATCCAAAAACCCGTAAGTTCTCTACGGTTGGTTTGTGTTTGGTAAACGCTTCATATGGAGTCTGACTTATCAATGCTCTTGTTGGGACTCGGTTCAGGATATATATTGCATGTCTCATAGGTTCCGCCCATTACTTTTGTTGAACCTTAGTAGCTTTCAACAAACTTATTACCGTACCGATCACTGTTCGATTTCGCCGTTCCACAACCATGTTTTGTTGAGGAGTGTATGGAGCCGAGAGTTGTTGTTTAATGATGCTTTGTTCACACCAGCTTGTAAACGCAGGTGAGGTGAACTCGCCTCCTCGATCCATTCTAAAGGTACCTAGCTTGTACTCGGTGTCATGCTCCACCGATCCTTTAAACCACTTAAAGACCTCAAACGCTTGGTCCTTTGTTTCAAGTAAATAACACCACATGTACCTTGAAAAATCATCCACAAGTAGGAATATGTGTCTTTTATCCCCTGGAGTGCTTGGTGTGATTGGACCACATAAATCACCATAAACAAGCTCGAATGCTTTTAAAGCCTGAAACTTGGCTTGTTTTAGAAAAGGCTTTCTTGTTTGTTTTCCTACTAAACATGCATTACAATGATTAGTAGGATGCCTTATAGAAGGAAGCCTACATACCATATTATTTGTGTAAAGAGCTCTCATAGCTTCAAAGTTTAGGTGGCCTAGCCGAGCATGCCAGAGCCACGCGGGTTCCTCCAATTTTGAAAGTAGAGAGACCGATGATCCAACCTTCAACTTAATCTTGTATAATCTATTCTCGGACCTGAAAACCCGCATCATAAGTTTTTTTGAGCTATCGAAAACCAGTTGGAGATCATCCTCCATTATAACCTTGCGTCCCGATTCTGTAGCTTATCCAAGACTGATTATATTGCCTTTCAAGGCTGGAATAAAATAAACTTCTGTTAGCAACCTTTTCTCACCTCCCCTACCTTCTATGACAATCGATCATCTTCCAAGAAGATCTACACACGAACCATCCCCGAACTTTATTTTTCCTGTAATAGAGTTGTCTAATACAGAGAAATAGGATCGGTTACCTGTCATGTGATTACTCGCCCCATTATCTAGGAACCAGAAATCACTACCACCCTGGCCGTTCTCGTACTTTCTTGGTATTACTTTCTCTTCATTCAGAATAACACTACAACTCGCCATAAACAATGCTGGATCTAAACCTGGATTGGTCTCAACTTTTGTAGCTAGGTGTGCTTCACGCTGCTCCTTCCGTAGTGGATACGTATAAGCAAAGTGCCCAAATTCGTCACATCTAAAACACTACACTTGAGAATAATCCTTCTTTCCCTTTTGGTGTTCATCCGTTTTTCTTTGAGTCTAGTCGCGTCCTTGCCCGCGGACTCTTCCACGTCCACGTCCATTGCTGTGCGACGTACTTTTGCCTATTCCACGGCCACGACATTGGCCAATGGTACTTGATGAAGATTCACCCTACTGCAAAAGCAACTTGCTCTGACTTTTGGCACTAGACGAGATCTCCTTGATTCTATCTTTGAATGTTTTTAGCCAATGGTACTTGATGAAGATTCACCCTACTGCAAAAGCAACTTGATCTGACTTTTGGCACTAGACGAGACCTCGTTGATTCCATCTTTGAATGTTTTTACCCTTCCAATCGCTTCTTGAAAAGACATAGATTTCAAATCTGCAAACTGCTCAATAGAAGCGATTATTTGAGTAAACCTGGATGGTGCCGACCCGAGAAGCTTCCGAATCAGGTTTTTATCTTCGAAGATTGTCGAAAGACTTGCTACCTTGGTAACTAGCAGACTTATTCTTGCTGCAAAGTCATCAATCATCTCTGAATCCTTTATCTTGAGGGATTCAAACTCAACCTCTAGCTGCTCTACCCGAGCTTCCCGTACCTAATCCACACCAATGTATCGAGTCTTGAGTGCTTCCCAGATTTCACTAGCTTTTTCAAACGGTGCAACCTGGAACACAAGATCGTCGGGTATTGCTTGAAGAAGAAGCACAACAGCCATGTCATCCTTCTTGGCTTCAACCGGTTCATTCTTTGGTTCGAGCGCCTGCTAGATACCATTAACCTTGAACACTGCTTTTATCCTTATCGCCCAGATGTTGTAATTATTTGTTGTCAACATGGGGCACTGCAACGTCGTGGTGTTGTTTTCCTTCACGGTGACCGAGGGGGCCTGCAGCCTAGCTTCCTCCTCCCCGGCCATAATCACGAGATTTGCTTGTCATGAATAAGGCTGCTTGAAGCTATATCAATTGGGTCTTAGGATTACAAAACCGCTTTGATACCAATTCTCGGTTTGAATTGAATAATCAAAACACACTTAGATGGAATAAGCTCTCCAAATTTTATTGATTATAGAAAATAAGCTCAAAACTCTAATCAAAATCCCATCTCTCATAACTACAATAACCAAGCATGGTTGTTTATCTAGAGAAGGAAACCTAATTGATTTACCATCTAATCCTAATGAAATACATACATTTATCTATATCTGATTTGAATTAATAATATGATAATTATCTCTAAGCTTTGATAATTATCTTCAATTAGATTCAACTAAAATTACTTTAACGCCCCTGCTCCTTTAGAGAAGTTAATATCCGACCCACATGCTCGAGTTCGGTCCATCCGGTTCATATGCTCGAACGCGGGAATTATAATCGTGCAACAGATTCCACAGGCTCCTTTACCTATTAGAAAATAAAATCGGTGTTGGTAATTAGGATGGTGGTGACAATGATCAAAATTCAAAAAACATGAAAACGGTGTTCCGTTTTCTAACAACTTTTTGGGAACATGAACTGTTGAGTAGCGAAAAGAAATAAATTTGGTTGCTTTATTTGTGTGAAGAGTAAATGTTGAGTAACGAAAGGAAATAATTTTGGTTACTACTGTTTGTATGAAGAGTAAACAAGGGTGGGTTTTGATTCTTGATGACAAGTAAGGTAAGATGGATGACCATGCTTTACAAAAACAATGGCTATTTGCTTGGTTACCTTGAGTAGGTTTTGTTTACAAGGATGCTTTTGTATTGTGGGTTTGCAATAATAATGTAATCTAAGTTGATTGTTTTGTAGCCTTGAAGATGAAATCTTACAAGAGATCTATTCTAAAGGTTTATACTTCTTGACTACTCATTAAAACAATTATATGGCTAATATAAATGAAAACACTAATTAATGGATAATATCATATCGGTATCGTACTTTAATATTGTATGGATTAGTTCAAGCGTTATGACATGCACTAACCATATGAAAACGCATGTCTCGATGTCCCCAATCAACTCAATGTACACTTGAATCAAAAAGTGAAGTAAATTGAATGTATACCGTATAGTTATTGCGTAACATATAAAAAAACTCATAAACCGTGTATAGAGAAATAAATGACATGAGTAATCAAAAGGACTAATTAAAGCTTTAAAAGATAGAAACCACGAAAGGATTAGGAAAGTACATTCACGTTAAAGAGCAACCATGAGTGTTTTGCAAAGTGAAAAGATGAAGGTTGAGAGGTGTGAACAACATTTAATGACTATTGTTTTAGTATACATATATAATAATTATATAATTCTAGTTTTACCCGTCTTGTGTTGCTAGGGGAGAGGTTCGGTTTTAGGTCTTGGTTCAGGTGCTTTTCATGATTGTGGCGTTTGATTGGACACAGACGTTTGTGCAAATCACGTAGTAACTCGAATTTATATCGTCGAATGAAAATGTATTATATTTGACCACACTCGGTGTGGTACGTAACAAAAAGGTATTAGCTTTGCATTGAGTGGTTTCCTAAAAAAAGTTTAGGACTACACGTAAACCAAATCGAATTTATACAGACACGTACATAAAAATCCGCACATAGTAAGTTAGTTTTTTAAATTAAAGGAATGAAATGGGTAAAGTCGAAACTACGACATTTTAGTAATTTGAAAAAGAAATTAGCGAAAAAATATTAAAGAAAACAATAGGTTAATATTAGGGTTTGTTAGTAAGAGCCCACGGGCTTATTAAGTGTTAGGGTTTTGTTATGATGTCTATATATTGTAGTTCAATCCTTCAATAATATTTGATTATGTATTTCATCATCTTACATGGCACCAGAGCCTTAGGGTTCTGGTTACTGTCTTTCCTGTGCAACACACAAAAATAACAACCCTAGCAGTCGCCACCAAGTTCAAACCCTAAGACAAGGCGGCATGTTGCCACTATCGCCGTTGCCCTGTCCCCACCTCCCTTTTTTGTTTTGTTTATTTTTGTTTTCTAGTTCCTTCTTTAATTTTCCTATCTCATATTTGAATAAAGCTTCGTCCTTTTATGAGAAATATTTTTCTCCCGGTCTTAAACACCAATGTTGGGTCCTTTTTCCGATACCCCTTGCTTAAATTACATTCACGTCCCCTTCTATGTATCCTTTTTTATTAGATTGGTTGCAAACACAAATCTTAAATTTCTATTGCTTCCATCGAATAAAAAAAACACAAAAAAGGCAAAGGGCAAAAGGTAAGTGGCAAGCAATCCGTTTTCGACAATCACCGCTACTTATTTGGGTTATCACATATTGGGTTTGATACGATCCACAAGTGTTGATTTGGGCAAGTATTTTGCAATTATTTATCTATGTTTTTGGCCAGTGATTATGTTGGTTTACTCTTGGTTTGAACCTGAATTACATCTTCTAAATTGTAGCGGTCACTTCTTTTTTTTTTCTTTTTCTTTTTTTTTTAATCAGTTTTTAGCCGCACCAAGGACTACGGTCCACGGCCACCGATCTCAAACTAGACTTTGATCAAAAAAAAAATTTATGCTTTTGATATTTGGATCTCTCTCTTAATCTACAGATTGAAGAAACCGCTGCATGACTACGGTCATCAGCTTTGCTTTATTTTTCTTTTAAGATCTACGGATCTTATCTCTTGATCTACGAATCCAAGAGACTGTCGCTTGCTAGCATTGACACACTATCGTATGACTATGGTTATCGACTTTCGTCTTGCAAATTTTGTTTATCATTCTAGGAACCAATAGCCAATAAGCTACAACCACGTAAACCTAACAAAATTGGCAATGTCTTTTGAAGACAAGTACTGTGGTCCATTACTTGCAAAAAAATGAAGACTTTTGATAGCAACATCAAGCATTATGTGGATTTGTTGACAGAAGTTGGGTTTTTTGAACCGATCGAAACACATTTATCTATTATTATTGTTTTTATGTTTTTGTTTTCCAGTCGGAGCTTCTGGTTTCCTTTCGCTCCGACTGCGGGGGAGTACTAAATATCATATTTGGGTTTGTTAGTAAGAGCTCACGTGCTTATTAAGTTAGTTAGGGTTTTGTTATGATGTCTATATATTGTGACTCAATCCTACAATAATATTCGATTATGTTGTATCTCATCATCTTACAGATCTTGTGACACATAATGCAACTCAAGATCTATCATACCTTGATGAAGAGCCACAACAACAAAACAACCCAAACAAAGACCAAGAAGACGAGGAAAACGAACTTTAAATTTGAATTATTTTTTATTTATTTGAATTATGTTTTTAATTAAATTAATTGTTTAAATTATTTAAAATAAAAAAAGTTCTAGGCAAAGTACCGTAGAGTGCCGCCGGTGATTTTACGGTTACCGTAGAGTCCCCCCCCCCCCCCCCCCCTCCCCCCCCTAAAATTATATAATGCACCCGATACACCTCTATGACTATATATCCACCATACACCTCTATTAGATATTCTCAAATCTAACATTCCTTCACCTTCATGAAACAAGTCAACAACCATGACAACATTCTTCAACCAAAGCAAAACAAACATTCATTCTTCACAAAAATCCAACATGCTCAAAGATTCCTGTAAGCAAAATCAGTTCATTGATCCTCCTTACTGGTATTCCCTAGAAACAGGAATATATAATAGCAAACACTCAGCAAGAGCCCTACCTTCCAACCCTTTTGTTGATGTTGTATCCTACATATTTTCCCACAACCACAATGGAGAAACATCATTAATAGATGCTTCAACAGGGTATTCCCTTTCATATTCCCAACTACAACCATTAGTTAAATCCATGGCCTCTGGGCTTCACCACCAAATGGGTGTTTCAAAAGGTGATGTTGTCTTATTGCTCTTGCCAAATTCCATACATTTCCATATTGTTTTCTTGGGTATTTTGTATCTTGGTGGTGTTGTAACCACCATGAACCCTCTTAGTAGTGTCTCAGAGATTAAAAAACAAACCACCCAATGCAATGTCACTCTTGCTTTTACTTTGTCTACTAGACTTAAAGACTTGAGTGCATTAGGGATCACTTCCATTGGGGTACCTGAAAAGGCTCACTACGATCCAAACGCAGTTGATTGCGCATGTTTTCACAAGCTCATTTCGCCTAATCATAATTCCCTGCCCCCTCGAACGATTAGCCAGGACGACACTGCTGCTATTCTATTTTCTTCTGGCACTACTGGTGCTAGTAAAGGTGTAGTATTGACACACAAAAATTTGATATCCGCGGTTGAGTTATTTGTTCGATTTGAAGCTTCGCAGTACGCGAACAACAACGAGGCAAACACCTATTTGGCTGTTATACCCATGTTCCATATTTATGGCCTTACACTTTTCACTTTAGGGATCTTGTCACTAGGCTCATCCATTGTAGTGATGAACAAATTTGACCCTAATGAGATGGTACGAGCTATCGACAAATATAATGTCACTCATTTCCCACTAGTACCTCCATTGCTTAAAGCATTGATCAAAGTAGGAAAGAGTGTTAATCGTTGTCAATTAAAGAGCTTAAAACAGGTGTCATGTGGAGCAGCACCTTTGAGCACAAAATGCATAGAGGAGTTTGTACAAACATTTCCTTGTGTTGATTTCATTCAGGTAATTACAAGGTTTTCCCATTTTTTTAGCAATGGGTAAGGTTGAAATATATGTTTTACACCTATGGTCCTATGGTTTGGTTCAAATTATAGATATTGTTCTTGTGGTGTAAAAATTACGGACAAAGTCAAGAACCACATTTTTCTCTTGAGTTAAATGCTAATTTAGTCCTTGAGGTTTGTCAAAAATTGCCACTTTCATCCAAATCTTTTTTTCTTGTCATTTTAGTCCCTGTGGTTTCATTTTGTTGTCATTTTAGTCCATGTGAACTAACAAGATTTGGATGAAAGTGACAATTTTTGACAAACCTCAGGGACTAAAATGACAAAAAAATGAAAACACAGGGACTAAATTGACAAGAAAAAAGATTTGGATGAAAGTAGCAATTTTTAACAAACCTCAGAGACTAAATTGGCAATTAACTCTTTTTCTCTTTCATTAATGTTCCAAAAAGTTGGTTTATTTTAGACATTAAAAAGTATGTCATATGCTCACTAGGGTGAGGATGAGAATTTGGTACTGAGTATACCTAGAACATATGGATAGAGTTGGTACGGTATTCGGTATCTACTTTCTTCAAGAATTCGGCATCCAAATTTTGGGTACTGGCTTGGTATCAATACCATATTGAGAAAGCGTTTTGTAAAAAATACCGATATTGTACAATACTGTACCGATATCGTACGGTACCGTACCGATAGATTTGGTACAGTATTTGGTACACACTTTTTAAAAATTAAGTTTCGGTATTTTTCAGTTTTTTCTGTAACAGTATCGGTATGGTACCAATCTCATCTCTACAACAGGGGCATCATTTTGAAGCAAACACTTGTGCACCATTTAATAAGCTATTTGTTACCGTCAAATGCCCATGTAATGTTGCATGGGCGAGCGAGGTTAAATTCCGGCCCTGCCTTCCACGTCACCCGGCATGAAAGAACGGCTAGTGAGGCAGTTCCTACCGCTGAAGGTGAAGGTTTGTGGGGCTCCAAGGCTCTCAATTAACCGAACCCGCATTTTGTTTTTAGTTTTTTAAATATATTGAATCTAAATATTATTTTAATAGTAAAAACTTGGAAACCACCACACGAAAAGTGGAAAAATGAGTAAGAGTTCATGCTTACGTGACATTAACGTGACCGTCACTTTTAGATGTGACAGTTTAACTTTGAGAAACTATAACACATAGTTTTAATTAAGAATAAAAGAGGCCCATCTGATATGAGCACCATATATGGTCAAGTAAGTTATGGATTTCGTCCATATGGTATAATCTTAGGCGTTAAATGTATCAACCCAATTTAACATGCAAGTATTTCAATTCAGTTGTACATATTTCTAAAAATATTACCGAATCTATGATTAAAATTTATGTAACGATGATTCTTTACTAGTTTCGTTTATGTATAGGGTTACGGTTTGAGTGAATCAACTGCTGTGGGAACTCGTGGATTCAACACAAAAGAGATAAGGAATTACACATCAGTTGGGTTGCTGGCTCCTAACATGCAAGCTAAAGTTGTAGATAATGTTACTCGTTTGTGTTCACCTCCAGGAATAACCGGAGAGCTTTGGTTACGAGGACCTGGCGTTATGAAAGGTATTTCATAACAAGTCACTCCACTATGTCATTATTGTATAACTTTGTGAAATTGATTGAATTTTAATAATAAGTCCCTAGAATATCAAGTTAATTATATTTTAGAGATTTTTTTTTCATGGTGGTTTTAGGAATTGTAAAATTGCTAGTTGGTGGTTTTTGGGATTATTTAAGTTTATATATGACGAGTCAATTACTTTTATAAACGGACTCTAAATAGATCTAGCACAAGGACAATGCGTGGCTAGTAGCGGCTTATAGTCTCTAGAAAGTCCGCTACTTTAAGAGCATTCTCATTTGGGGAACCAAATGTATCTGAGTGTGTTCACCAAATTATATAGGGTGGGTGTAAGTGATTGTGAGTGAAGGAGGGACAAAATATTTGGTGGAAACACCGTTCACCCCTAAAAATATTTTAATATATTTGAAAGTGGTTGTGGGTGAGCAAAGAGAAATTATAACGATAAAAGTATGAAAAAAGTATTATTATTTTAAAAAGCAGAGATAAAATTTTAGGATGAAATAGTGATTTTTAGTGTAATTTGATGAAGGAGATTTGGTGAAAGAAATGGAACGCTCTTAATACAACAAAAGGAAGTTTGCTGAAGATAGAAGACTCCCTGAAATCAAATAATCCCAATAACCATCTAAAAGTACTTTTACAATTTCTAAATTACTACACATTAAAAAATTCCATTACTAGAAACGGTGTGTTTTATTTTATTATATTCACACGTCTAATAATCCGCATATATTTCTTTATTTCTTGTACTATTGTTTACACTTTATAAAATATATATACACGTTCTCAATAGTTTAATGTGTATCTTTTTAGAATATCTTAAAAATGTGGAGGCCTCATGTTCAACAATTGATAAGGATGGATGGCTGCGTACAGGAGACATCGTGTATTTTGACCATCAAGGGTATTTGTATATTGTTGACCGACTCAAAGATGTTATAAAATACAAAGGTTTTCAGGTACAATACTACAAATGCAATACAAAGCATGTCTTTTGTTGTATCAAAAGATGCAATGGGTTGAAGTGCTAATTAAGAAACATACAAGTGAAAGATTTAGACAAAGCTTTTCATGTAAGTTGGATTTCGACATTTTGTGTAGATTGCACCAGCTGATTTAGAGGATGTCTTGATTTCTCATCCAGATATAGATGACGCTGCAGTTATAGGGTAATTAGTGCATTAACAACACTTAATATAAAGCATGCATATCAAATATATTATATCAAATGTTATTTTTTATGGATTTCTTAATTTAGGGAAATGATATTGATCACTCTTAACTTTGGTTTAGGAGACCGGATGAAGAATCTGGAGAAATTCCGATGGCATTTGTCGTGAAGAAACCTAAAGCTAAAGTATCGCAATATGATATCCTTGATTTTGTTGCAAAACATGTTCGTATTCTTTGATCCTTAAAGTAAAGTAGTACAAATAAGTTGTGATCTTTGTTATTGTATTTATCCTATATATATGGACTTCAATGCACTTTTGTCTTGTATAGGTTGCACCTTACAAGAAAGTCCATAAAGTGGAATTTATTAACGCAATACCAAAATCTGCAGCTGGAAAGATATTGAGACGAGAATTGAAGTACATGTGTTCTTCAAGGCTTTAGTCTTTGTGGTGAATGAAATTCTCAATATTCCAAGGCATTGAATAATCGTAATATTTTGTTTCTTTGTTGTTTTGAACACCTGAACAAGCTAGTCATTTTGTATATTTCTTTTTAAAATTATTATTGACGGATTACATTTAACCTATGTTTTTTTCTAACTATTATTGTTGGTTTATCTAGGATTGAGATAATATTCGAATCTCAATGTTAAAAAAGGTTAAGATATTTATTTATTCTTTCCATAATTTAGCGTCTAACACCTCATTGAGGTGAGTTTTATTAATTTATCAAAGAGAAAACCATGAACTGTTTTGTTTTATGGTATAAGTGTTTTTTTATTTTATTTTTTGAAGAAAGATATATTTCATTAAAACGAAATATGAAAGTTACATCACAATTTAAGGTGGACGGACAACAAGCTGCGCC
Source organism: Ambrosia artemisiifolia (assembly GCA_032199755.1). Taxonomy (NCBI): domain Eukaryota; kingdom Viridiplantae; phylum Streptophyta; class Magnoliopsida; order Asterales; family Asteraceae; genus Ambrosia; species Ambrosia artemisiifolia. The sequence continues at coordinate 12,834,308 of CM063514.1, forward strand.
GCCATCCCTTTCTGAATTGCGAAGCCTAGTCTACCAAAGATAAATCCTTGCCCCTCGGGAGATGAACTATTGCTATGGACGACACATTGGACTCTAGTCAAGAAACGAATAGCTTCTGGCGCTAAGGAGCCAAATGTATCAAAGGCCAAGGGGATAAAGACATGTTAGTTCTCAGTATAGGGAAGAGATATTTTACAAAGCGTCTAAAAATAACAAGTGTAAGATGCAATCTGGACCATTAGATCATAACCAGATCAGATCATCTAACCAAACATCTAACTAACGCGTTTAAATGAAAGCAGGGGTAGATTAGTAAAAAAAAATTATAAACTTGTTTAAAAAAAATTTAATTTGAACCGCCAATTCGTCTTATTAACACGAAGACGGTTACTGAATTTGAGAAACAAAAGCATCATCTCATTCAATTAGGGTTTATTACATCCAAAATCAAAAACACACACAAACACACACACGATCAAAAAACAGAGACGATCAACAAAAACAAAAACAGAGACGATCAAATAACACAGATCAACATGTCTTCAAAACGAAATTCAGGTGCGTTTTTTATGATTACATTTTGAAAATTACATCAACTTATACTCTATCACTTCTAAAACAAAAAAATTGCAAAAAATGAACACAGATAAAACAGGGGAAAGAAGAAGCAAAAGCATGCATGACAAAACTTCATCAAAACAGAGTACAGGTATAAACAAATCCCCCAAAACGCACTTTATTTTAGATGAAAAGCATTTATGTTATTCTAATGTGTATATTACTTGTTTAATTACAGTCATTAAGTTGTACAGATTATTTTAGGTTAAAATATCCAAAGTGCATCTCAAATAAAATTAAAGTGCGTCTGTATAACATTTTTAATTTAGTTTAGATTAGAAATACATGAGTGCGTCTCAAGTAATTCATGAGTGCGTCTGGAAAAAAATGTTTAGTTTAATTTAGGTTACATAACACATGAGTGCGTCTCAGGTATAACATGAGTGCGTCTGATTGTTTTGTCTGATAAGTTAAAGAGTACGTCTGAATATTTGTCTTTCTGCGTCTGAAATTTTTTGTTTATTGACCAATTATAACAGGGGATGATTCTGATTTTGAAGAACAACCAATAATAAACTTAATTAAGATTAAAAAGAGGGTTGAAAAGGTCAACAAGGAAGCTGCTAAACGATTGGATGATGTTAAAAAGATGAGACAAAGGTTACAGCAAAAAAAACAAGCTATTGAACAACTTTCAGAATCATCAGATGACGATTTTCAAAGGCCTATTAAAAAGGTAAAAGTGGATGAACCTAAGAAGGAGAAGAAACTAAAGGAAAGGGAGTTTGTGGAATACAGGGATAAAAAGTTAAAAATAAGATGCTCTCCTGCTGAGTTCATTGAAAGCATAAAAGAGTACAGTGATGAACAGAAAGATGAAGTGAGGAAAATGGGGTTTGGATCCGTGTTGGACATCAAGATTAAACATATCTCAACAGCCTTGGGTTACTAGCTGTTAGTCAATTATGATGAGGATAAAAACCAAATGAATGCGGGAAATTGGAAAATCAAGATCACACCTTCATTGGTGCATGAAGCTTTTGGGATACCAATGGGAAAGAAACCGGTGCTCGAATACACAAGGGCAAGAAAAGGTGCTGACTCTACAATAGATGAGTTCAAGAGTCAATTTGATAAAAGAAAAGTCAGTGTTAAGATGGTAACAACAGTTGTTAAGGGACAACCAAAGGGTGGACAGCTGTTTAAGTTGAATTTTCTTGTGCTATGGAACACAGTTTTTGGGGAGATCACAAAATCAACCACAATCAATCAAAGCCTTTTGCATCGGGTGGGTGATGAGGCAGAAATTCAACATATGGATTGGTGCTCTTACCTGATTGAATGTCTAGTGAGAACAAAACAGCAATAGATAGAAGACCAGTATAATTGTCCAAATGTAATGCTGAGTGTAAGACTTCAAACACATTTGATTTTTTTTATTTATTAATTGGACGCACTAAATTATAATTTAAACGCATTTGTAATTCTAAAAAAATATATGATGTTTTAAACACATGCAGGTTATCTACACACATGAATACAACAAGAGGCATCCATCTGAAATAAGAATTAGCATACCAGCAGTTTCTTACATAACCAGTAGTTCACTTGCAGCGATGGAGGAACATCTTTATAACAACGGGCCGTTGACTGACGTTGAAGAAGATGATGGAGATGATGAAGTTGATGCTGATAAGAATGATGGGGGAGATAATGATGAGGTTGATGCAAATGATGATGGAGATGATGCGGAGGCTGAAGTAAATGATCATTTGCAAAATGATCAAAATCTAGATGATGTTGTGAATATGCTGGTCACAATGCAAGATAGGGAGGTTGATGATGATTACACTCTGCCGATAGGGAGAACTCCACAAAAAAAAAGGTGACAATTGATGATGATGTTGATGAAGAAGCAGATTGGAGACAGTACGAGATGAGTACCCAGACACAGCAAATGTTTGAATATTCAGAAACTCAGCCACAACTGACTCTTGTTGAGAAAGGAAAAGAAGCAGAGTATGAGGCTTCACTGAAGGCAAAAAAGGTACAGCTTTAAGTTTGGACGCACTCACATCGAAACTACCCAAGGACACCGGCATGAGATATGTACGATTTCTTTTCATATGTAATTTTTAGAACGATAAACTCATGCACTATTTTTAATTTCATCACAGAATTTGAACCCGTAAAACTTGAGGAAAGACGTCTTTTCTGAAACGTCATAAAACATAATATAAACTAGTGGGATGTTGCGTTGCGCTTTGCGCAACTTTCTTCTATGTTTGTGAGCAATTAGCGACCTGTTTACTATGCAATAGGTTTGTGGCCGAAAAACATTCATACATCAAGTTATTGACTTACAGTTTTAAAATAGGACATAATAGGTAGAAACAGAAGAAAAAAATTAAATGGTGGTTAAATTGTTGAAGCAAAGCGGTAATATCTGTTTCTTCGCCATTTGTTAGATGTGCCCACAGCCTAGCTATAGTTGTCCCTTATCAAGCAGCTTCAATAGTTATTGATTGCTTTTGGCTGCATCAAATTTCTAGGTGGGTACATATTATAATTGAACGAAAACGAACTAACAGGTACCCCTTGCAATAATGTGCATTGAGGTATGTTTCTTTTGATTTTCTTTGCAGCTGGGTGATCTTGCTGTCCATGTGGTTGTTTTGGTCAAGTCTAAAGTTTTTAAAATACACTAAAAACTAATTACAATACCTTAATTGAAATGGTGAATTATTGCGTTGATGAAGATTTTGCAAGCTGGTGTGAAAACCACCTAAAATGAACAACCGATGTAAGTTTAGTAAATGCCCTGACCCGAAAACGGGACAAGTGAGATTGTGTGAGTGAGTGAGCAAAAAATAAATAAAATGGGCAAAGATGGGGTTGGCAGGTTGGCCTGACAATAGTGTAATGGTCTACTTTTTTATTTTATTTTTCGGTAAAATATACATATAAATATTTCAACAATTTTCTGCTAGTGTATCGCTAATCACGAAATAGCCCCTGCTATTTTATCACTATCGCTACTTAGCATATAGGTGGCTTGTCGCTATATATCGTCCACTGTTTGCTATTGACAACAATAATATATATGAATATGACCAACAAACATACCGCAACTTTGGTGGCGATAGATCCCGATATATTGTTCAAAAGCTGATGACATTTCTCAAAGTTGCTGCTCAATTCACTAACCTTCAAGATGATCAAAATTTCATGTATCTTGCATAACTATCTAATAATCTAACCAATAAAAGTACAATTGTCTAACCAATGTATCAAAATGTTGATCCCGGGTTCCATTCTCAATCGCATCAGGCAAATTCTCCACCAGCTACAACAATATATAATCAAAATTAAACGATAAAAAAATCAAATACATAGACTCTATGGTTAAGGAATTTTGTCAAACAGTTGGTAGGCATTAAAATAGAACCACCTGAGACGCTATAAGCCGCCACCACATCTTCCTCTATCTGTCGTATGCGATCGCGGTTTTGGTCAGGGTTTAGGACTTATGTCTGTCGCACTGGTCGGTGGCCCAAAAGACCCACCGGTTGAACGACCCTCGCCGGTCCACCTCCTTCGCCATAAATTAGGGCTGGAGAAAAATAGAGGACACCGAATTGGGGGAGATGAATCGGTGGAGGATGATGGAGGGTCAGGATGAGGATTCTTCTCTGGACTCCCAACCTTCTTTCTTTCTTTCTTTATATGTTCACCGAATCAATTGAGGGTCTCGTTGAAGATTTGTGGTGGTGTAGAATGACGTGGGAGCACCGATACACATGTATAAGCGGAAATAATAACATGTGGCGAAAAATTTATATGATATAATATGATTGTGATTGTAATTTTTAACCAAAAAAAATCCACTCGTATGACTCGAAACTAGCTATCGCCCATAAACACACAACACGCCCACCAACTGATCTGGAAGGACTTTAGTTAACAGATTCATAACATACAATATTTAACATGTTTACAAATCAGGAAAAAATCAAAAACACTATTCAAATCCCTTTGTCTATTAATATAGTGTAATATTGAAATTTGTTAAGATAGGATTTTTTTTTATTCAACTCTTTTGAGTGTCTCGTAAATTAGAGCAAATTAGATATCAGTATTTCTTGGTGATCCTTCCAAAAATTGGAGATAAGGCCAACTAAGTTTTTTTTTTTTTTTCTGAAATATCATAATATTTTTTTTGGGTGCTAGGGTGGGTATGAAATTAGGTGATACCATTCATATACCTGGATTTTTTTATTAGGTTTACTATGTTAAAAAAAATTCTTTATATGAAATTGATAATACTATTATCTATATATTAATTTTAGGACAGTTTAATAGTGACTATAAGCTAAAATACGCATACTCTTCGGTTATAGTGCAAGAGTGCCCCCTATCAAAGAATCTATTTTGTTTTCTATCCTCTAACTTTATCGTGTACATATGTATAGTATCATTTTTCATATTGGAGCATGATTTGTATATAACTTTAATTAATTATATAATATATAATTTCTAATCTTATTCTTCGACTATTAAATTAAAGAGTAATGGAAATAAATAATTCTAGTCAACTTTTTTAAAATTGCATTGCACTTTGGTCAAAATTTTACTCCGCGAGTATTTTTTTAAGCTCACGCGAGAATAACAGTCACTTAATATTATCTTTTATGTCCACGAAACCCTCCACGCAACAGGAGCTCCCACGGCGACGCGCGATCTTTAACGTCCGCCAAACAGTCAACGCAACAGGAGCTCCCGCCGTGTTTCGCACAACAGCCACACCCGCGGCGAAGCACGAGCAACTAATACCTAGTTTATATTTAAATGTAAAACAATAAATTTACATTTAATTTTCATTCATTTAATTGTCACATCTCAACGCGCAGGTTTAGTTTCAATAAATGTACCATCTTTGTTGTTAAAAAAACATGGTAATTGATTTATAATATATGAAAAATGTCCTTCATGGTCCACGCTAGAAAGTTCCATACGAAACTGTTAAACATTGTTAAACATGATAATCAAAGGTGAATAAAGAAAGAGAATTAGAAAAGTTGTATTGTATATTGTTGTGTGTTCTTTACATCTCACGTACAGAGTATAAATAGATATTACAAAGACTTTATAAATGGAAATACAATGAATGGCATGGCTGGACATTAGCCGATAATGATGGTCTTGAGCTCCAAGAATCAATCACTCAAAAATAGGAAATGATGTGACTGATCCTAAAAATCTTCAATCAAATATTTTTCTTTAATCAAATATTTCAACATTCCCCCTCAAGTTGAGTAGTGGGATTTTCAATATTCAACTTGCCAAGACAATGGTTGAAGATTTTTTCGCTGACGGCCTTGGTTAGAATGTCTGCGAGTTGGTTCTCTGAGCGGACAAATGGAAGTTCAATTATCCCTGCCTCGAGCTTCTCTTTAATGAAATGTCGATCCACTTCAATGTGCTTTGTGCGATCATGTTGGACTGGATTTTCTGAAATTTGAATTGCTGCTTTATTATCGCACAAGATTTTGCTGGACTGTGGTGGAGGATATCCAATTTCTGTCAAGAGTTTTCGTATCCATAGTATCTCTGCTAACCCGCGTGCTATACCTCGAAATTCTGCCTCAGCGCTTGACAGGGCTACCACCTTCTGTTTCTTGCTTCTCCAGGTAACCAAATTTCCACCAACAAGAGTGAAATAACCAGATGTTGATCTTCGATTTCCTTTATCTCCTGCCCAGTCTGCATCGGTATATATGTGGGCTTCGAGATGTCCATTTGTTTTGAAAAGAACTCCATGACCAGGTGTCCCTTTGAGATATCTGATAATTCTCCATACAGCTTCCATATGGGTAACTTGAGGCTGATGCATGAATTGGCTCACAACTCCGACTGCATAGGCAATGTCAGGTCTTGTGTGTGAGAGATAGATCAGCTTTCCCACTATCCGCTGGTATTCCCCTTTGTCAGCTAGCTTCGCATTTTCCTCCATGTAGAGCTTTTGGTTCACCATCATAGGAGTATTCACAGGCTTGCAATCGATCATCCCTGTTTCTGCCAACAAGTCAAGGATATATTTCTTTTGACAGATGAAAATCCCCTTTCTTGACCTCATGACTTCAATCCCAAGAAAGTATTTGAGTCGGCCTAGATCTTTCATCTCGAATTCTTTGAATAACCTTGCCTTCAATCTTGTTATCTCTTCTTCATCATCACCTGTGATTATCATATCATCAACATAAATAATTAGACAAGTTACATGTCCGTTCCTTCGTTTAAGGAACAGAGTATGATCTGAGTTGCTTTGCTTGAAGCCATATTCTTTCATGGCTAAGGTAAATCTACCAAACCATGCGCGAGGAGATTGTTTTAATCCATATAAGGATTTTTTCAAGCGACACACTTCTTTAGTACTGGAATCTTTTCTGAGTCCAGGAGGGACTTCCATATAGACTTCTTCCTTGAGTTCTCCATGTAGGAAGGCGTTTTTCACGTCAAATTGAAGGAGCGGCCATCCTTTGTTCGCAGCTATTGAGAATAGAACCCTGATTGTATCGATTTTTGCTACTGGTGAAAAAGTCTCGGAATAATCAATTCCGTATGTTTGAGTGTACCCTTTAGCCACCAATCGGGCTTTGTATCTTTCAATAGTCCCATCTGGTTTGTATTTTATGGTGAAGACCCATCGGCACCCAACTGGTTTTTTTCCAGGAGGGAGAGTACATCTTTCCCATGTGTCATTTTTGCTTAGAGCATCCATTTCGACCTCCATAGCTTCTTTCCATTCTTTAGATTCAAGAGCTTGCTCGACTGTCGTTGGTATTTCTTCAGAACATAAAGATTTGGCAAAAGCTTTTGCTTCTGGAGATAAGTTTCCTGCTGCCACATTCGCCATTGGATATCGAGAGCTTCGAGCTTCCTTCTCGGGAGAGTACCTTTTTGGAGGAACTCCTCTGTTGGATCTTGGGGGTAGAACATATTTTTCTGGTTCAACGTATGGTGCTTCCTGCTCAGATTCATCTTCAGATAACTCAAGAGTTTCAACATGCTCATGTTCGACATGCTCATGTTCTTCATAGTTAGTAAATGTATCAGATGAATTATTATACCCTTGAGTTTGAGAGTTACTTACCTCGGGCATCAGGTTGGGAGGATCATTATTGGTGGTACTTTCTTCAGGGCTAGTGGATTGTGACAAGTTTTGGACTTCCTGGTTAACTCCCTTTTCTGAGGGTGATATCCACTGTAACCAACTCAATGTGTCATTGGTTGTCTTTTCCCCCTGACCAGTGTGTTGGGTAGAGTAGAAGTATTCTGTTTCAAGGAAGTTACAGTTCATTGTGGTATACATATGACGCGTTTTGGGGTTATAACATCGGTAACCATGTTGATTGACCCCGTAGCCGACAAACACACATTTCTCGGCACATGCGTCTAGCTTAGAACGGTCGGTTTTGGGTAGGTGAACAAACACAGAGCACCCAAAGACACGAGGTTCAAGGGTAAGATCTGACGGGGGTTTATGGTATTTAGCAAGGGCTTGAAGAGGGGTTTTAAAGTCGAGAGCTTTGGTTGGAAGACGATTCATAAGATAGTTTGCTGTGACAAGAGCTTCGGGCCAGAATGATTTTGGGACTTGGGATTCAATCATGAGAGCACGAGTTATTTCTAAAAGAAAACGGTTCTTCCTTTCAGACACCCCGTTCTGTTCGGGAGTGTGAGCACACGATGTCTGATGAAGTATTCCTTTTTCTTGGCAGAATTGTTTTATTGAGGTGTTCACAAATTCTCCCCCATTATCAGATCTAAGGATTTGGATTTCTCTCTTGAATTGGGTTTTAATCATGGCACAAAACCATGTGAATTTTGAAAAAACTTCCGATTTATTTTTTAATAGATAAATCCAAGTCATGCGGGTGCAATCATCAATAAATGTAACGAAATAACGGAAATTTTGCCCCCCCGCAATTTTTGCTGGTCCCCACACATCCGAATGGATCAATAAAAAAGGAGAGTCAACTTTAGTATCATTTGATTTGAAGGTGTGTCTATGACTTTTGGCAAAAAAACATGTCTCACAGTTCAAGACTTTATTTGTTGGAAATAAATCGGGAAATAAACGATGTAAATAACCACTAGATGAGTGACCTAATCTTCGGTGCCATAACCAAGCTTCCCTGTCTGCTGACCCATGAGCAAGCATCACAGTACCTTGTCGAGTCACTTCATCCACATAGTATAGCCCTTGACGTTCAGTACCACGCCCAATGATCTTTCCCGTCCTGATGTCCTGTAAAATACAGAAAGTAGGATGCATTAACACAATACAATTTAGTTCTTTTGTAACATGGCTGATTGACAGCAATTTGTGAGACAAAGATGGAACATAAAGACAGTTTGATAGTTTCATTTTTTCTGAGATTTGGATAGTCCCTCCTCCTTTTACTTGAAGGACTTCCCCATTTGCAGTATGAATCTTGGTTTTTTTGGGTTTTGACATAGAACATATATCAGATTCTTCATAAGTCATCGTATCCGTGGCACCACAATCAAATATCCAAGAGTCTTTTTCTTGGTTTTTTTGTGCTGCCATGTTAACTTTTCCAAAACTACGAGACTTTTTAAACTTCTTATTATTACGAGGCCTTTTTAACTCCTTACTATCTAAGTTAGGAGTGTAAGGGGTGTTGTTGGTATTTTCTAATACTTGTGACTCATTTAACAAGTCAAGAATTTGAGGGCTAAAAAAACGAGGGTTCACAAGGGGTTTATTTGAAACTTTGTGCTTTAAAAGAGAAGAGTTAGAAAGAGAAGGGTCTGAAATGTTAATTTCAAACCCTATACCTGATGTTCCCCCTTGTTCTTCTTCTTTAATCGCCGCAACACAACCAGGAGGTCCCTGGTTTCCTTTTTCCGATTCACAATAATTTCCGGTGGGTTTTTGGTGAGGTTCGCTGCTGCCGCCGCTGCTGGTAGTCCCCGGGTTGCCCACGGCTGCAGCAGCTTTGCCTTCTTTCCCCTTTTTGTGTCCATCGTTCCACCAGTCCGGGTATCCAACGATTTTGAAGCATTGTTCCTTTTTATGTCCATTCATACCACAATGATCACATTTCAGATGACTTTTATCTACCCGGGATGACGACGGGTTGGCCTTCTGTTCTGACCGGCGGCCCTTTGTTGCAAGCCCTAGTCCGATAGAATCTCCGGTGGTATGTGACCCTACTGCCGCCCCGCTCGATGGGTTTCCGAAAATATTCTGATGTGCGGTTTCTTTTCGGACAGCCGCATACGCGGCTTCGGCGGACGGTAGAGGTTCCCATCGGAGTATCTCCCTTTTAAGGGAGTCATATTTTCTATCTAGAGCATTAAGGAATTGAAACAACCGATGTTCTGACCTGAGTTTATTATACGTGATGATGTCGGCTGAGCATGTCATCGGGTTCGGATCTCGCCTTTCGATTTCTCCCCAAATACCCTGCATCACAATCCAGAATTCTTCTAATGGTAAGCCATTTTGCTTGAACTCATTTGATTTGACATGGAGATCGAAAGTTTGAAGTTTGTCTTTGCCACTGCTATATGTAACCGTGAGTGCATCCCATAGCGTTTTCGCCGTTGGGAACTCAGTGAGGTTACTAGCAAGGCTCGGTTCAATATTTTGAATCAGCCAGGAAAAGACGATCAAGTCATCTTGTTCCCACTGATCGTCCATAGGTTCTGGTGGGGACTGTGTAAGATGTTGTAGTAAGGCTTTCGATTTCCCCCCTATTGCGACTCGTATCATACGAGCCCATAGAGGGTAGTTTTGACTGTTGAGGCTCAGGTTGATTTTCAGGCTGTCGGAAGGACTTGGTTTCGGGTTTGGGTTTTGATTTTGGACTCCATTTTTTAGGAGATTGGCTAGTTGAATGGCGAGGTTGTTGCTGTCTTCTTCTGACATTGTCGGTAAATGATGAGCTTAGAAAGTTTATGGATCATAAACGCTGCTCTGATACCATGTTAAACATTGTTAAACATGATAATCAAAGGTGAATAAAGAAAGAGAATTAGAAAAGTTGTATTGTATATTGTTGTGTGTTCTTTACATCTCACGTACAGAGTATAAATAGATATTACAAAGACTTTATAAATGGAAATACAATGAATGGCATGGCTGGACATTAGCCGATAATGATGGTCTTGAGCTCCAAGAATCAATCACTCAAAAATAGGAAATGATGTGACTGATCCTAAAAATCTTCAATCAAATATTTTTCTTTAATCAAATATTTCAACAGAAACATCAAAACGTGTCATTGTGTCAAAATAAAATAAACCCATATATGAAGTTCTAAATAATATGGGTATTTATATAAACGAGTTCGGTTATTTTGACCAAAACTCAATGTTGTAAAACAAGGTTTCTGATGACGTGGGTCCTAAAACGACAGCGTTTAAACCCCTCGTCGAAAAGATAAGTAAAATCGAGTTGATTAGGAGGTGGCCTGACTTACTGGAGCTGATATAGGGCAGCGTACCTGCCATGCGGAAGCCTCAGGGCCAAAAGCAAACAATAAAAACCTTGGAAATGACAAAAGTGGGTTTTGGCTTATTATCATTGCAAGAAACAAAACATCACACAGCTCCATGACTTGCATTGGAAATGATAAAAGCTGAAAGCACCCAAAAAGGGCAAAGTCTCACTGCAGGGAGCCGATAGAGAGTCAAACACAACCAGGTATGGAAAGGAGGCTACCCTGAGGGAGCTCCTGGGCAGAATCTCATTGCCTATATAAAGAGACTCTTGGGTAGACATTCCACACACACTTCTTACTCATTCTCTCTACTCTACTACTCTCTATTTCATTATTCCCAACTCCAAAAGAATATATACTTATTCTCACGCCGGAGTCCAAACGCAGGAGGCCCCCTCCTGCGTTAAGGCTAACAGTGTCTGCTACCCTTGTGCAGGTCCTTCCAGGAACTTGAAGACTCCCAATCCTTCAACTAAATCCAATCCTTCAACTAAATCCAAACCTAAAACTAAAACTAGACTTAAAACCTGAGTTCCAACATAATACACCTTTAACCTATAATCCTAAGCATCTCCTAACCTAATACCGGTCATTTTCCTTGTTGTAGCAACAAGTGGCGCCCACCGTGGGGCTGTCGCTACTTTGAACAAAGCTGTTGAGAGTTTCTACAGTCCCATTTGTTCCTAAGTAACCTCCTTTTGTGATGACTGGTGGAGATAACCGCCTAGGAGGGGGTCATTCAGAAACTCCGGCCAATAGTCACACCTCAGGTGACGCTTCTGGCCATGAAACACCTGGAACGGACGAACAACAAGTCGAACCGTCTCTAGGAGACATGCTCAACTACCAAACGCCGCCGTCCTCAAGGGCTGTTAACTCGTCTCCTAGAGACGACATGTTGTTCCCAGTTGAGCGAATGGATATCACCCCGGAGGGAGTACGAAGAAACTTCTTGCAACTCCGAGACCTCCTGAATGGTTACGTACGAGAGGAAAGGTCCAGAGGAGTTAGGGTCAGGCTGTCTTACGACGATGAGCCTGTTGTCACCCTCTCACCTGTCCCTCCGTTGCTGGGAACCACTACTTCCCCAGCAACCCAACGTGCCAACACGAATCCTCACACGAATCCTCACCCATACCTGAACAGTCAGGGAGGCATTTACTCAGGAGGAGGAGGTCCTAACAACTCTGTGCTCTCCCCGGGGACCTCAACACTACTCCCTTATGAAGAAGCTTTGAGGTCATTACCTCTGGCCAGCAGTGCTGTGGCCGCCTCCCTCGCGGCAGCAGGAAGTCTTGCTGGAGGATCTGTTATTCCTCCAGAAACGGTGTATCCCAGCTACTCACAGCCTCAGTACTCGCCCTATGTACCCCCTTACTTCCCCGCATGGCCGGGAGGGTATCCTTGGCAGTACCCTCCGCCTCTAAACCAAATGCCTGTAACCTCCCTTGCGGGAGGGCAGGGTCTGGGGATCTCTCAACCCATGGTTCAAACCTCTACGGCCGAAACAAGGGGAGAGGCTATACCTTCAGAGCCGTACCGACCAAAGTCGTTAGAATGCTTCGCTGAACACATCGCTCATTTTGATTTCCCCAACAAGATCAAAATGCCAGCCAATGTGAAAACATATGACGGTACGGAAGACCCTGATGACCACTTAAACGTCTTCTCTGGAGCAGCTACTGTAGAAAAGTGGAACAACGCCGAGTGCTGCCACATGTTCATGCAAACCCTGGTGGGACCAGCTCGTCTGTGGTTCTATGGGTTACCAGCTCGAAGCATTTCCTCCTTCGATGATTTGAGGAAGAGTTTTGTTTCAAACTTTAACCCCCTGAGGAAATGCACCAAGGATGCTGCCATACTGCACCAGATCCAACAGGGGGAGCATGAAAACCTCCGCGGCTTCATTGAAAGATATAAAAGGGAAGGTCTGCAGTATAGTGGTGCTACCGAGAAGATCCGAGTGTCAGGATTTATGGGGGCCATACGTCCCAAAAAGTTGTTAAGAAGGTTCCATGAAGACGTTCCCCAAACCATGGAGGAAGCATTTGAAAGGGCTGAAGCCTTCCTCCGGGGAGAAGAAGCGTTAACTCGGCAAGATACTAGGAAGAGAGATCGAGGGAGCTGGAGAGACAGTTCGACCAGCTCTTGAAGACCTCTCTTTCAACCCTACCCTGAGAAGCGATCGGGGAGATCCTACGACAATCAAAGAAACGAAGAAAGGAGACGATCCCCAAGGTCAGGAAGGTACCAGGAGAAAGAAAGACAAGTCTTCACTGTTCTCACCAAGACTCCTCAGGAGATACTCTCCATAGAAGAAGTCAAGTACACTTTTCGACCTCCCCGACCTTTGTCCAAACCGGCTAACAAGAGGGATACCAGCAAGCATTGTGCCTTCCACAACGATACAGGGCATCATACAAACGATTGCTACCAGCTGAAGAAAAGGATAGAGGAAGCTGTCAAGTCAGGGGAGCTAGCTCACCTGATCAAAGACATCAAAGGAAGAAAGGACGAAGGACGGAAAGATAAGGAGGTCAACATGGTCAGTTTCGAAGGGTCCCAGCAGGCCAAAAAGGCTCGCACTAAGCCCTGGAACAAGCAGTACATTTGCCTTCCCCCTGCTCCTGATGAACTGATCGTCACACCTGTCATAGTGGAGGCTGAGCTGGATGGCTTCCCTATAGACAGGGTGTACATGGACTGTGGAGCCTCCACTGAAGTGATGTATGAACGATGCTTCGAATCCCTAAGCCCAGAGATCAAGTCCAAGCTCAAGCAAACAGATGCCTCTCTGGTGGGCTTCTCAGGGGAACGAGTACATCCCCTAGGGAAGCTCACACTTAACGTCTGTTTCAGGGATGGAGATTTATCAAGAACAGAAGAGTTAACTTTCTCTGTCATCAGGTACCCTTGAAGTTACAACGTCCTCATTGGAAGGATGGGGATCGCTACCTTCGGCGCTGTAGTATCAACAACACATGGTTTGATGAAGCTCCCCACTCCCAACGGAATTGCAACCTTGAAGCCAACAGCTGAGGCTCTTCTGATAGCCTTTGTAGAAGAAGCAAAAGATCCCAGGGCACCTGAGACGTCAAGCACTGGTCCCATCCGGGAGGTCAGCATAAATCCTGCCTATCAGGAGCAGACCATCAAAGTAAACAACCTGCTCCCTAATAAGATTATGTGTGAACTAATCAACCTTTTGCAGGAAAATAGGGACATATTTGCTTGGTGCCCTGGGGACATGACCGGCGTCCCTAGAGATCTGGCTGAACACTCCCTTAACATAGCTCCCTCATACAAGCCCGTGGTTCAAAAGAAAAGGAGCCTGGCCCCAGCCAGGAGCCAGGCTGCTTGCCAAGAGGTGGAGAAGCTCGTTGAAGCAGGTATCCTAAGGGAGGTCCAGTATCACACTTGGGTGGCCAATCCGGTCATGGTTTCCAAACAAGACGGATCTTGGAGAATGTGTGTCGACTTCAAAGATCTCAAAAAAGCCTGCCCCAAGGACTGCTATCCCTTACCCGAGATCGATTGGAAGGTAGACTCTCTCACTGGTTTCCAATACAAGTGCTTCTTAGATGCCTACAAGGGGTATCATCAAATCCAAATGAAGCAGGAAGATGAGGAGAAAACAGCCTTCCACACTGACAAGGGGATCTTTTGTTATAAGAAGATGCCCTTTGGTTTGAAGAATGCCGGAGCCACCTACCAATGGTTGGTGGACCAAGCTTTCTCGGAACAAATTGGGAAGAATATGGAGGCTTATGTGGATGACCTTGTCATCAAAAGCAAGTCTGGGGAGGCCATGATCCGAGACATCCAAGAGACGTTCGAAAACCTTCGGAAGATAAATATGAAGCTCAATCCTGTTAAATGCTCTTTCGGGTTCGAGGAGGGGAAGTTTCTTGGCCATATAGTAGGAAAACAAAGCATCAAGGCAAACCCAAGCAAGGTCCAAGCCGTCCTTGAAATGAAGTCGCCTGCCACAAAGAAGGAAGTGCAGAGCCTAAACGGTAAAATTGCTGCCCTAAAACGTTTCTTGCCTAAGTCCGCGGAAAAGTCCTTACCTTTCTTTAAAACACTCAAAAATTGTGTTGACAAAAAGGACTTCCGTTGGACAGCTGAGGCAGAGGCTGCCTTCCTGGAACTCAAGAAACACATAGCTTCCCTGCCCGAAATGGCAGCACCTGAGGAAGGGGAAGTAATAACAGTTTATTTGTCTGCAGGGATGGAGGCAGTGAGCTCAGTCCTCCTGGTTGATCGAGGCAAAGAGCAAGTTCCTGTCTATTTTGTTAGCAGGGCTCTCAAAGACGCTGAAGTAAACTACACTCCCATAGAGAAGCTAGTTTTAGCCCTTGTGCACACTGCCAAAAGGTTAAGGAGGTATTTCCAAGCTCACCTAGTAAAGGTCATCACAGAACAACCCATACGATCCATCTTGGAAAAACCAGAAGATTCAGGAAGATTGGCAAAATGGGCCATCGGCCTAGGGGAGCATAAGATAGAATACCTGCCAAGGAGAGCCTACAAAGGGCAAGTGTTTGCTGACTTTCTTACTGAGCTGCCCATCCTGCAGAACGAAGAAGAAATGAATGAGGTTGAAGAACAGCCTGACCTCACGGGGAAATGGTGTCTTTTTACCGATGGAGCCTCAAGTGTAGAAGGTTCCGGGGCTGGTCTCGTCATCAAGGACCCCCACGGAACTGAATACACTTATGCCCTCCGTCTAGACTTCCCCTGCACCAACAATGTTGCTGAATATGAGGCCCTCCTAGCCGGGTTAAGATTGGCACAAAGAATGAAGGTCCAAGAGCTAAAAGTCTTTGTTGATTCGAATCTGGTGGTCAAGCAAGTGAATGGGGGATACACAGCCAAGGAGCCCTCCATGATTAGGTACAAAGACAAGGTCAAAGAGCTCATCAAAGAGTTCAAAGTCTTCACCCTGGAACAAGTGTCAAGGACCAAGAACAAGCAGGCAGATGCTCTCAGCAAGCTGGCCTCCTTGACATTTGCTCACCTAACCAAGAAGGTTCTCGTTGAGGTGCTGAAAGAACCCTCCATTCACGACAAAGAGGTACAAGATGTTGTCACTGAAACCGAATCCACATGGATGACGCCCATTATGTCCTACTTGAAAGAAGGGAAGCTGCCTGAAAATGAACAAGAAGCTAAGCGGTTAACCATTAAGGCAAAGCAGTATGTGATCGAAGATGACAAGCTTTACAAGAAGGGATACTTGGCACCCCTACTAAGGTGTGTTGGTCCCAATCAAAGCAACTACCTCATCAGGGAGGTACATGAAGGCATATGTGGCATGCATGCCGGACCTCGCTCCGTGGTGTCCAAGCTCATGAATTTGGGCTATTATTGGCCCACCATGCACAAGGATGCCTTCGAAACAATTAGAAGATGTGAAGCTTGTCAGTTGCAAACACCGGTGAAGACTAACCCCAAGCATGACCTTGTTCCCATCATCTCAGCATGGCCCTTTCACAAGTGGGGAATGGACATCATGGGCCCCTTTCCACAAGCTCCTGGAAAATTGAAGTTTCTCCTTGTAGCCGTCGACTATTTCACCAAATGGCCAGAAGTTAGGCCATTGGCAACCATATCAGGGAGGCATGTGATAAGCTTCGTGTGGGAACAAATAGTTTGCAGATATGGGCTGCCGGGAGAGATGGTGACAGACAACGGGAAGCAGTTTGCCAACAAGCCCTTCAGCAGCTGGTGCTCCGAGCTAGGCATTAAGCAAGTCTTCAGCTCAGTAGCCTACCCCCAGTCCAATGGACAAGTGGAACGCATGAATAGAAGCATTGTCGAAGGTATCAAAGCAAGGCTGGGAAGATACGGCAAGAAATGGGTTGATGAGCTCCCAAGCGTCCTATGGGCTATCAGGACCATGGAGAAAACAAGTCACCAAAGGACACCCTATAGCCTAGTCTTCGGAAGCGAAGTTGTTATACCTGCTGAAATAGGGGTAAGCTCAGGAAGAAGTACTCGCCAAGATGCTCAACACAACCAAAACGAGATCCTGCTCAACTTGGACCTCCTTGAAGAGTCAAGGGACCAAGCCTCTATCAGGGAGGCAAGGTACAAGAAGAAACTTGAGGCCTACTATAACGCAAGAGTAAAGAAGGAGTCCTTCAGGCCAGGGGATCTCGTGTTAAGATGCAACGAAGCCAGCAGACAGCAAGATGTAGGGAAGCTAGGTCCCCGATGGGAGGGTCCTTATGTCATCAAGGAAGCCCACAAGGGAGGATCCTATAAGCTAGCTGACCCAAACGGCAAGATGATTCCAAGACATTGGAGTGACAAGCACCTAAAACGTTTTTATGTTTGATGGTTGTAAACGTCTCTTTGTGTTCAAAAAATCATGATCAATGAATGAATGAACTATGTTTCCCTTTATTAACTTGTCGCTTATCTTATCAAAGGGTGAGCCCCTCGCCCCCTCCTAACCAGGCTCCATGGGGTCCGGCGCTATACCTACCCATGAAACGGGGATGAGCTCCTAGGCCACAACTGCTCAACAGGTAACAAGGCTAAGTAACCTTCCTGTATACAGGGTGAGTCCCTAATACAATCCACGACTCCATGGGACAAGTCCTTAGAAGGAATACCTAGACCCATGAAAGAGGGTGAGCTCCTCACACCAAGACAGCTCCCACATGTTCACAATACACCTAAACGAACATAACACTAAGAAACCATTTAAAGAAAAGGTTGAAAAAGCTGATAGGGTAAGCATTGCATCGGTTCCTTAGCTAAGTATCCTAAGTTGGATGACTGCAGCATCCACCTTAAGGAAAAAAGTTAAAGACATTGCAAACACTATAAACGACAAGCAACAGAGTCAAGACAACCAAACATTAAGCATAATAAAGGCATCACCCCTGAAAGGGGGAGCATTCCATTAGATACCACTAAAAAGCCCAAAGGGCTGAGTACATCAAAAGATAGTTCACAAACAACATCTTAAAACAACCAAACAAAGACTAAACAAGGATGGATCAGGGGGTGACTGAATCTTCGGCTTCGGTGGTGGCATTACCCTCACCGGTGGAAGCCAAGGTTTGGTTACCAACATCATCATAGAGGGAGTCGGTGTCAAGACCTGCAAATGGATCATCCTCGCTGGAGGGAGGGAGTGACTCAACCTCCAAGGCTTGAAGGGGGGGGGGACTCTCAAATACCTGCTCCAAGTTAGGAGTCTTTAAAGGATCAGCAGGCTTTGTACGTTTCGAACTACCCTCCCCACCGTCAGCACCATCCAGCATGATCTTTAGAGGCCTTTTAGACACATAGGAGTTGAACACCTCATCAGCCACATCCTTCTTCAGACCCTCTGGCTCCAAATCTTGCAAGAAGGAGAGGGGCTGCTCAGCAGACTTGGCAATAGCTGAGACATAAGGATAAGTGGCCAGCTCCATAGCTTTCACGGCGTTCACAAACTCCTCCCCTGATGAAGGCTTAAAGGACGGCAGCTCCTCAAGCACCTGACCCTCTTGAGCCGCTTTAAAACCGGCTTGAATCCCTCCATGGCGACCAAAGGATATGGCTTTAGCATAAATATCTGCCAGAGGGGCATTGAATTCTTGAGAGTGCAGGAGGTTGGTAACGAAACGGGCAACACCCTTGGAGATCAGCCAATCTTTCTCCTCAGTCAGACGGTCCACTTGGACCCGGAGCTCCATCCCAACTTTTTCCACCGCCATCTGCTCCTGTTTGACTGCCTCCCTTGCCCGGGCTAAACCTGCCCTCTCCTCCGCCACCTTAGCCTTTTTATCATTCAGACCCTTAAACATTTTATCAAATTTTTCCTTCTCCAAACTGAGTTGGGTCCTAGACACAGCCGACTCATGCACCAAATCTTTCTCCCGTGCAACAAACCTTGCCAAATCTTCTTTCGCCTTCACCAACTCCACCTCATGCTCATCATAAACCTTCTCCACTTGCTCTCTCCTCAACATAAACTCTCCCCACCTTGCCATACCATCGGGGAACAGAGACAGAAATTGACCGAAGTGATAGTACATCTTTTTCATCACATCCTTATCCATCCACTCCTTGTGCAACTCCCTCTCAGCATTAGGGACACAATGATCGATGAGATCACGACAAACAGAGGCCTTCTTCAACACATCAGAAGCCTTGATATCCCAATCTGGCACAAATACCCCTTTACTAGGCTCCTTTTGGGTAGGAGCATCAGAAATCTCCTTGACAACAGCCTTTGAACTCTCACCTCCTTCAGACAACAACGACTTCGAACCAGCACCTTTGATCACCACATCCTTCGGCTTCTTGAAAACAGCATCATCCTTCTTGGGAGAAGACAAAGTGAGCTTACCCTTCCCTGGGGCAGGAGAATACCCTAAGGCTGAAGCTATAAGGGAAGAATCCTGGCCTTCATCCTCCAGGACCAAGGGGATGGCAGAAGAGCTCCCCTGACCTGTGGAAGCAGTCTGCAGTCGCTTACTGGAGCGACGGACAGTGACAGACTTCTTCCCAGAAGGTTCCACAGCAGCAACAGAGGAAGTAACCACACTGGTATATTCACCTTGAAAACGGACATGCTCAGTCCTCACCACCACATTCTGGCCCTCAGCAACATTTTTTACCTTGAACTTCACGTCTGTGATGTCATCCAGGGCTAGGAAGTCCAGAGTACTCATTTCTGCACAAAAGAGAAAAAGTGGTTAGACAAAACAATTATAAGAAGGATGCCAAGGAGGAGCCAGGGAGACACATACCCTCCCCACCATGATAGATCACCGGGTCAGTCTCAGGATCATCCCAGTTAACACTTAGCCCCATCATCACCAGGAAATCCTCAGGAAAGGTTCGGAGACGAGTAGGAAAGCTACGGAGTTTCTCCAACAATTCCTGATCAAGAGTATCAGGATCAGGTTCTTTCTCATTCAAAGGAGCATCCGAAGCCCTCTGAGGAGCCTTAAATGGAAGGAAATCAGCATTCAAGAAAAAGAACTTGTCTTTCCACGGAGAGACAAGTCCGATGACACTAGAAATTAGGGCTGGTTCACATTGGGTCTTCTCAATAGTGAACCAGTTGCCATTTTTGGCTAACCTAAAGAACCGCCGGTACATGGCCACAGAAGGCTCATAACCAAGGCAACGGCACACTATCTCGAAGTGTAAAACCCTAGCGACTCCAGAAGGACATAAGTGATCAAGAGAAAGCTGATGATACTCTAAAACATTTAGAAAAAACTTCGAAAAAGGATACCTTAGGTTCCCCTGGTCGAACTGACGTGTATACACGGCCAGCTTGCCAGTAGGAACAGAGGACACAGGGGTTTTCCCCTTCGGAACGGAAGGATCAAAGGATAAGGGGATACCAATCTCGGTACAGAACTTTTCGGCATCCAATTTGGACAGACGTGTAAACTGAGATGCAAGGTCGGTTTTCGACATAATGGAAAAAACAAGTGTGAAGAAGAGAGAGTATGCTTACCGAGATTTATAGGAAGAAGAAGGGTTCGCCGGTTGGAGAGGATCGTGGGAGAGAGAAGACGGTTTTCTAATTATGGAAGTGAATGAAGGATAAAAGAGGGGATTACCCCTTTATAAAGGATTTCAAATTTGAAATAATTAATCTTGGGCGGTTACCAAGGCAAACCGTCCCTCAGCTATCCAATAGGATGATGTCAGCCTGCTTCCTTGTCAAATCAGCAGTCATTAAGGGTAGCTGATGGGACACATGCCTACTCCCAAGGAAGCAATGGTGGATAGTTATATTATTTAAAAATATGACTATCATGACAAATGCATGGCCAGGAACTTGCACGAGATTTGATGAAGGAAATGGCATGATACCAAGGCTCCCATAGAGGAGCTCGGGGTCTAAAAAGCTACCCGGTACCAACACGAGTTTGCCACCGGGGAAAACGACAATTTACAAGTCACAAGCACTTCTAACTTCTTTACAAATGCTTATGACTGGGGGGCTGATGACGTGGGTCCTAAAACGACAGCGTTTAAACCCCTCGTCGAAAAGATAAGTAAAATCGAGTTGATTAGGAGGTGGCCTGACTTACTGGAGCTGATATAGGGCAGCGTACCTACCATGCGGAAGCCTCAGGGCCAAAAGCAAACAGTAAAAACCTTGGAAATGACAAAAGTGGGTTTTGGCTTATTATCATTGCAAGAAACAAAACATCACACAGCTCCATGACTTGCATTGGAAATGATAAAAGCTGAAAGCACCCAAAAAGGGCAAAGTCTCACTGCAGGGAGCCGATAGAGAGTCAAACACAACCAGGTATGGAAAGGAGGCTACCCTGAGGGAGCTCCTGGGCAGAATCTCATTGCCTATATAAAGAGACTCTTGGGTAGACATTCCACACACACTTCTTACTCATTCTCTCTACTCTACTACTCTCTATTTCATTATTCCCAACTCCAAAAGAATATATACTTATTCTCACGCCGGAGTCCAAACGCAGGAGGCCCCCTCCTGCGTTAAGGCTAACGGTGTCTGCTACCCTTGTGCAGGTCCTTCCAGGAGCTTGAAGACTCCCAATCCTTCAACTAAATCCAATCCTTCAACTAAATCCAAACCTAAAACTAAAACTAGACTTAAAACCTGAGTTCCAACATAATACACCTTTAACCTATAATCCTAAGCATCTCCTAACCTAATACCGGTCATTTTCCTTGTTGTAGCAACAGTTTCAAAGGCCAAGTATTCTTAAAGTAATCATCGCTACAAGGAAGGTTGTCGAGGCCGAGTACTCTAGTCCTAGGCCGAGTATTCCCCGGGTATTCTCCGACTAGGCCGAGAACTTCCGAGTACTCCCGACTCCAACTAGGGAGCGCCTAACGACTTTTTCAACATTGCCATAACTAATATTTTAATGATTGTGCTAAAGATAATTTGTTTTCTTATTGTTTTCACTAAGTGTAGCTCTTTCTTTCTAATTTTTGATTGAGGGAAATAATAATCTAAACATTAACTTGTTTGCTGATAATAGTTTTAACTTGAGAATTCTTCTATGACGATCTCAATCTTCAAACTATTTTCCTCCACCAAGCCTTTCTAACAAGGTCTATCTAACCCAGTTAATTTTTTGTGACGTGGATGGGGATGTGAATTTTTTTATCCATTTTATACTTTATATATATATACAAACATGAGATTGTGGTGATCCATAAGGGCATTTTATGGATCTGATTCATTTGTTTAAGTAGACCAAGAACTAAGAGTTTGGTTCGCACCTTTACAGGGTCGAACCAATTGGTTCGAACCCTTGTAAGGTCGAATGAACTTCTTAAATGGTGGCCTATAAATAGCAATCTCATGTGTTGGTTTCATTAAGATTGTGAGTTTGTGCTTAGAATGCTCTCTAGGGGGGAGGTCATGCCCGACCTCCCCCGGCCCCGAGATAAATGTTCATTCTACTGATGACAGTGTCTGTAACCAATTCTGATGTAATACGAATCTGTGATGACATTGTTTTCATCTATTTCTGTTTCGTTTCCAATCTCCGTCTGAAACCGAGTTGTAATTGTTTAATCGATCTATGGTTGACGGGTTTGTGGTAGAGATAGAGGTGTTTTCTGGTTAGGTAGAGAGAGAGGGGGGAGAGAGGGAGAGGGAGAGAGGGGAGAGGGAGAGAGGGGGGAGAGTGGGGAGGGGGAGAGGGAGGGAGAGAGAGAGAGGGAGAGAAGGAGAGGGAGGGAGAGAGTGAGAGAGAGAGAGAGAGGGGGAGAAGGAGAGGGAGGGAGAGAGTGAGAGAGAGAGAGAGAGCGAGAGCGAGGGAGAGAGAGAGTGTGTGTGTGTGTGGTGGTGTGGTGGTGGCTGTGACTTCAACAGAAACTTTCATGTCATATGGTTTGGTGGTGATGGTGGTGGTGGTGGATGACGGTTGTTTGGTATAGAGGTGGTGATTTCTGGTTGGGTTTAGTTTCAGAAGAAGAGTAGGAAAGAAGATAGATGGAACATATTATATTAAAGAGGTTCTTTTTTTCAAAAAAAAATTCATGTCACCATCAATACAAACCAGTTGATGTGTTTTTACACATCCTCGTCCACGTCACCAAACACTAGTTGCCGCCGATCAACGTATCAAAGTTCGGATTATTACTTGTGGAAAAGGCGAAATCACCAAACCTTATTAAAGTGATCTTTTTGTCAAAATAAGTGATGTCAGAAAACCTGTGCAGACTGATTGTCTTAGACGATGTTTCCTAATAAATTGTATTGTTGGATTGAAACTTTGGGACCGCTCTAATAGTGTAATCCGCGGTTTTCAGGATTTAGAGACCGGCGATTTTGGTTCTAGGAGTATTAAAACTATTGCTGAAGGTGATTTCAAACCATTCGCTTAACAAGCAGCTAGCTCTGACCCGTACCAATTTTGGTCACAACCTGTTCTGACCCAAACCAAAATTAACCTTTACTAAAAACCGCCTATTCTAACCCAAACCACCAAGCAAGACCCTTTACATTATTACGGCGCCTGTTTAGCCAGGTATAAAACTAAAACAAGTCCCAAAAGTATCAAAGAACATGTCATATGGTCAAAACTTAAATGCAAGCATCGAAATCATTCCTCTAAAATTAGAAAATAAAATCTAAATGGTAAATGTCATACCCAAACATGCATGTATACACGCGCACGCACACACGCACGCATATATATGTATATAAATAAACAATTAAGTTCAAAGTAAGCCACCATGTCCTACCAAAAACTTACCCATAACTGCATAAGAAAGTTCTTCCACAGCCAATCCTGGGAACAAAGTAGAGCTGAATACAGCTTTCAGTACAGATGGTTAAGGACAAGTTTGTCATTTCCTATATACAACCAACACAGAACCTTAAACAACAACATTACATTATAAAAACAAGACCTAAGTATATTATACCCTAACCCAATCTGTCAATTACTGCTTACCAAAAAACCTGGGACTCAACCAAAGTCGGTACAGAACAACCGTTTTCTTCACAAAGCGGACAAAAATTGTACCTCTTGGAGATCTCCACACACACGTCATGCATTTCGTGGCACGAAAGGTGTTGACTCGAGTTGCAAACCCACGTGTTGACTTTTTTACAAATATTTAAATAACAGAACTCGCTAAAGATAGTTCGTGAAGCTCACTTAGCATCCATTCCTCACCGGTTTGACCGCCAAGTACAATAGCACGTGTACCGCCAACAACACATGTACTATGACCCCAAGCGAACCGGGGGGGGCGCCCAGGTACGTTTAATATTCGCCAAGTAGGTTTCTCCTCCGTCGGGTCAAGAATATAGAGCTGCGAGGCTGAGTGAAGACCTGCAACAGACCCACCAAAGACTAGTATCCTGCCGCCAGGGAGGCTCACAGCCACATGGTCAAGCCGGGGAGGCGGACCTATGCCACCTGGGTTCCCAGCGCCGGGCATCCCACTTCCGGTCACAGATCTCCAGCACGGTTCGTCCTCACTTAAGTCCATAGTGAAAACGTCACTAGACCGGAATCTCAGCGGCCCGCTTTTAGCAAGACCACCAAACATTAAAATTTTTCGACCACCGTACACTGATAAAGTGTGTCCAAGACGAGAAGGTGGGGTCCAAGTAGCTGGTATCTCTCTCCAAATCGGTTTCTCCATTGATAAATCAAGTAAAAAGGTGTCACTTAAAAGTACACCCGAGTCCGCACAACCACCCGAGACAATTAATTTTGTCCCGTCAAGGGTACAGGAGCTGTGCCATGATCGTGGAAGTGGAGGGGCTAAACCAGAAATTTCACGCCATGTAGGATGCTTTGCATCTAAATCCAACAGAAAGACATCATTAAGCAACCCTTGGGTCCCACAGCCACCAAACACTACCAAATTAGAACCATTCACACATGACAGTGTATGACCCCAACGGCCAGGTGGCGGTGAGCCGACTTTCACATGCTGCCACTCGGGTTTGCTAGAATTTAAATCCAGTACAAAAGTATCATTCATGGGTTGCATATTGACACCCTCACCACCAAACAAAACCACGCGGTTCCCAACAGCACATGCACTGAAATTACACCGTGATGGCTCCACCGCACCACCGACTGTAACCTTCCGCCAAGCAGCAGCTTCAAGTGTAGTAAGCTCCCGAGCTAACCGACCCCAGCCTAACCGTTTAGCACCCGGAACCGTCTCTAAAACACGAGTGGTTTCACTACCCCACGCATTCTGACAAACCATCCTCCATAAGTCCTCGTTTTTCACCACCTCATAGAACCGCCTGCAAACCGAACCTACAGATGCAATATCTCGTGGGGTCAATCGTGAAAGAATCTTCAAACAAATCACTTCATCACTTAATTGTAGTATCCTGCAGAGTCCACGGGAAGAATTACGCGTCCCATCTGGAGTTAACCGGAAAGAGAGAAGACTGGACCGAAAAGGGTCAGATGACTTCAAGGTTCCTTTGGTTGTCGAGCCAGGGAGAGGGCCCAGATCAAGATCGACTTCTGTAAAGAACTGGATACCGATAATATGGGTTATTACTTCATCATCACCATATATAGGGGTCATACGCAGTCTGTTCATCAATGGGGTACCATCTTTTGTAAAATTTAGTAATTCTCCTTTAAATTCAATCCCATCTTCAAGACATCTCCTAATTTCTGAGACTACTGTGGAGTCCACAAGGGGATGCCTTCTTTTTGCATATGGACCTCTGCATTGCAAAAACCGGCTGAAAAAAAAAATACAAATACACAAATTAGAACGAAAGAGGACAGGTGTAGTCACTTGTAGACAATGCAATAATGATGTAACTTTTAAAAAATGACGCAACATGTAAGAAGAAATACTAGAGGTGGCAAGATGGGCAGGTAGGGTAACAGATTGAAGCAAGTCAGTTTTAGTACAGGTCGAAACAGGCTGCCCGGGTTGGGTATACCCAGAACACCTTTATACAAGTAAACCCTTAAAGACAGACGTATAGCTAGCTGCAACCTGTTTGATCCGATTCTACGCATTTGCCCATTCTCTTTTTAGTTAAAACTTTGATTTGACATTTTGACCCATCTGAGAGTAGATCACAAATCAAATCAACTCATTCATAAAAAAAATGGATCAACATTACCACCTCCAGTCCGCATACCTACAAGTCCAAGCGGGGAAGAAAAAAAATTACACAAATGGCCATAACCATTAGCTTTTTAAATAGCCTACAACATACGGAGTAAGGAGACGAAACAAATATAAATACATCTCACTTCACCATATATAATTACCACTTAACGTACTGAACAGGTCGTTAGATATGCTTACACGTCTTGCATAGATGTCCATGTATTGTCCTGATTTCTAGAAAACTAATAGGTTTTGAGCAACACCTTGAGTTGGGTTGACCTAAAAATACTATTTATACAATTCTTTTTATCCTTTATATACAACTAACATGCAAAAGTATAGAAGAGGTGACGCATTAAAGCTACATTTAGGCAGCTATTGATCTATTCAGCCCAGGTCTAAGTTTTCCTAGCAAAGAACATTCTTCTGTAATTTGGAACCACCTTTGTGACCACATCAACCGGTCTCTTGTCTCTTTATTAACTAAAAGTGACTAATACAACACATCATTATTTTCAGAAAAGGAAATAAGAGAAGAAGATTCAATATAATAAAACAGGGATTTCATTAACAATGTTATGACTCCTTTTCATCTGGTAAACTCGTCCAAGCATTGTTATGTCAACCTTAGATGAATTTTTTGATGTGAATATGTTCAAAATATAAGTCGAAATCCAGTAATATCAAAACCAAAGGCCAAAATTGTATTAAAAAGCACATCAGAGTTCAGACCCTAAGCACCTCAAACATGATTCCGATCCTCGCATTTATATGTTTCCAGTGTCAAGATTTCACATGAACGATGGCATTGGCGAAGCTTGACCCGAAACTTCGGGGGGTCGGAAGTCACCGGGGGGTCGGAAATCACTAGTTTCAGGGGGTCGAAAACCAATTTCGGGGAATCGAAACCGTATATACTAAAAAATTTCTATACGAATACTATAAAATCGGAACTTCTGAGCGAAAATTCGGGGGGGTCAGCCGCCCCTCCCCGCCCCTTAAAAGCTACGCCACTGAACGATGGACCTTTTTCTTTTGGAAATTCTAGTGTGAGTGACCAGGGGTAGATGACAACAGCATTTCAATTTGTAGTAAACTTTTTGAATAAGGACGCCAAAAGCAAACAACTAATGTGGATACTGCATCATTCCCTACCAGACACAATTTATTATTTACTGAACCTGGGCAGTGCACATTCAAAATTCTACCACTCTGTAAAGACAAAAAACTCAATTAAAAAAATTTTTCAGGATCTGAATAAAGGATGGGAGCCTAGGATATTAAGTGTGAAGTGTGAGCCATGCCAATCTATCATGTTTAAGGTTAGTGACAATGACAATCGGTTCACAGTATAAGTTTATTTCAAACATAGTTATCAAAAGCCATCGCCTTGACTGCCTAGGCGACCAATTTCCTAGAAGCCACCAGATCCCGCTTTTCCCTCCTAGATAAAAAAAAAAAAAGCTACGGTCTGATTTTTAAAACCTAATCCCCTGACTAATATAATCGACCAATACTTACCACTGTATAGAGATATATATAAATCTCAATCAAATTTTTTTTTAAATATATTTGATTTTTAAAACACTTATAGATATCGAATTATTCTTCAATATATAAACACCTCAACTCATTGATTTATCATCAACTGATTTTGTCTACTACATAGTTATTAAAGGCGTGTTAATCCTTTTAGCAGTATGCCAGTATGGCTAAATCAATCAGTTTATATTTATATTATTTTATAAGATGATTGTTATTTGAAATGATTAGGTGATTTTTTATTTTTTTTATTTGTGCTTTTTTTCTCAGGCCCGCGCTTTTTTTGCGCTTCTCGCTTAGGCCACAGGCGGAGTCTAAGTGCCTTGAGTGCGCCTCACACCTTTGATAACTATGATTTCAAATTCTATTTAATTTATCAAACAGATCTTCCAACACCAAAGAAGCAGAAGTGGGCATACCACAATGTATACTACCAGAACATCCATAAGTGATAAGACATCCAATCTATTCCTCATACTTTTTGTGAGCCACAAGCCCACACACACACTAAATTCAAACACCTTTGTGACCACATCATTTTTGCGCTTCTCGCCTAGGCCACAGGCGGAGCCTAAGCGCCTTGTATACGCCTCACGCCTTTAATAACTATGAGTACAAGTTGTGTATGCTATTTCTTCTTAGGATGTTAGCCTAATATATGGTGCACAGAAGACTTATAATAAGTAACCATGGGTTGTTGCCTTACAATGTTACGAAAAAATGTGACATAAGATGCGTTACAATTTACAAAAGCAAATCAGTGAGAGGAGACATATGATAAAGAGTAAGCCAATCAATAACTAAATCAAAAATAAAATCTGTTAGTATAAGGTAGAAACCAGAAAAGCAGGTTAATTGGTTCAAAACTAAAAGCAGCTAGAAATGCATATCCCTAAGAGGCAACCCAGCAAGGCCAACTAAACAGCAACTAAATCTAGCTAATCTTAAGATTAGTATACATTTATTTCAAGATACTAGCATAAGGTAGTTGCACAGCAGCCCAATCCCTGCTCAGTTGGTACAGGTTAGCACACTAAGCATCCAAATTCCAATTAAAGTTTATAAACTTGCATCATAATTTGGAGGGGAGCATACACAAAGTCTTGAACTAGACGACTAGACGAAAATAACCTAAAAACTATTTTTTATGTTACTCCTATGCATCAATAATCATTTACAGACATATAGTAAAAAGACTATAACCGTTCATTTCTTCATTCCCTTGAATAAGTTCTCTGGATATATCAATAAGCAATAAGGAAGCTCAGCTTAGAAGTTGCATCTACCCACTTATAAACTACAAAAGATATTGTATCTCAAACTGCAATTTTAGCCATTATGAAGAGCTGAAATTCCTAACTGATAACTACCCCAGATGTTTAATAATTTCATACACAAAACTAAGAACATTAGTTCATTTTAGCCAAGAGGTACACTCCACTACTTCACCCTAATATCAGTCTCCTCACACCAATTACATTCAATATCCAAAAGCCCTAATAGTAACAATAGCAACAAATAATTTCTGTTTCTCTAGTTTCCTACCATTCAGATTTACAAACAATACTAACTTCATATCTTCATTCTCTTGAATACGTTCTCTGGTTATAGCAATAAAGAAGCCAGCTAGTTACATCCATGCCCTTATGACCTAAAAAGATACGTATTGATTAAAGCACCAAACTAAAACTTCAGCCATCCATTAAGAGCTGGATTTTCTAATTGATACGTTCTGGTGCTGTTTCATTATGCTAAAAACCCTAAGCGCATTTACAGTAGGTTCCCTATAGCTGTCACTATAATTTAACTAAAATACAGTAATACACCTTTTTTTGTCTAGACTTTGTTTATCTTTTAAAAACCTCTCACAACAGATTCTTTATTTCTATCTTACTCACGCAAAGGTAATTTATTGTTTGTTTTCGGTTTTATATACTCACAAAATTATATTTAGAGATTAATAGTCAACCTCAGTACTTAAAGAGATTAAGTGTGGTTCTCTAAACCTCTAAGCAGTCAATAGCAGATTAGCGGTTATCGGCCTTTTCCAAAAAAGCGGTGCAAATAGCAGTCCAGATTCCAGAACAGCAAAACCGCTATTATAGGCAATATTGACCGTGCTATTGCTGCTACTAGTGTTGTTACAAGTCTTAACTGTTAATTGTTTTAAATGTTAGTGTTCTAAGTCTCAATCAGTTGCTACAATGCTATTTATTTTTTAATTCAATCCTTCTGTTGCGTATACTTGTGTTAAAACTTATATATGTTGTGTGTGTATATTATCATAATATACACACAACATATAGGTTATCGCAATGAGACATCACTAATTTTAATATCAAGCAAAATATTATTATGCTTGAATGCTTGATACAAAAACTACTGATATCTCGCCGTGATAATCTATATCTCAAATATAGGCCCCTAACCACTATTTTATTTCAGACAACTATAACTGCATAGCTAAACCTAATCTATATTTTAGACAAACCTAGGAATGTGAATCCTCTAATACTCCTAAGCAAAACTAATATCCAAATACCCTAACTAATATCGAAACCAAACTCACCAATTACGACCGAGTACTTCTTCAGCGCGATAGCCAGTAAGAATCTCAAAAACCGAATTGACATAAATAATAGGATAATCAGGCTCCAAAGCATCCGAAACGACGAATCCGCAAGGAGCCGGTTGCAGCAAACTATCAACAGGGAAGGGTAACGGGCCTCCATCGTTCAACAAGAACCCTTCCTCGTCTCCACTAATATCAGAATTGCTACTATCCCACTCCATATTATTATTATTATTATTAATCGGTTGTTCAACCCATTAGAAAGGACCAATTGGAGGGCGAAAAACAGGGGAATTGAAGGATTGATGGATTGGAGATTGATTAATTAGGGTTTTGGAATTGGGTTTGTGTGGGGATTTGGGGATTTTGTGAAATGAGTGGTGTGTACGGATTGGGGATATCGACCTAGCTTTTTATCAAATGGACTACTATGAGGTTGTTTAGATTGCACCCGGGTCACACGTTTTATCTTTTTTTTTTTTTTGAACGGCGACTTTAACAGGCGAGAGGATCACACCTACGAAGCCCGGAGTACGACTGGTGGGCCCAACAGCCCCCCTTGGGCGAGGCATCCGAAATGGGCTACGCGCTCCACGAGAAAATTTCCAGCCGACGGCCCACTCGATAGACGAGAGCGTGTCGTTGCAGCCTCCGCACCGAAGTCGGAGTAACTGCACTGTAATAGAAAACTCAGGTGTTGCTCCAAGATTCGAACCGGAGACCTAAAGCCTCAGTGGTCTTATCCCTTCATTGCAATGACCACTGAGCCAAAGCCCTGGGTCACACGTTTTCTCTATGGGTGAGTGTCTAGAGCATGTTTGGCGCTCCATATTTCCACCTAGTTATAACTTATAACTTCTCTATAAAGTTAATAAGTTAATAAAATGTGTTTTGGAACGCATAAGTCTTTAATATTTTAACTTTTTATTTGCTTTTAATAAGTTGTTTTGAAAAAGTAAAGGAGTTTTGACTTTTTGAAATTCCTTATAACTTATTAGGAAAAATTGTCCAACATGCCTTTATTACTTTTTAATGGTCATTATAACTTGTGTCCTTTTCTTGTCATTTTACATGAGTAAAATAAACCAAACACTTTACAAAACAGCTTATTGACTACTTTTCTTAAAACATAAGCTAATCCAAACACTTTTTTTAAAAACTCAATTTTGAAAAGTCATGAGTTAATAATTCCTTTTAACAAGAAGTCCTTCTGGACTTAAATAAGCCCACGGTGTGTGGGATACACCGCGTACCGCAGCAAGCAACCCCATGTTGCTTGCGGTACGCGAGGAGGTGCTCACACAGCCCAAAGGCTATTATCAACCCAAGTCGCGAAATTAACCATTATAACTCATTTTCTTAACCTAAAAATGGCAAACACTCCCCTCATATGATGGCAACCACTAGAACTTGAAAACCCACGACCTCAAAGGGCTTTGGAGCATTTTAGAGGTCTAGAGACATAAGGATTCAAGTCTTGAAGCACCAGGTTTTCTTCTTTGTGATTTCTACTATCTTTAGTTGTTGTTTTTAAGATTTGGTTCCATGTCCATGAAACCCTAAACCATCAAAACATATTTTTGTCAAATAAAAGATGTTTCAGTTGGTTAGTGGGTGTCACGTGGACGGTAAGGTCACGAGAACGATGTCTTCTTGCCTGGCCATGCGTGGACTCTGTGAGGTGGCCAATGATCATCACGAGCCACGAAATTCAAAAATTGATGCATGTTACCGTTACCAAACGGCCACTTTAAAAAATAGTAGTAGTAATTTCCTTTTTTATATTTATGTAAACAAACAAACCCACTATGTTTTTTTTACAAAATCCGTCTCTCATTGAACTAACTGTTACCAAACGGCCAAGACCAAACTTCCTTTCCATTCCCCACCTCGGCTCTAATATAGTTATGTCCATACGTGTTGTTATATTTCAAGCTTTTACACGTTGCATCATTTATTTTATCTATTATCTATTTCTGTTCCTGTTTCTATCATTTTTTCTTCTTCGGGTTTTGAAGACGAAGAGGCTAGCTTGTTGATCTTGCATGGCGGTGGCATACATTGGAGTGGCTCTTCGGCACTAATCTAAAGATCTGCTCAAGATTTGAACATCTTCCTTCTATGCTCCAATGGACACACTTACCTACACACTATCTTGCTCTTGTACTCGTCGTAATACACCTCTACGTGATTGTTCACTTGGATATCCTTATTCGTATCGCATTGTAGGGTAGACAAGCTGTAGTGCTTATCTATCCCGTAAGTTTGGACATCTTGGTTGGATAGTTTGTAGTTGATACAGATTAGTCTGATCGAGATGGTTCTAGCATTCTAATGTCTTGATTGCTAGTATCCTACTGCTAGTGATGATTCTAATATCTCATTCTCTATGAATGTCAGAAGATGTCTAGATCTCGTGGTGGAAGACGTGGAGGACGCAATGGTGGACGCGGCATTGGTCATTGCGTAGGTTGTGGCAACATCAACATGACCCAAGCGGAGTTGAACAATCTCATTCAGGAGCAGTTGTCTATTGCTCTGGCTGCTTTCCAGTCCGCTCATGCTCAAGACCTTGGTGGTAAATTTATTTACTACTTTTACCTTTTTATCTGGTATCGTATTCGTTTGGTTAAGTAGTGTTGCTTGTTTATACAGGAAATGTTGTTAACTAGCAAACACCTCCACAATCACCTCCTCAGGTTCAACCTGTTTGTACTTTTAAGGCTTTAATGGATTGCAAGCCTTATTCTTTCAGTGGTATGAGGGAGCAGTGGGACTACTCAGGTGGATTGAGAAGTATGAATCAGTGTTTTCTATGTGCAGTTGTCTATTGGAGAATCATGTGAAATATGCATCGGGTACTTTGGATGGACCCGCTCTAAGTTGGTAGAATTCCACTACTCAGACACTTGGCTTGGGTGAAGCCAATGCTATGCGTGGGATTAGTTTATTCATCGTCTGAGGAGTGAGTATTGCTTTCGAGATGAGATGCAAAAGTTGGAGCATCAATTGTGGAATCATAAGATGGTGGGTTTGGAGATTGAGGAATACACCATGAAGCATCAAGCATCAAGAGTTAGCTTTTATGTGTCTGGGTTGGTTACGCCGATGTTTAGGCAGATTGAGTACTATATTGTTCATTTAGTGCCTTAGATTTAGAGGTTTGGTTCCTGCTTCATACTCCACCACTCTTCAAGAGACGATTTGTTTGGCCCACAAGCTTATGAAGAAGAAAGTAGAGGAGGGTCTTGCCTCCAAGGGGTGCTATTCTGAAATCCCCTGAGAACAAAACGAAGTAGGACAACTCTGGTAAGAACTTCGCTCCCACTCAGCCTCAGCAGTAGTAGAGGAAGTTTGAAACCTCCAGTTCATTTTTTGCGGCCTAGTCGGGGCAGGAATATGGTTCTTATGCTGGGAATTACCCGAAGTGTGGTAAGTGCAATTATCACCACACTGGCCAGTGCCGCAAGTTTGAGTGCCAGCGTTGTTGCAAAGCTGTCCATGATGTCCAAAATTGCAGAGTCAAGCTGAATGACAAGCCAACCCCTCCAGCAGTTCCTTAGCCTAACCAGGGATTTTATAATTGTGGTTAGGCTGGGCATTTCAAGCGTCATTGTCTGAAGTTGAAGATGGCAGAAGGTGCGAAGAACGGGAACGGTAATGGTAACAACGGGGCTGGCGGAAGAAATGTGCGCGCCTTCGTCATTGGTTCGGGGGAAGTCAGATAGGATCCAAACACAGTCACCGGTACATTGTTTCTTAACAATCGCTATGCTTCAGTTTTATTTGACTCTGGTGCCGATAGAAGTTTAATATCTGTTGAATTCAGTTAGTTGCTAGATATTGTGCCTACACCTTTAGAGGTTAAGTACTTAATTGAATTGGCTAACGGTAAGCAAATTGAGCCTACACACATTTTAAATAGGTGTCGTCTAGAGCTTTCGGGTCATTTATTCTCCATAGATCTTATGATGGTTTTCTTGGGTAGTTTTGATGTGGTTATTGGTATGGATTGGTTATCTCTAAATCGTGCGGAAATTATTTGTTTCGATAAAGTCGTTCATTCCACTCCCTGATGCAGAAATCTTACGGTGCATGGTGAGAAAAGAGGTGTTCCTTATTATTTGTATGAAAGCCTATAAGTATCTTCGAAAAGGTTATACCGCCATTCTGGCACTCATTTCTAAGTCACCTACTGAAGAGATGAAGATTGAAGACATTCCAGTTGTTTTGTGATTTTTTTGATGTTTTTCTTGAAGATTTAGCTGGTCTTCCGCCTCAGCGTCAGGTCGAGTTTAGTATTGATCTTGCACCTGGTGCAACCCTTATCGCTCAAGCCCCTTATCGTATTGCACCTCCTAAGATGCAAGAATTATACAACCAACTCCAAGAGTATTGGATAAGGGATTCATTCGACCTAGTTCATCCCCATGGGGAGGCCCTATCCTGTTTGTTATGAAGAAAGAAAGAAGCCTTCGCATGTGTATTAATTATCATGAGCTGAACAAGGTGACAATCAAGAACCGTTATCCTCTTCCCCGTATTGATGATTTATTTGACCTGCTTCAAGGGTCCAGCTTTTATTCAAAGATTGATTTGAGATTCAGTTACCATTAGCTTACGGCGTAGGAAGCCGATATTCCAAAGACTACTTTTCGAACTAGATATGACAATTTTGAATTCTAGTATCATAAATGGTGCACCAAATTGTCATTTAGTTTAGCCTCACCATATTTTTTTGTTACTAACCTCACCATTTTTTTTTGTTACTAACTTCACCACATTTTATGTGATCATACCACATGTGTCATGGGAATGAATACGACCATAACATGTTACACCAACATAACACATTGTTTACACCATTCACATTTAGCCTAAACAGTATTTAAAATACCGTCTGAGTACGTCAATTTATAAACATGTTCTTAACATGTCAATATATAATTTTAAAACCAATTTGACGAGACTATATATATAATAACTTTATGTTTATTTTACTAGTTTTAGATAATGAAATACTATAATTTTGTATGTCTAGTTTACAAAATTAGAATTTTTATTTGCACTAGTACAAAATTGGGTCTTAAGTCGCGGTTATATTCACTTAAAGGCGCGAATATCAACTGCGTCTTATTGTGGATTGAGCAGCAGATATCAACTGCGTCTTTTTGTGGATTGAGCAATAGTCGCGAGACGCGGATATCAACTGCGTCTTATTGTGGATTGAGTTGCGAGACGCGGATATCAACCGCGTCTTATTGTGGCGTGTCTGTAGGTGATTGAGCAATAGTCGCGGAAGCCTCTCCGCGTTTTCTAATTCCCCACCGCGTCTTCAACTTGCCCATATTATATTATATTTACCGTGACAACCGCGACTTCTGGTAGTTGTATGCTACAACCAAACAACCAACCTACGTTTGGCAAGACTCACTAAATATTTTTTTGTAATAATGCACACAATATTAAATAAGAACACAGCTTTCATCATAAATCATAGATTTACTAATCCAAAATTTCTACTCCGTCCCGGACACGTACCAATCGCCCTGCCTCTAATGACTCGGGTATCAGCTACTCCACGGGTCGGTTTTAGTCCTAACCTCTGACGGCTCCACAACTTCCGTCTCAGCGGCTTCAGAAGTCAAGCCTGAACTTGATTCAGATGATCAGCAGCAGCAGCTTCACTTTCCTCAACTCTTCCCCACTTTCCTCCAAGAGCAACTGCCATCATCTCATAAATCTTGCCAAATATTCCAACAAATAAAAAAATAGCCATCAAAAGATGTTAAAAGATGCAAATAAAAGTGGAAGGAAATCAGGTTTTTTTGAGGTAAAAAGCTTACAGTGAATCCACTAGCGATTAAAGTTGTTTCATATAAGAGATCCACATCTGTTTTCACCTCGCTGCTTTCAGGGGCGTTTTTACATGCACCCTGCAAAATAGTTGTATGAAATTGTAATTCAAACCAAAAATTAAAAGAATTAAATGTTAGAAATTGGGTGTATACGAGTCGAGTCGAGCCAAGCTTAGACAAGCCCCAACATCAAGAGCGACGTAGTTGAAGCTCCTTTATTATACGAGCTCGATCCCAAGCTTTACATACTGAGTTTGGCTAGGGCCTATTTCTATAGAAATGAAGATTTTATTTTATATAATATAATAAATAGCTTTAATGTGTACTCTTAAATGCATAATAAATATAGTTGTACAGAATTTATGATTAAAATAACTTAGTAATACATTGTTATATGCATATATTATAATTAAAAATATGGACATAACTGTATATGTGTTTTTTTAAATAAAAGCCGAGATTGAGGTATCGAGCCAGAGCTTGAAACGAGGCAAGCTCGGGCTCGAAACTAAACTCTCTTAAACTAGATGAGTCAAACTGGAGCTTAGGCAAGCTTGGCTAGGCTCGTTTACACCCTTAGTTGGAAAATAAAATTATTTTTACGTACACTCAAGTCTTTGATGATTGGATGATCAGGGTTAACATCCATTATTCTTCTTCCCCTCATGAATTCCAAGGGTTAACCTGCAAATCAACATCTCATTTCATTATTTCAACATAAAACTCAAGTGGGCAAAAAGAGAGTCACCATAAGAAACTTCAAAATTATACTAACCGTTCCATATTAAGCCGACCACCCGAATTTGACCGAGACAAGAACGCAAGGGGAAGAGCTCAAACGGTTAGAGACTTGTACTTTTGCAACTTATTGTTCTGTTTAACACAGACCCAATAGATGTTACATTTAATGCCAAACCATTTTCTAAAAGAAAAAAAAAACATACATTTGATTCTGAACTATTTTAGAAGTGTCATAGCAAAAGCAATACAGGATATTGATACAATAAGAAACCCATAGTATGACTGCCGAAAATCCTTTATGTGGCATGGAATTGGGTGGCAAATGGTATGTATTCATTATAGGGAATGGGCCTTATCAAAAGAATATAGTTGTTAAATGGATTATTGTAATTTGGTTTAATTTGTTCGCATCAGTAAGTAGAGAATAACATGGTCTGTTTTAGAACAAAAGATTAAAGGTTCAAATTAAGTTCCAAACTTAAAAAACCAAGGTATCTAGTAAGCATCATATATAAAACTTGCTATGTTATTACCGAGTAAATTACCAAACTACCAAGGCACCAACCTAACTATGATGTTATTCATGCATTACTGAGTACATTACCAAAATTTATCTTTCATTCTGTTGCAGACCATCCTTGAGTAAGCTTTTACCATTTGTTCACCTAAAAAAATTGGAGTAAGCTTTCATTCTGTTGCAGACATTGGCATTCGACCCGTTTCGCCCTAATGACATTGTGTCCTTTCACCCCCCTTTTTGATCCTAAGACATGTGTTCGATTCTTTATGCCACAAAACTTAATCACGTTGGCCTTTGAGTTCATGATTTGTACCTGAAATACATATGGATACAACTTAGTAAAGACTACCAAGTGCATACAAATCAGACCATCACACGCCATTTAACGAAGCAAAACGTAAAAGTATGTGTGCACTGGCGTATAGAGCGTACAAAAACCGAGGTATCCAGACCCTGCTGCATACTATATACGCTAGTGGGCATGTTATGAGCCCTTTACCGTCAATCCTTCCAACTGTTAATACTTTGGTGCATTTACGTCCGTCTACGATCAATCTATATAGCTGCATAACAGCACCATTGTCCAGCCCTAAAATGCTGCGTTTTCCAGCATTATACGGCTGCATAACAGCCACAATTTACAGCCTTGTAATGCTATGTTTTTGCAGCCTTATATGACTGCATAACAATCCCATTTTCCAGCCCTGAAATGCTACA
Organism: Ambrosia artemisiifolia; assembly: GCA_032199755.1. NCBI lineage: Eukaryota > Viridiplantae > Streptophyta > Magnoliopsida > Asterales > Asteraceae > Ambrosia > Ambrosia artemisiifolia. The sequence continues at coordinate 12,872,435 of CM063514.1, forward strand.
TTTTCCAGCCTTTGGTTGTTGTCACTTCTACACTGTTAATCTAAATTGTAATAGAGTTCCATGGCTACACAAATCTTTTTTCAACTCATCCACAAAATCAACTAAATATTTTGTTTTCCTCTTTTTTTGTCAAATCTTTTGTCTGTTGACAAAATTAGCCTCCTAAACTCATTAAAAACAACCATGTCCTTACATTTGACTTGAAGACTGATGTTAAAACAGAATGTTGTTGAATCTTATGAGAAAACATCTAATAAGCATATTACATATATAATTAAAGTGCTCTTTAGAATGATGGAACTCAGAAAACATATAGAATATGCAAACAATGTTCCACAATATTAAGAGAAAAATAATGTATATACACAATTGATGGAACATATGGGCTAAATGCATATGCTTACTAGATGTAAGAACAACTGAACAGACATTACCCAAGTTACATTATCAAACAATTGAAGTGTTTTGTCTTACCTGAAAGATGAACGGGTAGATCTTTGACGGAGGGTTACAAGAAAAGATGAACTGATCGGCGGGAGCTGCTGTGAAAGGGCTGGATTAGGGTTTCTTTTGGAGTTGCAAATTTGTTCCATTTTTCATCTTCGAAGGTTGGTGTATCCAGGTATAATGGATTAATATGAAGTCGCAGCGCCACCCTATGACCGCGTCTGTAATTTATGCCACCGCGACTTCAAATCAAAACCTAAGACACCTCAATCGTAAAAATGTCTAAAGTTGCGGTTAACCCTTTCCCCCGTCTTTTGACTTCCTTGACCGCGACTTTTGAGCAACTTTGTACTAGTGTTGGTAAAAATATTATCTTTTTTTTGTTGTTAATTAATTGAATTTTCTTTACAACGATAACAATAGAACACTTTTATTGCTTAAAACAGATCCCATTCGAAGGTGCTATAAATACCCAGCATTGTAACCGACTTATACTTCCCCGGATTAGTGGCGGGATTCCTGAGGTGGTGGTGTGTTCGGAATGTGGTCGGACAATGGAGAAATTCTTCATGTTTCGCTGTTGTACCGATTAAGGAGAATGATCATTGTGTTCCAAACTTCCAATTATGTCTAATTTGATGTATTGTTAGTTGTTGACTTGTTTCAGTATTAGGACCAGTGAGGAGGTGTTGTTAGATATGTGATACTGGTTCATTGTTTAAAAAATAAGTATCTCAGTGTGTTATTCTTATTTCTATTTGAAATGTATAAGAGCGGCAGCTTGTTTCTCCTTTATTCAGTTTAAGGAACCGACTTAACTTGAGCATGACTATAGCTACATTCTAATATTGTCCCAGTATATGGAGCATCATATTAAAAAGGTATGGTAAGAATAAACCAGATCAGCATAAAAGTAGAACTTTAATATTCTAATTTCTAGTATAAGCGTAAGCCTCGAGGCAAACCAAGGCATAAACTCGAGGCGTAGTCAAAAAATAAATATAAAAATTGTGTCTATAAAAAATAAAATACTTGACCTAGAAAAGTCTAAAACATCAAAAACGCACATTAAAAATGAAATAATTGACCCAAAAAGTCTAAAACACATAAAAAACACCCTAAACCACCCGAGGCGCACATTTTCTTAGCGCCTCAGCCCTTAGAGGCGTATATACAATCTAAACCCCATGAGGCGCACCTCAGAATCGTTTTTATAGAGTTTCGCCTCGAGGCGTACGCCTCACCCGTTTTATTAAACCATGTATATGCTCAAGGTTTAAAAGTACGGAATCGTGCCTCGAGGCGTTTTCCCTTAGCCTCACGAGGCGTACGCCTCAAGGCGAACCGAGGCATAAGCCCGAGGCGGGATTAAAAAATAAATATAAATATTATATGTCTTATAAAAATGAAATACTAACTAATTTCATCCTCATATTCATCAAAAACACACACTAAAAAGACATGGAACGCTTGAACTTGACACAAAAAGTCCAAAACATCAAAAATAAACATCAAAAACCCCTGAGGCGCACCTGAGGCGTAATTTTTGTTACCGCCTCAGCTCTGTGAGGCGCACATACAAAAAAGCACCCCGAGGCGCCGCCTCAGATTCATTTTCTTACAGAATCGCCTTGAGGCGCACCTCGAGGCGTACGCCTCACCCGTTTTTTTAAAACATGTATATGCCTATATATTGCTTATAATAGAATATTGAAGTTCTACTTTTTTTTCATATAGAGGACATAACAAGCAGGTAAAACAAGTGGGCTTACACATTACCAAAAGAGACCTTAGGTTTACCAACAAAAGATGCAATGAGCCAATGGCAAGTAATCATATAAGAAAACTAGTTCGCCTTTTACACCTTTTAAGAAGAAAAAAAAACAATATTGAAATCACAGCAATGCCTAATTCCTCTACCTCAAGAGTCTAGAAGTACCTTAAAAATCTAGCAGCAACTGAGGAAGTATCCTTTCCAGGTGAGTCGCTTCAATCTTGGTCCCGCCTTCCGCTTCAGCAATGGTAGCAGCTAGTTGGACTGCTTCTGCACCAACAAAAAAATAGCTTCAGAAATTGCACATAAAATATACATTGAAAGCAAATGCAAACATGCAACTTCCTCTATACTAATAATGGCTACAATCATGGTAGATGTACCTGTAACAAATAGCCGAAGTAGTTCACTACTCAGCCTCACAGCATTCGGATTTGCTGCACAAACAATTACAGATATAAAAATACAGGAACATGAAAAGTAGAATGTTGAAACCCTAGGCATGGGAATAATCATATATCACCAATATTTATAGCCTAGAAGCAAAGTTATCTCATAAAAGAGAAGTAGGCCGGTTTTTCTTAGAGGTTCCTGCTCGTTCCTACATTGCAAAACCGATAACAGTAAAAAAAAAAAAAAAACAGAACAGATTGTTCATGTCAAAACCTATATTAGATTACAGTCATTACACGTAACAAATTTTCACACAAATCACACAAACTTATGCACTGAAATCACACAAAATATTCTCGAAAACTTATAATAGATGATACATACCAAATGGCACAAATCAGACACAAAAATCGCACAAAATGTTATTCTAAAAACTATAACAGATTATACTTAATAAATTAAACAAATTAGACACCAAAATCACACAAAATATACCAAAAAAAATCACAGAACAAGACTGACCTCGCCTTTTGAAGTCTCACCGTCTTCAATCTTCACTCGATCTGAAACACAATCAATTCAACGAATTTAGTTCAGTAATAACAAAATTTATAAAAATATTAATCTGAAGCAGATTAATTTGATTATGAATAAATCTAACCGATTGCCTTCTTGCTCCAAACGTGTTTAAAAATTGCAGCAATCACATCCTGTAATTAATTAATTCCACAGATTAATAACAAACAAATGAAAAGATTATGTATTGATTTCACAGATTAATTAAGTTTATACCTACCTGGTCGAAATTAGTATCCATATTTGTGTGTCAACGAGGGTTTTGGCTTTATAAAGGGCTTTGGGTTTTTTAAACTGTTAAATGAAATCACTGTAGGTCTCATAGCAATAGAGTGATCCTGAGGTCGAGAGTTCGAGCCTCTCTCACCCCAACGTTTTTTGTCATCTTTTTTTTTTCCTTTGAAAACAAAACACTTTGTTTATATGTGATTTTGTATTTTTTTTTGTTTGAAAACTAGTATCGTAGCCCGCGCTTCGCGGCGGGATCATTATGGAGGGTGACGCTAATATATTTGTTACATGATATATCGATGGGTTATTATAGACTATGTAGGTTTTAATTTAAACAATCAACATGCTTAAGTAAATACGTCTAAAGTTAAAGTTAGCTTTGGTATATTGAAGGGTTAATATAAACCATGTAAGTTTAATCTAAACGGCGGTAAAAATAACAAGCAATATGGTTAAATAAAATGTATAGAGTTAAAGGGATAGTGGCTTCGTAGCAGGGCAAGCGGTGCGGAAAGCAGAGACAAAGAAGGTAGAAAAACATGCTAAAGCCTGCGAGGAGAACCAACACGTTTTTGTACCATTGGCTTTTGATACCTTTGGCTCATTGGCACCAGAGGCTACCCGTTTCCTGACCAGGGTACAGCGGGTTATTCATAGTAGTGTCTCGGCTTCGGGTGGACAGGGTTACGTTTTTAGTAGATTAGGATTTGCTATTCAGAAAGGGTTAGCGGCGCAGCTTGTTGCCCGTCTGCCTGTTATCTTAATGTAATTTTCTTTGTCCGGGAAAAAAAATGATTATGATTTGATCTTAGGTTCGCCTACCCTAAAAAAAGTTAATAATTTCTATATCTTCTTTAAAAATATATACAATTTATTAGTTATTAATTTAATAAAATAACTTTAATAAACAATAAATTTGTTAGACCTTTCAATTTTAACTAAAGCTATGTTTTGCCAAACATATTGAGATGAAATAATATATTGAAACATACAAACCGTTAAATAACTTTAATGAAAATAAAGAGATTTGACTGTAAAGTTGAAAATGAATTGGATCAGAAGTCGAAATGTGGCAAAAAAAAAAAAAGAACCAATCAAGATTTACAACTATTCGTATTGTGAAATGTTAGTTATATAGAATAATTTGTTTACATGTGGTTTTTTTTTCCTATGGAAACTATTAGTTTACATGTGACTTTTTTTTTCCTTTGAAAATTACATGTAATTTGGTGATCATTGTGAAAGTTATTAGGTACTCCACTAACTGTTGAGCAGGTTATTAGGTACTCAACTAACTGTTGAGCAGGTAATTCATCCTCTACCGGTTGTTGAGTAGATAAATGTAGCAAATGTAATAAAAAAAATCATTTCAACACGTATGTTACAAATCGATAATACACACATACAAGCAAGTTTGTAAATACGACAAGTATTCAAGTATAGAATGTGACTTGTAATTGAGTTGCCATACACAAGGTTAGTGAGCCTAGGTGTGGTTTCACTAGTTGATGGTTATAACAAACAGTTCATATTAGCTAGCCATGTTTTTAAGTATCACGAATAACCAAATGTGCAAATAGAATAGGTAATCAAATACTCATGTATCAAGAAGAATCAAATTTTCACTCAACATACAATCATTGTAAGATGAAGAATCAGGGATCAAATTTTCATTAGTTTGGTTACCATATGTTTTATCCTTGAGAGGATGATGAAACCCATAGTATAATCAAGGTTGTAAAGAATAGTGAATGTAAAAATAGCTGATGAATGGGTTAGTCTATAGGTCAAGAAAAGGAATAAAGTAGTCATATTTGCGATAAAGTAGGGATGTGAATAACGAACTGTGTGATTTGAAAAGGGTTTCGTTCTTTGTTTAAAGTTGATTTTTTTATGCAGCTTTTGTTTTCAAAATTTAATTGAGCATCTGGTATGGGAATCCTAATAATTTGTTTGGAAAACATTTTGGTTAATATCTTTGTGTAAATAACTCAATTTAAAACATCAAAGCCATTTAAAAAAAGGGGTAGGTTTGTAAACTTGGATGAGATCTTTGTAAAAATAATGGTTGTTTGCAGAACTGGTGAAGATTTCGATAAAAACATTAACTACTGATTTTGGAATCAGGGTATATATTAACAATGATCATGGTAGGAATATTAGTGGTCAACTCACTAGCTCTTTAAAACAATATGGTGAAAAAATTGCAGTTTAAATCAATAAGTTTGCAAACAATAGGATACAAGATGTAATGAGGTTGTAATGTATAGGTAAATGTTTATGTGAAAGGGAGATTCATGATCAAATTACTGATGTGTTTACAAAGACTTTACCTTCACAAAGATTTGAGTTTCTACGGTCCAAGTTGCAGGTCGTTCCCTGCCCTCAACTTGCGGGGGGATGTTAGACTAAGTTATCAAAATTAGACAAGTTTACTATTATCAAGGGTACCAAATTGTAATTAGTTTATCTATATATAGGGCCTTGTATTCATCATTATTATTCAATCAAAAACCCTAATACAATACAAAGTTTGATTGAGCTACACACGAAGGTACAATTCTCTAGTATGCTAAGCATTTTAGGTTTGACTTGGAATGTTTGTTTTAATAGATTGTTACTATCAAGAAAACTCTTCCATTGTTCATGGAGCTTTAGGTTTGGTTTGATGATAGAACAGCGAATGCTATATGCCGGGCCTGTTTCTACAAATCTTCAAGGTTTACTACAAGATTCATGTTTTCAAAAAAAATATATTTTATGCACCATGTAATGTACTTACACATATATTTGTTGTTGCATCAGGGTTATGATTGTTGTTGATCGATCTAGTGACAGCCCACAACCGGCTCAGCAAGAGTCCAACATCAGGCCCACTCGTGAACACAAGAAACCAGCCCGATTTGCCAATTAATAGTTCTGTTTGATTTTTGCCAATTCAATAATTGTTTGCATTGTTAGTTTAGTAGTTATGCATGTAAGTTAGTGGGTTAGTGGATCATGGTAGGGATAGTGCATTCATGTCTCCAACAAATAAGGATAGTGGACATCATGTGTTCCATCCATTGCATATTTAAATTCCTCGTATTTTGTTTTGAGAAATAGACGAGAAAATTGCTCCAAGTCCTCTTCTCTTATCTTGATTATTCTAGGAAGTTTGTAGGTTTTCTTTGTAAACCTATCGGTTGCTCTATCATTTCTTCTTGATTATGAAAAAATGAGCAAGAAAATGATAGTGATGAGTCGAGTGATGAAGAAGAACCAATCCAACCTCATATAGTTGTGAGTAAAGAGGCTATCTACAAGGTTAGTTGCTTACTTTGTGACCTTTATTGGTTCTAAATGTCTTGTATTTCTCTTTAAGGAACCGTTTTTTAAGGAGAAGTTTTTTACTGTTTTATAAAAAATAGGTGAAAACATAGGGTACCTGTTGTGTTTGAATTGTTTTAGTTGGAACCTTACAGTAATGGCTTTTGCATTTATGTTGTAGATATTTTGCTGCTACACTATATTTTGTACATTTCTTATGTTTAAAAAAGAAGGGATTGAAAATCAACAGATCCAGGAACAATTATGTTTTTGCTCGCATTTTATGTTAAAAATGTGTGTTTTTTTGTTTGATATGTGATGATTATTTAGATGGTTAATAGTTTTTTTTATGGTAGTGCTAAAATATTTAGATACGATTATATTAGTTAGTAGTTTAAATTATAAAAGTATAACATAGTAGTTTACATAATTTTACCAAACAAACTCACAAATTACAAGATGAGAAGGTCAGTGTCTATTTTGCTCGATCAAAACTTGATTCGTATACCAGATTGGAGTAGATTTTATCCAATACCACACCGGAAGAGATAGGAAACTGATAGGTGCTAGATATTATCTGAGTGGATACGAAGCCGCAAAACAAGATAAGCTTGAATACATTGACGATCCAAAAAATGAACGATCTTATCGATCAGTAAGAGATAGTAACGGACATGGGAACCACACGGCCTCCACAGCTGCAGGGCGTTACGTGACATGAACTACAAGGGTCTGGCTCAGGGTAGCGCGAGAGGTGGTGCACCAATGGCTAGAGTAGCGGTCTACAAGACATGTTGGGATTCAGGTTGTTATGATGCTGACATATTAGTTGCATTTAATGATGCGGTCAGAGATGGGGTGCACATTGTGTCACTGTCTATCGGCCCTGATGCGCGCCTTAAGGATATTACTTAAGTGATGCCATTTCAATCAGCTCGTTTCACGTGGTTAGCAGTGGAATTAACAGTTGTTTCTTCGGTTGGTAACCAAGGGACCACAGGGTCTGTCACTAATCTTGCTCCATGAAATTTTTCTTCTAAAATAGAAGAGTCACATGGGACACTCATTACATAAATTGGCAATAATTATTCCTTGCAATAATTCTTATGCCAAACATCAAACCCTTTATTTAAGGCTTCTAGACGTGTTTGGTTAAACAAACCAGATGCCCATCGGACGTCCCCAATATTAATTCCGGGTTGTCAAAATCTTTTATATGGTTTGAATCTTACACTTTTCTTACACATGCCAAACATGATTCATGATGTCACTACTAAAAAAAATGAGTATCACCGATAGCTACAGTCCGTCACTTATTTCTGTGGAGATATAGAAATCCAGAATCGAAATTGGAAATAAGGCGCGAGAAATTACTGTTGGGCAGTAGGTTTTTTCGTGGGAAAAACAAAGAAGAAGGAAGGTGTTGACTTTTGAAAGTCAAACCACAAAAGAAAAAAAAACCGTTTTTGATGTGTGTAAATGTATATATATAAATAACACAAGTTCTAATTAAAACGACTCACCTAAAAACTACACACGCACGGCAAGTGTACCGGTCGCAAAGCAGTAAACAGATAAGACCGAGTATCGAACCCAAAGACGCGAATGCAACTCTAGATCACAACCTATACCGAATACTAGCCTAAATAAATATATACTTATATATGGGGGGTATTTTAAACTACTAATTATAAACTTAGAAGAAACTAAATTAAAATAACCTCAACTGCTTATACGAAACTAGGAACTTGGAGAAATCAGATAGGAAGAAGGCTGGTTACTTAGGTAAAATCCCTAGACACTAGCAATAAATCCTGAATCTGGTAATTAACTTGAGACCCTATTCTTATCTAATAAACCTCCTGTCACAGATAGCTCACTAGACTTAAGGCGGGACAAGTGTAGAAATGCTAAGATGGATTTGGATCGCCCTAGCGTACCAAAATCCCACAGAAATCAGATTAAAACCTCTCATGGATTAAAACCTTCAAACTATGAAGCAGACTTAAACTCTACTGAAGAAAACCTAGGAAAACTCTAAACACGGACAAGTAGCGACTCCCGCCCTAGCGCTTGCCAACTACCGAACAATGCCTAGTTAGTTACCTAGCACTCTCGAGTTAGATTTCTCACCCTCAAGAATGGACTGCACGTTTTAGTTAATTTATTATATTAGTTTGTTATATTTGTGTCGTACTCCAACTCCAAATACTAGCACGCTAACCTAAGTTGACGAACTAGATTGATTTCAAGACCTAGGGGGTATCTCTACATGCCTAGCTCATCAAAACCAATAAACAAACTTCAAATAAAATCAACACCAACACACATATATCAAATCCAACAATAAACTTAAAATCATGTAATTCTACACATCAAAATTAAAAACAAAAAATCATTAAATACTGCAAATTACGTGTCTAGTTCATAAACCTAAGCAACCATGGAAGTCTAGTTCATAGTTATAATCAGAAACATAGTCACAAAGTCTCGAAAAACAATGATAAACATGTCTCTAAATAATTAAAAACGATAAAACAAACCACCGGGTCTTCAAATAATATATCTTTAGTGCACCCGCTACCTTCTCCGTCTCCAAACTCCTAAGATCGATCAAAGCAGATCCTCTGTTGTTTTTTTTTCCTTCGTGCGAATGAATGAATTATCCTCCAAGATTAATAATCTCCGAATGAATAATAAATTCCTGCCGTCAAACTTGAAACTAAGAATATATCCATATTTCATATGTTGACCGCCTTGGGTTTTGACTTGGGCCGAGCCCAAGTCTGTCCATTATTTTTAATCTTATTATTATTATATTATTATTATTATTATTATATACTATTATTACTCCATTGCTTTCGTATTAGGTGTTCTTGGCTAGACCAAAGTTGCTCGTCTACGCTTCAACGTCCATGAACACCTACAAAAATATAAAAACGAGTACTAAAAGTACCAAAAACTAATAAAAACTATACAATGATAAAAATAGACGAACAAACGAACACACGCCTAAAACTACTAAAAACTATATACAAAAGACTCAATTATGACTCAAAAGACATAGAAAAATAGATGTGTTTTACGACACATCAAACATCCCCACACTTGACTCTTTTTCGTCCCTGAAAAAGAATTATGCAATGGAATCACAATCAAATAATCTGGCCTCAAAACATAGGTTACTTTAATTTTAAAAATCTAATCACGTGCCAACTGCGATTGCAGATATACTTGTCCTCTTAAACCCAACCGCCGGTTTCTAAGCCCCTTATCATGTTAGTTTAATTTTTAGGTTCATTTAGTCTACCTAGGGTCTCACACTAAAAAAGCCACAGTTTCACCTAATCCCGCCTCAAGCTTATGAAACAAAAGGAACAACCAATTGACTATTCCTAACCGTTTTATGTAGAAAACCAAGAGAATTTAAAATCACTTTTTTTTCTTTTTTTTTTCGGCATACTTAACTCAGAGGGTGTGACCAATCCAAGTCGCTATCCCAGTGGCCAGGCACCTTAAGCTTCAGCATTTTTTTTTCATCTCAGCATACTTAACTCAGAGGGTGTGACCAATCCAAGTCGCTATCCCAGTGGCCAGGCACCTTAAGCTTCAGCATTTTTGCTTTGATTTCTAATTTTTTTTTAAGAGATTAGAAATTCTAACGGTTTTCTACTTATAACGGTGCTTCTTATATTATTTTTGGCGGTTTCAGCTTCCCTATTTTTTCCTAGATGAGAACCCACAAGGTATCCTAATTTATTTAGGTGTATTAGCTAAAAGGAAACTTTTCTACCGGCTGGGCCTACCCACACATCCCAAGTCAACACGCTTTCGATTATTTATTCTTCTACTACATATAATATTTGAAAACCAGACACTTGATTTTATCTATCATTTCCCATATTTTATAATGCAAACTTCAAAATCAGGGACACTTTTTTTTTTGACTCAAAACGACTCTGTATACAGACTAAACGACAGTTTTCCATCCCCACACTTAAACTCTACATTGCCCTCAATGTAGGAATAGAAAACGACACAAAACAAAAAATAAATTCCGAATACAAAATAAAAAAAACCGAGGGCAAATTGAAAAGGACTTAGCTGGTTAATTTTTCTTCGTAAGCAATAGTCCAATCGAGCTCGATCGTATAGCATTTTGGTCGCGATCGGCTCTGACACAATGGTAAACTCTCGGGTTGCTTCAATATAACGTACAGCTCCAGAATCGCCCGAATGGAGATTGAGTACGAGCGGTGCAATCCAAACCTGCACAAAACAAAACAAACAATACCCGAGCATAATACCGAACCATAAAAAAAAAAAGACTCAAACTAATAACTTAGACTCATAATATAACAACAACAAGAAGACGTACCTGCTTGGCAAAATATCGGTGAATGGTCGTAGAACCAAATGGGTAGAAAAGAAAAAAAAATCCGGTTCTCGCTCAGCGTGAAGGACACTGGTGATCACAACATGCGTTGCAAGCGAAAAAAAAATATAACTTTCCGGGGTAATAGCTGGTCGCATGAGGCAAACAGGTCAGCCCAGACTCCTCACATTACGTGAAAAGTCTTTTTTCAGAGAAAGTTAATTAATTAATTTTTTTAAGAAAAATTTTCTTATTACCCAAACCTTTACCACAACTCCCACTCATAAAATATATATAAATATAATACATGGGATCCGCTCATAGTGAAATTTCCTCTACCCAAGCAAACACGCAAACCTGCAAACAGACTCACCGACACAAAACAAAGATAAAATAGAAAGATAAAAACCTATGAACCACTACCGAAGGACGGACCACAAAATAAAAAAATGAAAAGCTAGAAAAAAAAAAAAATAGGTATAAATATAAGCTTACAAACTCTACAGAGCCTCCCCACACTTAAACTTAATCAGGGGGCTTCTCTTTTATCTGGACCCGATCCAACCCGTTTAATTCCACCCGGTCAATATTATTTAGCAAAATTACATTAGTGGAATTGAAAAATATTTTATCGAATTTAAATGGGTCGGGCCACCAATATTTAAATTTACCTGGACCAAACCTGATTCTTGGCATGTAATGAGGGGACTTGTTGTCTCTACAACTCCTGACCCTCACCCTGTGTCGGTCCAGGCGCCTCTTCGCCTTCTCCCGTGGTGGTGGCACTAGTAGCAGTGTAATATCCAATGCCTGATTCCCCCAAGCATGGAACCAATCAATATTGTTGAGCTGTCGCCACCATCACAATTTATGACGGAGGCAACATCACTCCGACGAGTGTGGGGTTGGCTCGAAGTATTCTTTAACTGGCTGTGGGCGTGTTTTATATTGTTATGCCTTTACATAGTTAGAGGAGTACCACCGACGGTAAGAAGGTATATCCGCCGCTTGTTGGAGTACGCCATTGAAGAGGGCGACCACCTAGTGGGTCTAGGTGCTTATAGTGCAGAAGCAATCATAGTGCTCGCACAAATGATTGCGGGCATCAACTTTGTTGTAATCATTACCCCGCCAGGAGGTATGTACGCAGATACGCAAATCATAAATGGGAAAATTGTGTACAAGGCTGGTACAGCAATAGCCGCCGCGTATACCTCTCCCATTGAGTATAATCAAATTGTTCATATCAACTTGGCGTCCTTGCTGGTGTGCTTTATCATCATATCTATGTATATATGCCGTTTCGTCAAAAGACTCAAGATACTTTCCTTTCTTATGCCAGCATTCCTCTTAGCGGCTATTAATATGCTTGTATACACCATTAAGTTGGGGGTGCCAATCCTAAATCCTGGCAACACTTATCAGTTGCTTAGAGAACGGGAATTTGTTACAAATTGTGTCAATATATACTTAAGTGTGTCAGTCGTGTTCAGTATTGTAGTCTTCCTTGTCTGTGTTTGGAGGCGTTTTTAGTTTTCGTGGCAATGTATATTGTAATATTCTACAATAAAATTTTTGCTTCTTAATATTTCCTATTATGCCAAACTTGAAACCTCTTTAATTAGATGCCTTGCTTAGGAATGATCACTAATACAATATCACATGACCACTATAACACTATATCAAACGTAAAAAGAAATTTAAACTAGTGTGATCGTTCACGTGTCAATGGCTGTAATTAATTTAACATTCAAGAGATGATAAGATACAAATAAAATGTACCGACTCTTGATTCAAGTAACTTCAATCGAATCATCTTCTACTAATCATCTATGCAAAAGTAAAGTATTCGTCGATAGTTTTGGTTGAGGATCGTGTTTGACACGGGGCCCTTAAAACAGATTCCGCGCCTCCTCTCAGACAGTCTGTCTCCCAGGGTACAACAACCGGAACAGCAGTCGTACTGCCGGAGATGGTCTTGAGCCCAAGATTCCACCAGGTGATTATGTGTTTATGAAAAACAATGAAACAGTTGTAGCATCTAAGAGTTATCCTCTCGTTATTTTTTGGAACAAAATAAAGTGAATTGTAATTCAAGATTTCTTCTTCACTTTATATCCATATGAACCAACGTTCATATATTAAATATTCACAATAATTGGAAGTTAATTGCATTTCATTATTATGACTATAAATTGCAATAAAAATGGAATTAAAGTGGTTGACCATAACTGTCATTTTACTTATGGCACGAGTTGAAACAGTCACTCTGACTAAGTCAACTGACTGGTTTGACCAAGTCAACTGACCTATCAGATTTCTGCTCCAATGCTGTGTGAGCCGCGTGCTGATCAAGATGACGCGCACTAGCATTAACCAGGGTGCTACCTGATCATGCGCCACTAAAGTCCTGCGCACGCCACGTCATCCGCGGACCGCTATGTCACCCGCGCGTGGATGCCAGGCGGCTCAGTACCCATGCGCCACCAGGACGCTACCTGGTCTTTCACCATGTACTAGACCACGCACGCGAGGTCAAAAATATAAAGGCGGCTCTCAAGAGGCTCAAAGCGCTTGCGATGCGAATTGCAAAGTGCGACGTCAAAGCGCCACATTGTGCCATGCCACGCGCGTGAGTGCGAGTTAAGGTCGCTTCGCACCCTTTATGGTACCACTAGTGATTGGCTAATGCTAAACAATATACAAGGAGTGCTCCTCCTTATAAACCACTTCATGTTTTGTCATCCCACCAATGTGAGACAAGTTAGACAAAACTTTATCCATTTTCTCATATTTGGTTGTTCCAGTCTACAACGTTCAAGCTTCGATATCTCATTCATCTTAGCTCTATTTTGGACGTGGTTTGATTCGTTGTGATGCTCTCACAATATAGTACACAAACCCATAAATAATTATTTATATAACACATATACAAATATATTTATTTAAGTCCAAAATTAGTGAAAAACTCATTTTCACTACCATTTTTCCAACAATTGATATCACAAATTCATGGGTTGCATCTATCCATGGATATAAACAAACAATTGTGATTATTGCAAGTAGCGAAACATATATATATATATATATATATATATATATATATATATATATATATATATATCATCTCTTGAATGTTAAATTAATTACAGCCATTGACACGTGAACGATCACACTAGTTTAAATTTCTTTTTACGTTTGATATAGTGTTATAGTGGTCATGTGATATTGTATTAGTGATCATTCCTAAGCAAGGCATCTAATTAAAGAGGTTTCAAGTTTGGCATAATAGGAAATATTAAGAAGCAAAAATTTTATTGTAGAATATTACAATATACATTGCCACGAAAACTAAAAACGCCTCCAAACACAGACAAGGAAGACTACAATACTGAACACGACTGACACACTTAAGTATATATTGACACAATTTGTAACAAATTCCCGTTCCCTAAGCAACTGATAAGTGTTGCCAGGATTTAGGATTGGCACCCCCAACTTAATGGTGTATACAAGCATATTAATAGCCGCTAAGAGGAATGCTGGCATAAGAAAGGAAAGTATCTTGAGTCTTTTGACGAAACGGCATATATACATAGATATGATGATAAAGCACACCAGCAAGGACGCCAAGTTGATATGAACAATTTGATTATACTCAATGGGAGAGGTATACGCGGCGGCTATTGCTGTACCAGCCTTGTACACAATTTTCCCATTTATGATTTGCGTATCTGCGTACATACCTCCTGGCGGGGTAATGATTACAACAAAGTTGATGCCCGCAATCATTTGTGCGAGCACTATGATTGCTTCTGCACTATAAGCACCTAGACCCACTAGGTGGTCACCCTCTTCAATGGCGTACTCCAACAAGCGGCGGATATACCTTCTTACCGTCGGTGGTACTCCTCTAACTATGTAAAGGCATAACAATATAAAACACGCCCACAGCCAGTTAAAGAATACTTCGAGCCAACCCCACACTCGTCGGAGTGATGTTGCCTCCGTCATAAATTGTGATGGTGGCGACAGCTCAACAATATTTATTGGTTCCATGCTTGGGGGAATATTAATTACATGCTGATGGGGTTCTTGAATACTCGTAGCTTCAGCAGAAGTTGGATAGGTGAAGCGCCTCTTCATAATAACAATTTAAACATAAGCATCAATGTATTTTAAAATAAATGTAAAACAAAAATTTTCATGATTTCCATCGTATCTTGTATTTAAAATAATATATATAATTTAATTTATAACAAAAAAGTTGATTTGCAGCTCCTAAACCTAATTCAGATCGTCTTCTCTGTTTAGAAAAAAGTCATTGTTTTCAAAATCTTATTTTACCTTATCATGGATATGTTCAAACTTCAAAAACATTAACATAGATGTATACGTTAGCTTCATTCGAAGCTTGTGTTGGAGGCTGGATTCTAAACAGTTAGTCGGCAAATGCGGACAATTATTCGATGAGTCTTCTTGCAGCTTCATATTGACTTAGCAGAGTGTGAGATCAGCCTTTCCAAAACAAGGAATAAAGATTAGAGTTATATATACATAATACGTAACAGACAAACAAGCACTTACTTCAAAAAATATTATAAAACCCTTCGAATGTAAAACGGTTTTTTTTTCTTTTGTGGTTTGACTTTGAAAAGTCAACACCTTCCTTCTTCTTTGTTTTTCCCACGAAAAACCTACTGCCCAACAATAATTTCTCGCGCCTTATTTCCAATTTCGATTCTGGATTTCTATATCTCCACAGAAATAAGTGACGGACTGTAGCTATCGGTGATACTCATTTTTTTAGTAGTGACATCATGAATCATGTTTGGCATGTGTAAGAAAAGTGTAAGATTCAAACCATATGAAAGATTTTGACAACCCAGAATTAATATTGGGGACGTCCGATGGGCATCTGGTTTGTTTAACCAAACACGACTAGAAGCCTTAAATAAAGGGTTTGATGTTTGGCATAAGAATTATTGCAAGGAATAATTATTGCCAATTCATGTAATGAGTGTCCCATGTGACTCTTCTATTTTAGAAGAAAAATTTCATGGAGCAAGATTAATGACAGACCATGTGGTCCCTTGGTTACCAACCGAAGAAACAGCTGTTAATCCCACTGCTAACCACGTGAAACGTGCTGATTGAAATGGCATCACTTAAGTAATCTCCTTAAGGCGCGCATCAGGGCCGATAGACAGTGACACAATGTGCACCCCATCTCTGACCGCATCATCAAATGCAGCTAATATGTCAGCATCATAACAACCTGAATCCCAACACGTCTTGTAGACCGCTACTCTAGCCATTGGTGCACCACCTCTCTCGCTACCCTGAGCCAGACCCTTGTAGTTCATGTCACGTAACACCCTGCAGCTGTGGAGGCCATACTTACCTTTAAGGCTGTTCGTTGTGGGTAGAGGTGAGCGACGGATTTATCGAATAATATTTTGACACGTCAACCTCTACATGGTACAGGCTCGCGGCTGGCTGTTGTGGGTCAAGGTTAATGAGTTTTTTTATACCAAATATATTTACTTTATTTACCATTTTTTTAAACACCACATAAATAAAAACAAACATTTTTTTAAAGAACATTACATTAAAAAAATTACAATAGAAAAAAAATTACACTAGAAAAAGAAAAATACACAAACGATTAAAAAAACTTAACGTAGGTGGGGGCCCGAACGTAACATTTGCCACGCCGAAACGTTGCAAAAGTTATGGCCACGAACGCGACGGTACTCCATGTGAGTAAAGGCGAGGAGCACGTCTTCTTCTTCACGGGGCATATCTCTCTGTGCCTCTCTGTACGCGTTTTCGAAGGCTGGACACTTCGATTTCAAATCTCCGAACTTGTGGGAGATGGAGTCGTTGGTACAGTTGGTACCCCTGACTAGGGTACTAAACTCGGCCAAGACCCTATGCCACTGAGGGTTCCCCCCCGCGTGGGCTTCCCCGGGTTGCCGTAGCTCCGACACCGTGCACTTGTTGATACGCGATCACAAGTGCAAGTTCCTCCTCTTCGGTCCATGGCGCCATATTGATGTTGGGTTTTGAAAATTGTAGGTTAGGGTTGAGAATTTTTTAGAGGAAGAAGAAGAAGAATGGTGAAATTTATGAAAAAATGGTAAATATATAGAGGGATTATTTAATTTGGTGGGTGAAAATTTAATATTTGAAATTTAAACCGTCCGCTAACGGAAGCGACCGTGACCACGTCCCATCGCTCGCTGACAGATTCGCGGAAGACTGTTACGGCTGGTTCCGTCCACGTGGATAAAGCTGTGGCTCGCGGGTAGACGATAGCGGCCCACACCGTACAGTCTAAGGGGATTGCGAAAACATGAAGAACAAAACCAATTCTAAATATGCTATTAGCTTGAACTTTGAAATTAACATATTTTATTAGTTTGACTTTGAAATTGTCGAACTCGACCCGAACCGTCGGACAATCTAAAAAAAATTTAGGTACGGTTATTTGAAACAGAACATCGAAAAACACTAAACCCACTGATATAAATTTATGGGTCCGTCACTGCTTGTCGTATTCCGAAGTCTAAACCATAATCCATAATTATCTTTCAAGTACACCATGATATATAATTTTATTTTAACTATCTAATACATCTTACTAGGCACATGCCAGACCAAGGAAAATCTTAAAACCATAAATCATCACTTAACTGAGGTTCATTCCAAAACAATATTTATTTATTTATTTATTTTTTTTGTGATGTGAACTTCAAAAACAATAGTATGACACGGTAGTTCGCACGTTCCTAGATAAAGTAACTAAATATGCTAACCAAGGTTTTTGAGACCGGATCGGACCGGCCGTTCGCTAAGGTCACAAAAAACCGGGCGGTTCGATTATTTTCTTGATTCGGTAGTTCGTTGAATCGGCCGGTCGGACCGGTATCTCACCGGAAAATAAGAATAGAAGAGATGGTTGAAGTTATGGAGGTATCTTACCGGAATGTTTTTTAATGGTTGGGCCCTTCACAAGTCTGTATAGTGGTATAGTAGTTAAAATAGTGGAAGCAGATTTGAAGAAGACGAAGACGACTATTGATGTTTTTATCCCGGCAGCTCCGATCAACAGTCGATGAAGTGTGTTACAGATCCCTGTGTCGATTGACGATTGTAAACGTAGAATGTCCCAGGGGTCAAAATTGGAGGAAACTAAATCACTTGACTTAGTAACTTAATTATTTTTAAGTCAAATTAGTGATTATGAGTACAAACGGCTATCTTGACTGCGATTGTTAATTATTCTTGGCTGTTTCTTTTCATCGTTCTCGAGTTACATTCTATTCAAGTTCCGATTGCTCTGTTACTGCAACCTCGTTGGTTTTTCATTTGCATGTGTATGAAGTAGTTTGGATTCCTGAGTTCATTGTGATATAAATGGTAAATTTTGTCTTCAGTTTACTGTGCTAATAATGAAAAGTGATTTCTTGACTACGGGATATACTTGCATAAGTCAATTAGGATTTGACTTGCACTTGAAAACATCCGGTACTGATTTCTTTAAATTGAGATTAATATTTATGCTTTGATTGAGACATTGAGTCATGGTTTGATGGGTTAGATTAGTTCTTTATATTCTCCTAGAAGTAGTAGTAAGTTCTCCATTTAAAGAAATTGAATATATATACTTTTGATGATCACGAAATATGGTTCAGTTCAAAGCCTTTAGCTAAAATTAGTGAGTGTTCTTGATTTCTTTGCCATTTTTATTCGGCTATTTCAGATTTGGTGGCATTTTTTATTTAGTAAATAAATACCTTCACCCATACCAATTTGGAGATGTTACACTGGATCTCCGATCAAAAGGATCTTGAACGAAAGATCGTGCTGACCAGACAAATGACCTCATTTCAATGGTTTTTTTGTATGATGAAATAACATATGAGGGGGAGTTGGTAGTGCTGTGTTGGGTTTTACTTTTTAATTTGACAGCAGTTACACAAATGGGGTTTAAAGGGTTTTGGGGTGAATGGACCATATAATACCCTCACATGCAACTCATGTGAGGGTGAATTCAGTTAAATTTTAACAAGGTTAGTTTCTAATACCTGACATTGATACAAATTAAAAGGTTAATACCTTAAGGAGAAACAATAAAACCTTAGTACCTTACATTGAAACTAGGTGGAAACCATAAGGACTAACGGTGTAATTTTTTCATTTTTGTTTTTTGTTTTCTTTTTTCCTCCTAAAACAATTTGTTTACATGTGCTTTCATAAACTTAATCAGTGTATTTCATAAACTTATTGTTGGGATTGTGAATTGTCTACACCTTTGGTTTGGTTCCCACAACAATGGACCTCCACCGTCAAAATTAATATTGATTAGGATGTATGCATTTAAGTCCAAACTTGTACCACAAGTCTATAATACGAAACTTTTACCATACGGTCCAGTTTTTGGATGTATGTGGTTTAGGTCCAAACTTGTACTACAAATCTACAATAATATGATAAATTCACCATTCGGTCCGGTTTTTAGCATATTCAATTATTGATACTAATGTGATATGGTTCCGTCGAGTACCACGCCCCTGCATCTAACCATTACTTAGCATATGATATATGATCATTGTGAAAGTTTGTTGTACTATTCTGATCTCATGTGACATCTAGTGACTCCTTTCTTTATATTGATAGGAAGATAAATTTTATTCATATGGGATTTAAAAGGGCCACTTTCCTTTATCTAAAAGACCAAATAATATAAACTTTTTGACTCAAATGCTATAATAAAAAGAAAATAGTGATCTCTAAGTCACAATGAAAATATAAAAAATCTCAAATGCTTTTGATTTTGAGCAATGTAATGTTTTTTTAAGTTCGTATTTTTATAAATGTATTCGTGATATGACACATAATTTTTTCTAAAGGAACATGCAAAGAGGATGAGGTGAAACATCTAGATACGTAATAGATTAATAGGATAAAGTGTTTATTTTTAACTTAATAACTATTCAAGCATCTCTTGTAATCAGTTGTAAATTTGCAATGCAAACATTCATATTTTTTTTAACGGCGGAAATTTTCTATGATATATAGAAAAAACGGGTCAGCGTTGGCTTAAAACCCAAAGTACAAAATGAAACCGCATGCATTCGTATGTGGTAAATTGTCACGTACAAGTAATAAATCGATCATCATCAATGAGTGCTACAAGAAAACAAGATTTAGAAAAGGACAAGATTTCTTTTTGGATTTTTGTTTAGATCTATCATTGTATGTATAGATTACATTCTTGTTTTTTTTAATGATGAATGTTTAATTTTGCTTTTGTCTTGTTTGGCATGAAGGCGGACAAATTCTTGAGATTTGTCTTGTTTTGGATTATATTTTGTTGTTAGAATAAGATTATAAGAAACAAAAGGATTTTTTTTGTAATTTTATATTAAGTTTATGAGTTTCTCAATCCAATTATGTTGTAAACAGAATATGCCTCAAGAAAGTTTGAGATCAGTTGTGTATAGATGATTTTGTCACTTGATGAGGTGAAATCAATGTTTTAAAAACCGGTTTTTTAACCATACCGGATTGGACTCAGAAATGGTTCAACCGGTTGAATCGGGTTGTATCGGGTGGTTCAACCGGATTGACTACTTAAACCTATAATTCTATAAAATACAACTTCAATTAAAAAAGTAATCAAATACTACACGATTTCATAATAAAAAATAATTCAAAAGTGAATCCATTATAAAAAAAATAATCCAAAACTACCCACAAAAAGTTTTTTTATATGAAAGGGAATACTAGGTTTATGTCATTCAAGTGTTAAACACATCAAGTTTATGATTACTTAAAAGATAAAATTTATAATCATCGCCATCCTCATCAACAAAAGTACAACCACATTCGTTTTTTACAATCTTTAATAAGAAGTTTTAGTTACCAATAATCAAAATATACTAAAATTACATAACATAAGTAACATATATATATATATAAGTCACTTTGTGTTTAAGAAACCGGTTCATGCTCTTTCTCACCACACATGTTATTTATACCTTCACTACGGGTCGATAAAGTCCAAAATTTAACCTTGTGTCGGTACCGGTATAGCGGTATAAACCGGTATACCGGAATTTACCGGCGGTTCAAATCCTATACCGTTTTCCCAAAATACCGTACTAATTCGTGCCGGGCAAGCCACCGGTAAGCGGTATAACCGGTTCAACCGGCCGGTATAAACCGGTTTTTAAAACATTGGGTGAAATCATTATAATGATGCAGACTAAAGGACTTTAACCATCGCTAATTGAATTAGACAAAAGTTTGATTAAATATACCTCAGTTGCCGAAACGAAACGAAATCAAGCGATCACGATGACGGCGGCAACAATCCTTCTGGTGTGCGTGGTGACAACGATGACGATCGATGGTCGGAGATGGGGATAGTGGGCGTTGGGTTATCGGAACAGGAAAGTGAGGGTTATATTCATGGTTTAAAAAGAAGTGTACTGGTGGCTGCAGGTGTTGTAAGGTCATCTGAGACAGAGGGTTGTGGGTTTCTGGTTTATCTTTTCTGTTTCTTTGGTTTTGTTCGTGGATAGATGTCGTCTGTTGGTTCAGGCAAACTTATACACACAACACACACTCACAAATTACTATATATATTAAAATACAACTTGTAGCGCCTACAGTAGCTACAGTTGTTTTTTTTTTTTTTTTGTCTTTTATATGCCCTCAGATCTGAATCCACCTCCGGTAGGAACGCGTTTCTTTTTAGATGGTTTGGTGGCTGGCGGTACTTGAATCATCTCAGATCTGTTCTTTGATTTGGATGTTTGTGGGACGGAGAAGAGGAGAAGAGACCATCATTTTCTTGAGGCGGATGGGTGGTGGTGGAGGTTATGGTTGTCTTTGGGTTTGGGTTTCTTAGAGAGAAGAGAGAGAGAGAGACAGTGGTTGCGATGATGAAGGTAGCGGTGGTGGCTGGGGTTTTAGAAAGAGAAGGTGAAAGACATTGTTTTTAGAGGGAGAAAGAAGATAGGGAATGAATGATGGTAGTCGGCGATGAAGCAGATGGTGGGGAAGGTTGTGGTGGTGGTGGTTGTCGGAGGCAATGTGTTTGAATTTTTTAGAGAAGGAAAAGGAGAAGGTGACGGTGATGAGTTGGTGGTTGAAGTAAGGAGAGACAGTAAAGCATGAATTGGTTTTATCGTTAGAAAAAGTAGGTAGACTACTTTTTATGAGTTGCTTCAAGTTTATCTCAGCTTAAATTATATACCTAGAACAACTTTTTAACCACTAATCAAAAACAAATTGCACGTAAAATTAATTTTAATTAGTATTATATAACTACTAATTTATGCTTTCAACTTCAGCATTATATGGTTTTAAATTATTTATTGTTAATTGCTAATGTTGATGTATAATCTGTTTATGTTGTATTACAAAATTAGTATAGAAATTTTTTTAGGTTAAAATTTCACATCAATTTTATTATTACTACTTTCATTCCATTACCAAGAAAAATTACATCAACATAGCGGGCAACAAGCTGCGCCATCACCTAATATACTAAAAACGTAACCCTGTCTATCCGGAGCCGAGACACTACTATGAATAACTCGTTGGACCCTGATAAGAAAACGGATAGCCTCCGGTGCCAAAGAGCCAAAGATAGAAATTACATGTTTCTTTTTGAGGAAACCTGCCGCAAAGCATGCTATGTTCAAACCCATCAAGTTTCTACAGTGTTTTTTCTCTTTTTTTTTGCCGCAACCCATCAAGCCTCTAAAATCTTTTCAAAATGCTATTTCGGCCCCTCTTGAATTTTAGGTGCACGTTTTAATCTACATGGTCAAATATAATGTATGGGTTTATTTTTATGAACGTGCTTATTTTTAAGTACGTTTTTATATAAATTAAGTTGGTTTATGTTTTGATATAAGTTTTCTTGATAATGAGTCAAATCAAATATCATAAGTTTTGTGCTTATTTTAATGTATGTTTTCAGTTTTTCTACATTTTGACGTAAAAAATTTTCGGAAATGAGTATGATTAAATGTTTAATAGTATAAATTTGAATTACTTTTAAGTTTCGAAGCCGCCGCAACGCGCGGCTGCTCAATATACTAGTATATGTATGAAATGAACGGGACTTAGCAGAAGGAAATGAATTGGAAAAGGGTTGTTTATTATCAACACTAAAATGGCATATA
Organism: Ambrosia artemisiifolia; assembly: GCA_032199755.1. NCBI lineage: Eukaryota > Viridiplantae > Streptophyta > Magnoliopsida > Asterales > Asteraceae > Ambrosia > Ambrosia artemisiifolia. The sequence goes on from CM063514.1 coordinate 12,895,749, forward strand.
TATAGCCATCATGTACACACTACGTGGAGTAATTAAAAAACAATAAAAAAATTACTTTCTCCTAAACACATGGTATAGTATGACCTCTTCTTTACACAATATGTACCACACAACGTACACTTTCAGTAAATTCGGTCAAACCCCAACGAACCTTTAGTTATTCAACTTCTACACCCTACTTTTCTGGTCAACCATGACCAAGTATGATGATCCAACCATCACCCGTGACTCGCGACCAACGAACTTACGAACAAACCCGAGTAAACCCAACCATTATTCTTTTATAATAACACATATAGAGAGAATATATAGAGAGAGAAGATGTGACTCATTAAACTGCAATGATTGTAATTGCATGTGGCATCTATGATCTGACAAATCAACATATCCAACAGAAAAGTTGACAAATTTAATTATTAAGAGGTGGGGGTGCAATTTCCCTTTTTGATTCAGGTTCTTATCTTCGTGGCATTTTCTGTTGGCATCCAAGACCTTAGTTTACTAATGTTTAGCAAGATTAATTAAGTTTAGTTGTTAAACCAATAGATTTAATAAATGATTCTGCAGCAGGAATCTACAGTTGTAGAGACGCCGGTCGATCGATTGGGAGGCTTGGCGTTCGTTCCGGTTTGATGGGGTGGGCTGGTAGTTCGTTCCTGTAACTGATAGTTCGGTTTTTTTTTCTTTTCTGTTTTTTGCTTTGTTTGGTGCATGTATGTTGGAACTATTGGTGTTTCGCTGGTATACCGCTAGCGTTTTTTTGGTGGAATGAATTTGTTGATCGTTTAAAAAAAAAAAATTCAATCAATGTGATCCAATTTGTTGATTGTTGAACTAATATTAAATTCATTTGACTAGGATAAGTTTTGTGGCTAAACAAATACCTGAATTGCTTGAAATTCTTTGGGACTCTGTTTAGTTTGTTAGGTTCTAGACTACTGGAATTTAAAGCAACTTCTGTAGCTACGTGGATTCATGAAATTGAATAATGTGGAGTGGGAAAGCCATTAGGTTCCAAGAAGATTATATTATAAAAAATTCGACTTTCAAAGTTTACAAAATTCATTTGAGATAACTGATGCAGGAGAATATTCATGGCAATTGCAACTCACTATTAGGTGAATGTACGTGACTCGATTTTGTGGTTGTGGTTGCCTGGTTGGCTAAGACCACTGACCATAAAAAACATAGATCCAGGGGCGCAGGATAGATGGGGCGGGGGGGGGGGGGGGGGCGACCGACCCCCCCCGAATTTTGCTCAGAAGTTCCGATTATATAGGATCCGCGTATAAATTTTTAGGTATATACGTTTTCGACCCCCCGGTTTTTTTGAAAAAAAAAATAGGTATATTATGAAAAAAATCGGTATATACGGTTTCGACCCCCCGTTTATTTTGAAAAAAATTTTTTAGGTATATACGGTTTCGACCCCCTGTTAGCCCATTTTAAGAGGTAAAACCCAATTGTTTGATTTAACCCATTTATTATTCTTTAGAAAAGCCCAACTTCAAAGCCCACTTGAAAACCTAAACCCAAAATAACTTTAAAAAAAAAAAAAAATGACCTCGTCCAGTCGTCCCTTTCCTTTCTCAGCTTGCCGCCTCCTCTGTCTTGGCTTCTTGTGAATTGTGATCTTGAGATTCTTGTCTAGTTGTCTTGGCTTCTTGTGATTATCTATTTGTCTCCATCCATCATTCCACATCGTGACATCCATAGCCCCACAGGTACTTTTCAATTCACATGTCCTCTTTTTAATTCATAATTTGACATTGAATATATATTATATATGTAATTGTTTTGTTGAGTACTTGAGTCATGACTATTAGATGGGATTTGGGCATTTGGCAATTGGAAGTTAGTTAATATTTTATGACTATTAGATTATACTTATGCTATTATGACTTGATTTAATTTTTCATTATTTATGTTATTAGATTATACAATGGGGAAAAATAAAAGCATAACATCTTTTTTTAAAAGAGTGAATGAGGAGCAAGTAGAGGGAACAAATAATGAAAATACAAGTAAACGTCAAAAAGCTTCAACAAGCGAACCGGTTAATGAACCAGTTAATGAAGCGGATAAAAACAATCAAGAAGGGCATGATATTCCTCAAAATCCACAAGCAAACATGAATGAAGTGGATGTTAGTCGTTTAGAAAGAGATCCTGCTAAACGACTTGCAATGTGGAAATATCCGGTTAATATAAGGGAGAAAGTAAGACTAGCTTATATCTCCTTAGGAGTGTATCAAATAAAGCTTGAAAAGTATAAGCCTAGAGGTCCAAAGAATAATCTTCGTAGATTCAAATATGCTTGGTTTGGTATGTTCCCCAATTGGTTAGAGTATTCCGCAACCGAACACAAGGCTTATTGTTTTCTATGTTATTTATATAATGAAGATCCAAATGAGCAACATGGTCATAGTGAATTTACTAGTGAAGGTTTTGACAATTGGAAAAAAGTTAATGATGGAAAATATTGTCCATTTTTTAGGCATTGTGGCTCTGAAAAACACAAAAAGGCATTTCTATTATATAAGAACTTGTTGAACCAAGAAGCACACCTTGAAAATTTCATAGAAAAACTAAGTGAAGAGCAAATAAGGAAGAACCGTTTAAGATTAAAAACCACAATTGATGTAGTTCGTTGGTTAACATGTTTGATGTCACCCGTGGTGTTCTCAAGGGAATAATTGAATACAGGGATCACTACTGGTTCTCAACGTGGAGATGCTAATATAGCTTTCAGTTACATGAAACAATTTGAGTTTGTGTTTGTTCTTCACCTGATGAAAGAAGCAATGGGAAGAACTGATACACTTTGTCAAGCATTACAAAAGAAATCTCAAGACATCCTTAATGCAATAGACTTAGTTTCAGCAACAAAGGTTAGTCTAAATAATTTTAGAAACAACGGATGGGATTCCTTTCTTAAAAAAGTTATTTGGTTTTGTGAAAGGCATGACATAGACTTGCCTGATATGAGTGCTCCATATACTTCTACTCGGTATTGACCTCGTAAAAAAGATCTTCATGTTACATTTGAACATTATTACCGAGTAGATGTGTTTACAGAGACATTAGACAAACAACTACATGAGCTGGATAGTAGATTCAATGACCAATCAATGGAGTTGTTATCTCTTAGTGCAACTTTATGTTCAAAAGAGATTAATGTTGATGAGATTGTTCTTTTGGTTGAGAAATATTATCCCAATGATTTTACACAGCATGAGAGGAATCAATTACGTTATCAATTGGAGACTTTTCAAGTTGAAAGGATGACTAATGCCAAGCTAAGTGAGGTATCAACTCTTTCTGATCTTTGCAAAGCTCTTGTAGAAAGTCAAAAAAATAACATGTACGAATTGGTGGAACGAGTGTGTCGGCTAATCTTGACACTTCCAGTTTCGACTGCAACAACAGAGAGAGGATTTTCGGCAATGAAAATATTCAAGAATCGCCTTCGGAATAAGATGTCAGATGAATATCTAGCAAATAGTATGGTGATTTACATAGAAAAAGAAATTGCTGAAAACTTTGATTCGGAGTCTTTAATTGAGGAATTCAAAAATCTTAAAGGTCGACGAGCTGAACTGTAATTTTTTTCCAGGTACCACGTATTTATCTCCTTTCTAATGTTTTAGTGTCTTTTTCAATTTTTTTGGTTAAACGATGGTTAAAACTTTAATATTATTGTATTTAATGTTTGACTCGACCCGAATCGAATCACCGACCCGAATATATAATCCGACCCGAACATATAATAGAAAAAAATTTAGGTCCCGTCCCGTGACCGGTGATTTCCGACCCCCCCCGACCAATTTTTCAAGCTTCGCCACTGCATAGATCTAAACCAAAGACAACCTAATGGTGTATATGTGCAGCATGCAAAAAGGTTCGTTTTCCCCCCTTATTTGGTTACGCCATCTAGCTAATGTGATTCATGAAAGAACATGATGAGAAAACCTGAAACAATCATAACATGAGTGTTAGGACATAACCTTCATCAATAACAAAATAATTTTTGGAACACAGTTATCATGTGAAAGTACCATTGGTGTCCTTTTTGTTTGAAAGCATCTCATCATTACATCAATAACAAAATAATTTTTGGAACACAGTTATCATGTGAAAGTACCATTGGTGTCCTTTTTGTTTGAAAGCATCTCATCATTACGTTAAATGGTAATGTGGAGCCTCAAGTTTTATCCGTAAACATTTGCAGCCTTTACCTAATGCATACTATGGTAAAATTTTTTTGACTGGCTTGTAGTTATTTAAGTGATACAATAGCCATGAAATATATGGCGGCAACCAGTGGCGGACCTAGAAACTTTTTTTATGGGGGGCGGAATTTATAGGGGTCATCTATTTATCGTTGTATACTAAATTTGTTTTGGCCGAGATCGAGTCGGGTGATATAAAAAAATTAGAAGTCGTTCTACTGAATGACTCATATTTGTTCTAAATCATTTTAAATCATTATAGTCTTACCATGATTCTATTTTTAATTTACGTTAATTGATTTCACTACATTTATTCAACCAATGTAAGACACTAGTTTATTCAATCCATACAATGACAATTTTTTTTAAATATAATTTTTTATTACTCGGCATATAAATTACATTTATTAAGCATGTGTAACATTACATTACATTTATTGTAAGCCACGACTTTATCAACCCATACAATGACATGTTTTTTTTTTATAAATATGATTTTTTATTACTCATCCTATAAAGTTATATTTATTCAGGGTTGGGTTATTCTACAAAGGCTACAAAAAATGAGAAGGGTGAGAAGGATACAAAAAACACAATAGATAATGAGATATGACACAATGAGCCACAAAATATAACACAATGCCAAAAAATATAACACAATGCTGAAGAAAAAAGACACAATGAATTGAAAAATTGACACAATGATGAAATAAGAAAAAGACACAACGGTACATAAAAGACACAATGATATAAGACATATTCTAAAAACTACAAGCTAAAACTCCAAAAAATGAAGACCTAAAAACTGACGTCGTAGGGTTCGATAAGACGGTTCCAATGCCGCTTGAATGAGTTCAATTGGAATCCGTTTGATACACTTCCTATGACTTCCTATTTTTCTTTCACTGTGAATTTGATCCTAACCCTATTTATTCATCTATTAAGTAATTTCATTACCATAGGATTATTAGGATCAAAGTCAATTTTTATTTTAAATTCATTATTGTTAACTTTATCAACAAATTCGTGTCATATAATTAATGAAGTGAATAAAACAATACACTAAACAATTCAGAGAGCAGGGAAAAAAGGTCTATGTTGGGCTTATTAAGACAGGCCCAAAAGACACCTTAAAGACTTGACTTGACCTAAATTTAAAAAGAACATCATCTTTCCTGTTCACCTTCTTTACGTCGTTGCACCTGCACATTAAATCAACAGCCATTCTGCCTCACCGTTGTTCGCTCGAGATTTTCACCACCAACCCCCGCTGCCATCACCATTAAGGGGGGCAATTGTAAAATTTTATGGGGTGCGCTCGGGATTTTCACGTACCTATAACCCTAAAAAGGAAAATTTTAAGGTGGGCGGCCGCACCCCTTAGGTTAGGGGTAGGTCCGCCCCTGGGCAACAATGTTGAAAGCCTCAAGTTTAGTCTGCAACAACGAACTACAAACAAATGCAATTCTTGCCTTGCCGCCGCAACGCGCGGCGGGTAAACAACTAGTTTTAAACATAAAGTGTCTTTGGTCAACTAATTTTGGCATGGTCTGTACAGAGCCAAAAGCCAACAGCTTGGGAAAATGGGACATTCATCACATGCAGTACTACATCAGTACATCCTAATTGGCATTTTGTACTCAGTCCTTAATGGTCTTAATTTTAAGAAGTTCCAAACAATTGCTACCAAGGTTTTTAAACCCGGACCGGCCGGTCGGACCGGGTTCCGGGACCTAATCCGGTCCGGGTTAGGGTACTGGACCGGGAATACAACGAACCGGGAGTTAGACCGGTGGGCCGGAAAGTAGATGATGAAGATAAAAGATTGAACTTGGAACACTCCATGATATGATACTCCATGGTCAACTACGGAGCAGATCTGGGTTTAAAACTTTAGATGAAAAGAAAGTATTATTTGTATGAAGACTAGGTTTGTGTGCAAAAGAGATAGAAGACAGTTGGCCCTATAGAAGAAGGAAAGGAAATCGTGAATACAGCTACACATACTAAGTTTCCATCTTTACCCTTTGTAGAATGGATATTTTCTATATATGCCACACATATAACAATTACAAAGGTGATATAAATAAAATCGGAAGATGTTAACTAAATTATATTATATAACATACTTTAAAGTATTTTTAATGTCATCCGGTTTGTAATACGGTTCGACCGGTCCGACCAGTCCAACCCGACCAGTGAACCGGTAAGAAAGCCGGTTCAGCGTCTGGTTCTAAAAACATTGATTGCTACTTATATAATATACCAACCAATTAAGCATTAACTTCGTCCTACATTATTACTTAGAGTTTGAAACAGAGTAAATGTTTACCGGTTATCAATAATGCTGAACTCAAATTGACACCTTTTTTAGTGATGTAGTAGGAACTTTTCTCGTTGATTAATATAGCGTCACTATTTATATGCTTAATAACATGGATTCCAATTGGACTGCTTGTTACACCTCAATCTGATGAACATAATCTGCTTGCTACATGAAGAAAATCAAAGGACAAGTTCAACCAAAACCATATAACCTCAAAAACTCCGTAAGTGTAATTGCTTTGTGAAATTGTAGCATAAAAGGTGTGAAAGTACAACAGCTTTGGACAATATACATAGGGTTTTTCTAACTCTAGGATGGAACATTTACAACAAATCTTAGGGATTTATGAGTAGATCCATCCAAACACTACCATTAAATGAGAATCTGCCAGAATTATAAAGGGAAAAGGTAATACAAAAAAAAAGTTTTTATGTTCATTTAGCATTGAAAGGTAGGTACCTTGAGACATTAAGCTTAATTCCTATGATATGAGGAGTATATTCTAGTCAACTCCAAGAAAAATTACGATCCATGATCAAACAACATAACATATTTAAGTGCCAATAAAGATCAATTAGACCTAACAAGTAACAACATAACACGTAAGTGATATGTCCATAAAACATGGACTAATATATTAATAACTGTTTTAGTAATCACCATTACGACATCGATTCTTCGTAAAATATTTTAAAAGACAACAAAGCTTTTGCAGTTCAATCCAAATGACTCATTACTCAACCAACCCATCTTGTCGTCCAGAAAGATGAGATGGTAAAATCTTGTAAAAACAATTACAGAACTGGAATGCATTTACGCATATATGTATGGGTCAATTTGGATTAAAATTTACATATATAAATGCTTATAAAAATATGAGCAAAGTGAGAAAGTAACGTGTCAAACAGATCCATATCATGTCCATTCTATCATAAACCTTAAAATATATGTCTGCAATAAAAAATGCTTCAATAGGACTATTCAGAGTTTTAAATCTGCTACTAACATGTGTCATTAAATTTGAGCAGGTCCTAAATCAGTAATTCCCAAACATATTTATAGCAGTTAGAAATTCCAATTATATAATCTCAGGGCTGGTGATCTAGAAATCAAATTAGATTCAAACACTCACCCATATGCTAATAGAACTCGAAGATTGACTTGAGTTGAATAGAACATCCCTAAACTCCTACTGACTGGCTTGACCGCAGTTGACCAATACCCGAGTTACTAAACTCCATCAATATACACCGCCTGCACAAGCACCGCTAAAACCACCGCTAATATACACCTTTGATCACCGGAACAGTCTCTGGACTTCCCTTGATCAATAAAATAGTCACCATAGTTGCAATCCTACCTAAGCTCATCGAAATTGTTGATCAGAAGTCGAGAATGTACCTGATATGGCTAGAGTGGCTTCTGATGGGTTCGCAGGATCGGGAGTGAGGGAAAGATTGAGAGAGAATATGGAAATTAGAAATCAATACTTATATATTCAAATGACACAATGTTAGGGTATTTATACATATGAAGGGGTGTGACCCTTGACCCTTATAACCGACATACCGGTTAGATAACAAACTAGACATGACTCTTGATAAACTTAGGATATACTAATATGTAACATATACTTAGGATATAATAGATATAATGTGGAAATAAGAATTATATGTTATGTCTAACATTCTCCCCCCTAATTCTTGATTTCCCCAAGGTCTTCAACTCCTATGAGACGTCGCATCTCGAGAAATTTTATTCTTGGTAGTGCCTTGGTGAGTATATCCGCTTTCTGCACCTCTCCACTGATGTGATCAACTTGTATCTGCTCGTTCTCTATGCATTCTCTGATAAAGTGATACCTTATGTTGATGTGCTTTGATCTTCCATGAAATACTGGATTCTTCATAAGTTGTATTGCTGACTTGTTGTCCACTAGTAGTGTGATCTTCTTTGGTTGTTCACCTGTGAGTTCGCTGAGTACTCCTTGTAGCCATATAGCTTGACATGCTGCTGATGTAGCTTCCATAAATTCTGCTTCGCATGAGGATAGTGCTACTGTACTTTGTTTCTGACTTGTCCATGTGATAGGTGAATCCTTGTAGCAAAATATTGTTCCTGTTGTTCCTTTTCCGTCGTCTTGATCTCCATAACTGCTGTCGCTGTATCCAGTGATTTCTGCTTCTTTGCTTCTGCTGTATTGAATTCCATAATTCAATGTGCCTTTGATGTATCTTATCAAGTGTTTGACTGCTTTCATGTGAGTTGTCTTTGGTTTCTCCATGAATCTACTAATGTATCCAACTGCGTAAGTGATATCTGGTCTGGTATGTGTGAGATACCTTAAGCTTCCAATTAGCTTTCTATATTCTGTTTCATTGACTGGTTCACTTGCATCTTCTTTAGTGAGCTTTAGACCTGATTCCATTGCATATTTTGTTGGATTGCAGTCTTCTAGTCTGGCTTCTTTGATAACTTTCTTTGCGTAGGCTGATTGCTTCAATTGTATCTTTCCTTGTGTTTGACGTACTTCTATCCCTAGATAGTAAGTGAGTGGTCCTAAGTCACTCATTTCAAACTTGCCTTGCATTTCTTTCTTGAAGCTTGATATGTTCTTAATTGAACTTCCTGTCACTATTATGTCATCGACATAAACTCCTATAATTATTGTTGACTCTTTTGAAGTTCGCTTGTATACTGCTTGCTCTTGTGGACATCTTTTAAATCCAATTTCCTTTAGGATGTTGTTCAGCCTTATATTCCATGCTCTTGGTGCTTGCTTCAAACCATATAGAGCTTTCTTTAGCTTGTAGACTAGATTTTCTTTTCCTTTCTTTATGAATCCATCTGGTTGTGAAACGTAGACATCTTCCTTTAATTCGCCATGTAAGAATGTTGATTTTACATCTAAGTGATGTACTTGCCATCCTTTATGTGCTGCCAATGCTAATAGTAGCCTGATTGTTTCCATTCTTGCAACGGGTGCAAATACTTCATTGTAGTCTATACCTTCTTGTTGTACGTATCCTTTTGCTACTAATCTGGCCTTATGTTTGGTGATCTGTCCACTTGCGTCTCTCTTGACCTTAAATACCCATTTTAGACCTATTGGTTTCTGACTTGAGGGGAGTGTAGTCAGTGTCCAAGTGTTGTTCTTTTCTATTGAGTCTATTTCGCTTTGCATTGCTTCTATCCATTGTGGGTAATCTGCTGCTTCTTTGTAGTTTGCAGGTTCTTCATCGTAAGCTAAGTACAGATGTTCGTATTCTTCTGGTCTAAGAGGTTGTGTGGCTGCGTAGATGTCATTAAGTGATCTAAGGGCTCGAACTGGTCTATGTTGAGAGCCTGGTGAGTCTTCTAACTCTTGAGTGCTTGATTCAGCTATTGGATCACTTGTTGGCGTTTCTTGAATTGTTATTGGAGTTCGTGTAGCTGTGATTGGACTACTAAAGAATTCGTTGTCACTTTCACTGTCTTCATTGTCCTCATTACTTTGCTCTTGTACAGCTTCACTTTCGTGATCTCCATAAACTTCGAATCTTGTCCAAGATGGTTCGTCATTGCTTCCTTCTTTCAAATAATTGTTGTTCCAATCCCATGGTTCGTTTTCTATGAATTGGACATCTCTGCTAATGTGTATCTTTTCTTCTATGGGATCATATAATCTATAGGCTTTGGAACCATTTTCGTTTCCTAGATGTACCATTTTCTTACTTCTATCTTGTAACTTCTTTAAGTAGGGCGTTGTTACCTTAGCGTATGCTATGCATCCAAATACTCTAATGTGCTTGATATTGGGTGCTTTGCCTTTTACTGCTTCGTAGGGTGTCATACCCTTGAGTGCTTTGGTAGGTAACCGATTCTGGATATAAATAGCTTGTCTTGTTGCTTCTGCCCATAAGTTCTGTGGTACGTTCATAGCCTTTAACATGCTTCTGGTCATACTCATTATTGAACGGTTCTTTCTTTCTACTACACCATTTTGCTGAGGTGTGTATGGTGCTGTAAGCTGTCTAAGGATTCCTTTATCCTCACAATATGCGGTAAGAGCTTTAGAAGTAAACTCTCCTCCACGATCCGTTCTTAGTCTTTTGAGCTTGTGACTTGTCTCTGTCTGAGCTTCGCTTAGAAACTTCTTGAAATTTTCATAAACTTGATCTTTTGACTTAAGCATGTAGATCCACATAAATCTTGAATAATCGTCAACTATCAGGAAGAAATAGTTGTTGCCTGCTAATGATGTGGGTGTGATCGGTCCACATAAGTCTGCATGTACGAGTTCTAGAGGTCTTGTAGCTCTAAAACTTGCTTGAGAGGGAAATGGAAGTCTGCTTTGCTTTCCCGTAATACATGCATCACATACTTGAGATGGGTGCTGGATCTTTGGCAGTCCATGTGCCATTCCTTTTGTGCTTAATTGTCTAAGTGAATCAAAGTTCACGTGTCCCATACGTGCATGCCATAGCCATGCAGGTGTATCTATTTTAGCTTGTAAGCAAATTGGACTAGTTATTCTGAGCTTTACCTTCTAGAGTCTATTCTTTGCTTTTGGGACTTTCATCAATAGGTTATTGTGGGCGTCATAAATCCATAAATGTTCATTCTCCATAATTACTTTGCAACCTGATTCTGTGACTTGCCCGAGGCTTAAGATGTTGCTTTTGAGTGTTGGAATGTAGTATACTTCTGTGACTAATCTTTGTTCTCCATTGTTGCATTCCAATACTATTGAGCCTTTACCTTTGATGTTAACACACGATCCATCTCCAAATTTTACGCTTCCTGCTATCTTTTCGTCTAACTCTGTGAAATAGGAGCGTCTTCCTGTCATATGATTGCTTGCACCATTGTCTAAATACCATACTTCGTTTACATCTTCTTCATTTCGATAGCGTTATGGTATTATCTTCTTTTCTTCAAGAACTATACTTTTTTCTTCACCAACTGTCATAAGTAATGTGGGATCCTCTTCTTCCATTACTAGGTGAGATTCTTCTTGCTTATTTCGAGGTTTAGGACATTTGGGAGCTATATGTCCTAATTCATTGCAGTTGTAACATCTTATACTGCTGCCATCTCTTCTGGGCTTGTAACTACTGTCGTCATGACGATTCTTAGTGGGATTTCTATCACCTTTGTGATCTTGATGGCCATTTCTGTTAAAGTTCTTCTTCTCATATCTTTGACTCTTATTGAACTTCCTAAAGTTCTGTCTACCTCGATTCTGATTGTAGTTCTTGTTGTTGTTGCTGAAAGGCCTTCTATCTTGCCTTGTAAATAACAGCTTCTCTTGACTAGCGGGTCCATATTTCTTTTCATCTCTTGACTTGAGACGTTCTTCGTAAGCTTTAAGTCTTCCAAGCGCTTCATCTAACGTCATGGAATCTATATCTGAGTACTGCTCTATGGACGCAATAATCTGTAGGAACCTTTCTGGTACGGAGTCCAGCAATTTTCGTACCAAGACTGACTCTTCAATTTTCGTTCCTAGGGTTTTTGACTTTGTATTAATCGCACTTAATCTACCAGCAAACTGGTCTATGGTCTCTGTCTCTCTCATCGTAATCATCTCAAATTCTGTGCGTAATGATTGAAGTCTTGCTTTCTGGACTCGGTCAATTCCAATAAATCTTGTCTTTAATGCATCCCAAATCTCTTTCGCTGTATTATGTGACGCCACTTGCATCACCATATCTTCTGGAATTGCCTGGAAGAGATAGGCAATCGCTGTCCTATCCTTCTTTGCATCTACTGTCGACGTGCCTTCTGTGGGTTCCACTACTTCCCAAAGGCCGTTGGCACTCAATATTGCCTTTACACGAACAGCCCAAATCGTGTAATTCGTAGATGTCAACATCGGTGTTTGGAGGCTGAAAGTGAGAGTCTCCTTCGTGACTGTCTCTTTCGGTGTCGACATTGTGGGTTTAATGGGAGTCTTCTGCGGACTTTTACTCTTTTTCTTCCCTATTGTCCAAATCTAATATGGACTACCCACGCTTCTTTAGGAACTTTGTTCAACAAATCGTCAAACTTAAATTGATATACTAAAATATTATTTGGTAACAAAGGTCTTTGATATTTTGTAGGCGCCTTAACAAAGTATCTAGAATTTCGTTATAATATTCTTGTGTATCAATGATGTTCCTCCAACTAATTTCTAAAGTCAATCCTTTTGACTTAATCCTCCAACAATTTGATTAGTGTTCTTCTAATAACACTCAATCTATAAACACCCTTCTAAAATAAACAAACTCACTTTGTTTTACTAATTTTTCTGACTTCAAAAGTTGTCTACGGATCAGTGAACAGAAACCCGAACTTTCACTGATTACAACTTACTATATAACAATCCCTCTAATATAATATTATTTTTCTTTTGTATGTTTGACTTTCAAAAAGTCAAAGTATTTTACTTCTTCTTCGTGAATGCCTACTGCCCAAACAAAACAAACACTTTTCTTTGTGTCTGATCGATCCGACTGGAATAACAATTTGTTCCACAACAACTGCTTCGGATCCTTAACAAGTCTCTATAACTTGTTCTTAAAATTTAATCGAATACAAAAGTTTCAAAAAAAGTCCGGTTCTTTCTTGTTCGAACCCGGGAAAAAAAAACTTCAAATCCTTAATAAACTTCGATAATTCTGACAAAGTTTTGTAAAATCGAATCTGTTTTCGTGTCAGGGGTGTTCGGATATCAGTTTCAAAGTGAAAAAGACTTGTTTTTGTTTATAAAAATTTTGGCGGGAAACAGATTCTTCGAAAAAAAAAACAGAGTGTGAAAAAATTTTGATTTTTCTGATTTGGATTAAAGTATTTGTATTCGATTATGATAATTCCTAATAGGCAGGGATAGATATAACCGTTGTATCGTATTTAAACAATAAGTTCTTCGGTCCGGTGTCTTCGCCGGAGAAGATGAAGATTCGCCGGAAAATTTATCCGGTTCTGATTTCTTTATCTTCGAACGGTTATAGTCCTTGTGTATTGATCTTCTCTTGATCCTGAATTGGCTTTGATGATTGTTCCAACTTATACAATAATTCTGTGTCAACTTTCTGTTTCGAGACAAAAACAGAGTATCGGACTTTTGATGATTGTTCTATTCGTGTTCTTCTGTAAACAATTGGAACGATTGATAACTTGTGCTCTGATGCCAAATGATGGGTTCGCAGGATCGGGAGTGAGGGAAAGATTGAGAGAGAATATGGAAATTAGAAATCAATACTTATATATTCAAATGACACAATGTTAGGGTATTTATACATATGAAGGGGTGTGACCCTTGACCCTTATAACCGACATACCGGTTAGATAACAAACTAGACATGACTCTTGATAAACTTAGGATATACTAATATGTAACATATACTTAGGATATAATAGATATAATGTGGAAATAAGAATTATATGTTATGTCTAACAGCTTCTGCCGGACTTATTGGCATGAATGAAACTTGATTAATTTAAAAATCAACAAGTATGTTCCAATATCATAAAATGGGAGTTCCGAATACATGTTAACGAGCGTTTTATTATCTTAACATGTTCAATGAGACACATATATATAATAATAAAATACCGGTTCAATGAGACTTAACATGTTCCAATATCCATTGATCTAATATTGCTGAACCTTTCTTTGTAGCTTTGACGAGCTACCCTTGTCCTCATTTGTATATTTTTACTCTTCAAACTCTAAAGCCACCATACAATATCATAAAATGGGAGTTCCGAAAACATGTTACATGAAATACATTAGATTATTTATGTAAAAAGCTAAAGCGTGAGCATGATGCACACGTCCATGCATCCTTGAATCTTGAATTGAACAAATCCAAAAGAATCATAGAAGCAAATTGTACATGGGGTGTAATATTTGGCGAATTTGTCTACATATCTTTGAGGTTTTCTATTTCTTACTCTGAGCTTCCACGACAAGCTTCGCCATCTTTGCTACTACACAAGCTTAAGCTAGAGTGACAGTATTAATAGTGATATAACCTGAATTTTTCCGTCATGAAATGAACTTTAAACTTATGAAATAAGTATTTGTAGTGAACTTGAAACTAATGAAAAAAATGAGGTATAATTAGCAAACTTTGAGCTTGCACATATATATGTTTCATATATGAAAACAACAATTTCTTATGAACACGAAAACTCAAAAGCTGAAATATAAGTAGCCTCTTTGGACATGAAATCAATATATATGCCAGTTCAAATCAAAGACAAACAATTATAGTTAAAAATCTCAATGTAACGACCAAATTAACCATCAATTAACATATACATGGTTCATGTATATACACAGAGCAGAATAACTATAGGAATCGCATAATGCCTAAAATCCTTGGCTGTAAACTAAAGCATAAGGCTAATTGTACACAACAAACGGTGTGAACTCCTACACATACGTAAATCACCAAATGAAAATGATTCATTAACGCAAAATGGTCGCTGGTGAGCCGATACGGCTCAGTAGCCTTCAAATTCCTAATGCTTTCAAATTCCAAATCCAATGGTGTATTATTATTCACACATCACGTAGAAACAACCAATTCTAACAGTTATTTCGTTAACGTAAACCATAACAACATTGCGATAACAAATTACAAGAACGTTTTTATGATTCTGAACAACCGTCATTTCTACAATGAAATACGAAACAACATCAAATTAACGAAATATGACGGTAAATTCACAGGAACGTTTTTATCAAAGATCGTCATCATATAATTTTCAGTATGTGTTTTCCACCAAACAGTACGATTATTAAACTATGAAGACAAAGTAATATCAGCCTTTCCAGTAGAAAGATTGATATTTCTAGTCAGCTTTGCATATGTTAGCATGGTCGTTACATTGCGATCAATAAAAATTCCATTGTTAATCCTATAGTAAGACGCATGCATTTTTTCTACTTCTGCAGACGTGATCGTTACTTTAGGTATATTTCTAGCATATTTTAAAATTATTACACATGCGATAGCTGCTGATCTATAACTTACAATAGGGTTGGTTAAATATTACACATATGTTAAATATATGCTTTAGAGAGAACCCGAAAGGAACAACTTACGCAACCGTATTTTCTGCTTGGTGGCCACTGCATTCGTATTAGCAGCTATCGCATGTGTAATAATTTTAAAATTTGCTAGAAATATACCTAAAGTAACGACCATGTGAATTTACCGTCATATTTCGTTAATTTGTTGTTGTTTCGTATTTCATTAATTGTAGAAATGACGGTTGTTCAGAATCATAAAAACGTTCCTGTAAATTTGTTATCGCAATGTTGTTATGGTTTACGTTAACGAAATAACTGTTAGAATTGGTTGTTTCTACGTGATGTGTGAATAATAATACACCATTGGATTAGAAATTTGAAAGCATTATAACCACATTGAGGACAATGTGTCGTTCCTTTTTCTTGTTTATTTGTTTCAGGTTTGTTTATCAGCTGTGAATGAAATGCTATACGGCTGGGTTGGAAGGAATTAAACGGACTCATACGCGTATTGCTTATCCAGGGGAGTCTGTTCCTTTTACTGTTGTATTTTAGTTTTATTTCTGCTTTATTTTATTCCTAACTCACGTTGAGGACAATGTGTCGTTCAAGTGTGGGGGTGGGGAAATATCATTTTTATTTATTTTTGAGTCTTTAAAAAATAAAAAAAATGAAAAAAAAAATAAAGAAAAATTGAGAATGTCTTGAAAATTGTTCTTAAAAAGCATTCTATTCAGACATAAAGCAGTTTTTCAGTACATAACAGTTGTTTCTTGATTGTTTTGGCAATAGATACTTAGTCATGGTCTAATTTGTGGAAAAGTAATATGAACCGTTTTCAGCAAGTTTTTTTTTTTTTTTAAAGTTTGGAATTGCCTGACTAGGTTTAACAAGCTATTGGTAATAAATGCATGCACACATCGGTAACCCATTTCCTCACTTTTGTGAGATCTTGAGCCTACTAGTTGATATATTGATACATTTTCGTTTGTTGAGAGTAGGCCAGATGTTTCTTTGTTACAGAACTTGTGTGATTTGATACATGCTGAGGTTGTAGACTAGATATGCCCGTAGATGATAAAGGCAATCTAGGATTTCCCTTTTTCTTTTGATACCCACGTTTTGTTTTGTGTTAACCGGTTTACCTAAGAATATTACCATTAGTAGCCAACTTTGAGCCTCATACCCTTTCATTTGCTAAACCATATAACCACCCAAATAAACCAGTACCTTTACCAAGTATTGATGACATCCAAAATGTTAAGTGATTGTGTTTAAATGTTGAAAAAAATATATATGTGAAAAAAAAATTGAAAAGAAAAAAAGGTTGAAAGGAAAAAAAAAAGAGAAAAAGAAAGAAAAAAAATAGAAGTGTGTGTTATGGGTCAAATATGCCCAAAGTTGTGTGTTATTGCGATTTGTGAATAAGGATTGTCAATCATGTTGGTTTCACCATTTTGTTTTAGCCACTTTTAGCCAAAATTTTCCACCTTTACCTTAAGCCCAAAACCTGTAAGTCCTTTAGATATGTGCATTGTCTATAATTAAGGTGTGATTGTTATACAAGTCTATGATAACAGAGTTTCATACTTCGTTCTTGAGTGATTCATACTAGCACATTACATGCTAGTCCAGATATTAAACCGAGTGGAGTGAAAAATTGTGAGTGGTATGTTGCATTAAATAAAAACTGGAAGCATGTTAGGTTTAGTCGGATTAGTTCTGTTTTTAAATGAAAATCAATTTGACTTGCTGAATTAACACATCTAATGCTAATCTGTAAATGTGGTATGACTTTGGATCTTAGCTAAGTATGATGGGGCGACTGGGGTGCTAGTCTGTGATAATGTCTTGAGTAGAGTATAGAAATAATTTTTTCGAGACGAAAAAAAATAAGTGTGGGGGTGTGATGTGTTGGTGAAAACACCGTGTTAAAGTGCTCGTTTTGTATATATTTTAGTGTTTGATCGATACAATTTAGGTACACATTACCTTATATTAATTATAATCTAAAAAGCATTACTATTAGTATAAAATAGATTACTTTATTATGTCTAATATGATTAGTTAAATAATGTAATTAAGGTGTCTAAATTAGAGAAAGTGGCATAGTATCGTATTAGAAAATCATGAACGCTATTAAATATGAGTCTTGAGTGTGGAATTAGTTTAAATATTCAAATTAATTGCAATGCAGGAAAATTATTGCACATGGGTTTTAATTACTTGGACCATGAGACTCTACGATCAACAATTTAGTTGTTTTGCAATTAAAGATAAGTGGGCTTTGGTTAAAATCAGTTGGGTTGGAGATTGTGTACTTAAGTAGATCATGGGCTGACCAATGAGGGAGAAAAAAACAAAACGAGCCACATAAAAGACCGAGGGCACGAGGAAAAAGATTATTCTTTTGACGGCTGCCTAGGGACGCACGACATCAGCAGCTTTGAAAAAGCTCGAAGGCACAGCCTCTTGGCTGTTTGAGGATCGCAGAAAGGGAAAAGAGGAAGCCGCGGTGAACGAGATGCACAGTTAAATTCTTTGTAACCACCTCTAGGTGTACGGTTTGTTTGTAAAACCTTTTAAACTCGTTTGATTTGGTTTTTGGATTGTTTTTTTATTAAGTTGGAGAATATTTGTGATTTTAATCATTTAAACAATTCATGTGTTTTTCAATTGCTTATCTTTTTATCATTCGCATTCGGTTTTCTTGCATCGTGAGCAGTTTGATTATTTGAAGGGTAGAATCATTCCCGCCTGCCCGCTATCTTGATGTAATTTTTCGCGATTATGTTTTAAATGAAGTAGAATCATTCCTTATTAAAAAAAAATTGATACATGTGGATTGGTAATTGAATTTTACTTGTTATTATTAAAAACTTGTGTTCGATTACCACTTGATTTAAAATCATTCAATAAAGCCATGTCTATGTGTTATCCTATCATTTAACCATGTTTGGGTGAATCATTGAACCGGAAGCTCGGAGTGAGTTACTTCATTTCTATTATTGTTACAACTCCTTAAATCCAATTTCTTGAATTTCAAAGCAAACGACAAAACAATTAGGCTTTAATTTTATTAGTTAATTTACAAAACTATATTTTCCACCAATTCCCCGTGAAAACGACTCGACTTTCACTATACTATATTTTTACTTGTTTTTGATTGACCAAACGACATCAATCAAAATGGCCATTTTGATCGATGTCATTTGGTCTGTCAAAAGAAAAGATTAAGTAGTAAGTGGAAAGTAAGGTCGTCTTCACGGGGAATTGGTGGAAAGTTGTAATTTTTATCTAAATTGACTAATGCCTAATGATTTGTTTTGATTGATTGAGAAAAGCTAAGAAAGCTAGGAACTTTGATTTTAAGTTGAAAACAATAATTAAAAAACAGTAACCCCATCCAGATCTTTGGTTTGACGATTCACCCAACTTGTTTCAATTAATAAGAATACCACATAGACATGGTCTTGTTAATTGATTGTAATTCAAGTGGCAATTAGACACAAGTTTTTAATAATAACCTGTACAATCCAATTACCAAACCATATGTGCCAAATACCCTCCCAATAATCAAACTGCTCACGATGCATGTAAACCGAATGCGAATGACAAAAAGATGAATAATTGCAACACATATAATTTGTTTAAATGAATCAAACCACAAGTATTCTTCAAAACATAAAGAACAATCCAAAAATACTAAAATGAATCAAGTTGAGTTTAACATGCAAACCATCCACCAGGATGTGGTCACAAAGAAGATTAGCCGCTCATCTTCATCATTCGTCTCTACAGGGAATTGGTGAAAAGTTGTAATTTTTATCTAAATTGGCTAATGCCTAATGATTTGTTTTGATTGATTGAGAAAAGCTAAGAAAGCTAGGAACTTTGATTTTAATTTGAAAACAATAATTAAAAAAAAGTAACCCCCTCCGGATCTCTGGTTTGACGATTCACCCAACTTGTTTCAATTAGTAAGAATACCACATAGACATGGCTTTGTTAATTGATTGTAATTCAAGTGGTAATTAGACTCAAGTTTTTAATAATAACCTGTACAATCCAATTACCAAACCATATGTGCCAAATACCCTCCCAATAATCAAACTGCTCACAATGCAAGTAAACCGAATGCGAATGACAAAAAGATGAATAATTGCAATACATATAATTTGTTTAAATGAATCAAACCACAAGTATTCTTCAAAACATAAAGAACAATCCAAAAATACTAAAATGAATCAAGTTGAGTTTAACATGCAAACCATCCACCCGTATGTGGTCACAAAGAGGATTAGCCGCTCATCTTCATCATAGGATCTTCAATGATTGTTCTAGATGTTAATTGCATGAAAGAATTGATTAGATTCAGGTTTGGTGTAACACCCCAACCGATGACGGAAACATCGAGGTGTTACGTAGTGATGATTGTTCAGTAGCACATGGCAATAGATATGTTTAAATAATCGTTTATTCCATTACATATAATTTAAACTAAATACATCCAATTGTCACAAACTGAAAATTTACATGCAATGATAAGAAACAACTTCAAATAATCTCCTCTTGGGATAGCAATAGACTTCAAGCACCATTGTTCCCTGAAACTGTTAAGTTTGGAAAAGATGGGGGGGGGGGTCAACTAAAAGATGGTGAGAATACATAGACCTAGTCTAGAAATAATGTTGTAAGTTTCAAAAGTTTAGCAATTCAGATGTCTATTGTTTATCAAAGTCTACATGTGGAAACAAAAACACAAATGATAGTATGCACATAATCAATCCTCTGACAAAGTTTAGGTCCATCCCGCATCCACGGTTCTCCTTATAAAGTTTAGGTCCATACCGCATTCACGGTTCTCCTTATAAAGTTTAGGTCCATCCCGCATTCACGGTTCTCCTTATAAAGTTTAGGTCCATCCCGCATTCACGGTTCTCCTTATAAAAGTTTGGAACGATAACAATCACCCGCACTCCCCATAGAAATGGTCAACGAATCTAGGTGGGGTTGTCAATCCAATAGATCTATCATTGTGTATCTATGGCTTGTACGGAGTTAATGATTATGCTAGTCTAATTGTGCTTACCAAAGTATTGTTTAAGACATAATGCAACATAGAATAACACATAGACACTTATGTTGAATTGTAAATTGAAAATGTAACATGTTTCACCACAAAATAGTGAAAAGATAAAAAAAGGGCTATGTAAACTCACCGTTTGCGTAATTACCCCGTTAATCTAGCTCCAATCTTCAATTAATTCTGCATGACAGCCGAAATCACCTTCATCTACCTTATCGAAATAAGCACTCCACCAAAAGCTGAGGAAACGAGAGAAGATGCGTATCCTAAAGTGGCTCCAACAACCGGTAAATATGCGTGACATCATTTAGACTACTAGGTGTGGAGGAGGCCCATCATCCATGATGGTCCTCCACCTCAGCTGCCACGTCAGCGTGGGGTAGGAGCATCCATGAGATGATGGTCCTAGGGGTGTGGAGAGGCCCATCATTATTTAATGCTATTTTTTTGTTCTTTTTATTAAATAATATTATCATATTAATATAAAAAGTAAAGATGTATTTAAATAAAAAACAAACACTTAAATAAAAAAAAGTACACCTAAATGGGTTAAAAAATAGGTTGTCGTTGTGGTTGTTGTGGTTGTTGTGACGTTTGTGTTTGGAGAGATGGATGGAATGGCGGAGTTTGCAAAAGTTGGGTAAAAGATTGATGGTTATGGTGCATTTGCATATGACTAAATTGGTTAAAAGTAGTGGGGCTTTGGTGCATTTGAGAATATTGGGAGAAAGGGTTGGGAGTTTGTTGGAAACCCGAAAATGTAGCCCAAGTTGGATCAATTGGCATCGTGTAACCCGGCGTCGTGAACGGGTTTGGAGTCGGATTGTTTTGATTACGTTGTGGTGTTTGATTCGGGTTTGGGTTGTTTTGGTAGGGATCCATTGCAAAACATATAAAATATGAACTAGTATGAAACCCGCGCGATGCAGCGGCGAGGACAATTTACAAAACGGTATTCATTTTTATTAGTTTATAATCCTCCTTTTAAAATATTTTACAAAAGTGCAATATGTTTATTGCGTTTTTGTCTTAGATTTTTCTAGGGGTGTAAACGAGCCGAGCCGAGCCCGAGCCTGACTGGGCTCGGCTCGGGCTCGTTAAGGTTTTGTGAAGCTCGAGCTCGGCTCGCTAGCAAAATTCAAAGCTCGAGCTCGGCTCGACTCGAGGTGATTTGAGAATCTCAAACGAGCTCAAAAGCTCGGCTCGAGCTCGCAAAAGCTCGGCTATAACTTAGGCTCGCGAGCCCAATCGTTAAGGCTATAACTTAGGCTCGGCTGTAACTTAGGCTCGGGCTCGGCTTCGGGCTCTAGCTCGTTAAGGCTCGATTAGGCTCGCGAGCCCAATCGAGCTTTGTATCTAGGGCTCGAGCTCGGGCTCGATAACTAAACGAGCCATATTTCAGGCTCGGGCTCGGGCTCGTTAAGGCTCGGCTCGTTCAAGCTTTTTACCGAGCCGCTCCCGAGCCGCTACGTGTCATTTACACCCCTAGATTTTTCAAATTACTAACATGAGTTTGTCTTCTTTCTAATAGAGAGCTTGGGGTAAATACACTAAATGAAAAGATGTATTTTAAGAACTCTTCACTTGCCTTGCCAACAAAAGTGCGGTATTGTTAGAAAAAAAAAATCAAATGAATCATTAATGTATTTTAAGAACTCTCATTACAAACAACCCTCTCTAGGTTCTATGGGTCCTGTTTATATGATGGAAAACTGATTTTAATGCTGATAATGGACCCATATCCATGTTCACCCGACTGAGCATGCCCCCAACTAATGCACAAGGTATCAGCACCTGACTCAGCATAACTCCAATAATCAAGTGATTCAAAAGTAATAATATGGTAAAATAATTAGATTAACTATTGTGTCAATGACTTTGTTCTACATTCGAATGAAATGTAGTCATACAATTTTTGAAAATAATCACCGGTGTATGTGTATTCATAAGTAATAATATGGTTAAATAGTTAGAGTAACTATATGTTTCAGTTTTAAAACAAAATACATGTATACTGAATGCAAAATGATCCAATTAAGTAGTACTTTACCGGGGTCTCTATACCACATTCGCTTGCTTTTAGCTCTTCTACAGAACCATTTGTGAATTCTTTGGAAGCTTCAATTCCTTTGGGTTTGATCAGGTTGTGGAGGCATTTCTCATCCCCTCAAAGTCAAATTAACACTAAGTTGAACAGATACATAAAGACAACAGACATTTAACCATGACAAACCAACTCACTCAATAGATTATGTAAGTAAAGTATTAATCCTTTAAAGCATGTTAGCCAAGAAAACAAATGAAAATGAAGATACCACAAAAAAAACCACTCATTATGAATTATCTTATTTGAAAAAGCAAACCAAATTGAAGAAACCACAAAGCTATGGTTCCTTTTTCCCTTTAGCATTTGGCACCAACTTATTTGAAAGGCCAAAGGCTAAAATAATAAATAGCTTAAAAGATACTGAATGGGTTGAAAATCATTCAAAGTATATTTGTAACGTGACTTAAAAAAATAGACCAACTATCTGTTTGTATATAATTGGGTCAATATTTCCACCTCAAAGTTCTATTGACAATATTTAAGCATCTACACCTTCATAGAATGAATCAACAACAATCATATAAAAATGGTATAATAAGTGCTATATTGATCAAGGCAAAATATTTGAAGTCAAAAGAAAATATAAAGAACTTGTCAACAAGACAAAACAAAGGAAATAGACATTTAGATCATGACAGTCATAGCAAAAGAGCAAAAAAGCATAAGCTCACTTCTGCGAAATCATACACTTTTTTAGATATCTACATGTATATAATTGATCCTTATGTACTGACTTTAAGTCGAACTTGCACAAAAGTATAAGAAAACACAATATAAGTGCATAAAAGTATAAAAAAACGTGGTAGAAACAACTACAAACCAGTCTGCAAGTCTTGATGTTCTAGATGTTCTAAGAATCCCCAAAGACAGCACCTCTTATCTTTGTAAAGTTTTATGACTTGAACGATATACAAACAAACCACACAAACAATCAACACAATAACATAACAATACTGAACAAAGAGTATAGCGACAAAAACATGACAAAATCTATTATTAACCAACCCAAAAAATAGTTCCCCCCAAATAACCCTAGGTTCAACAATAGAAGAACCTATAAAGAAGTACAATACAAAGTCTGAGATCTCAACTGGTTGTTTAGACCAGTTGAGAACTATAGAGAAGAAATAATAGACACACTTACAGACCAATACAAGACTATGATCATACCAGATGATCAAGAACAACAGATGAACGACGATACAGAGCTGGAAACCCTAACCCTAGACTGAAGACGATGAGTCTTCTGAAGAAGACTCTAGAGAGAATACAGAGAACAAAATAATAAAACTAAAACAACTGATCGTAAAAATATCTTCTCATCCGTTTATATAGCTGAGCACAAGGGTTTGCTACTGGGCTGATAAGTCACACGAACTGGGCTCACATATTGGGCCACCTGACAATATAAAACAAACTTCTCCAAAGTATAGTTAGCCCAAATAATAAACGTAACAAGGTAAAGTCCAAACCAATACTTGAATTATATTTGAACATATAATTTTAACATGCCCCCTTAATTCAAGTATTGAACATGTCGAACATATTTAGTTCTCTACAAAAGATCTTGTGTTGTTCCACACTAAGACCTTTTGTAAACCCATCAGCAATCTGACAATGAGACTCAATTTTTTCAGGCTCTATTACACCTTCTGAAACTTTTTCCCTCAGAAAATGTAAATCCAACTCAAAATGCTTAATCCTGTCATGGAATACAGGATTTGCAGCAATTGAGATAGCTGCCTTACTATCACAATACAATTTCATAGGCAAAGAAATATCAACTTTCAACTCAGACAAAATATTCCTAAGCCATATCATTTCACAGGCTGTAGAACACATTGCCCTGTACTCAGCCTCAGCTGAAGACCTGGACACTGTGTTCTGTTTTTTACTCTTCCATGACACTAAAGACTTTCCCAGATAAATGCAAAAACCAGATACTGATTTTCTTGTTTCCAGGCACTTAGCCCAATCAGAATCAGTATACCCAACAAGACTCAGATTATCAGTTTTACTTATCATAATACCTTTACCAGGTGCCATTTTCAAATACCTTAATAACCTTAAGGCAATTTGAAGATGACCATGTGAAGGTTTATGCATATATTGACTTAGATATTGTACAGCATAAGTGATATCTGCTCTTGTCAAAGACAAGTATATCAACTTACCAATCAACTTTTGATAACCTGTAACATTATCTAATAACTTAGTATTTTTTCCACTTTTGGTTGAGACAATATAACTTTGTTCAATAGGTGTTGCAACAGGCTTGCAACCTAAATACCCAAACTCATTGAGTAACTCAAGGCAATATTTCCTTTGAGATAAACAAATACCAGAATCTGACCTCAAGACCTCTATGTCTAAAAAATATTTTAGAATTCCTAAGTCTTTTATAAGAAATTTGGAATTCAAACATTTTTTTACTTTATTAATCTCTTCCTCATCATTTCCAGTAAGAACAATATCATCCACATATACTAATAGAACAACTAACACATTTCCTTTTGACAAAACAAACATAGAGTAGTCACATATACTCTGGACAAAACCAATTTCAATCAATACTTTAGTTAGTTTTTCATTCCACTTTCTAGGGGCTTGTTTCAGCCCATAGAGTGATTTAACTAACTTACAGACCTTGGTTTCATCTTTGGAATAATAACCCTCAGGTGGTTTCATATACACATCCTCAGATATAGAACCATATAGAAAGGCATTGTTAACATCTAACTGATATAAAGGCCAACCATTACAAACAGCAAGATTTAAAACAACTCTTACTGTGACCATCTTCACCACAGGTGAAAATGTTTCACCAAAGTCTATTCCCTCTCTTTGGTTATAGCCTTTGGCAACTAGTCTAGCCTTATACCTCTCCACCTCACCATTGGCCTTATACTTTACTTTAAAGACCCATTTACAACCTATAGATTTTCTATCTTTAGGAAGGTCTGTTAGAACCCATGTGTTATTCCTATATAATGCTTCCATCTCAGCATTCATAGCCTCAATCCACTTAGGATCTTTTGAGGCTTCAGAATAACAAGTAGGTTCTACAGTCTTATTTAGACTAGATACAAAACAATAATTTTCATTAGACAAGACAGAATAGTTAACCACTTTTTCCACACCATACTTCACTTTATTAACAACAAAATCATTAAATCTCCTAGGAAACACTGACTCCCTAGTAGATCTTCTAACACTACCTCCCTCAGGTGGGTTTTCCTCAACATTTACTGAATCAACATCATTGTGAGCCTCCTCAGACTGTCTACAACTAGAACTGCCTTGATTCTGAAATGAATCAGTAATACCAGCAGTACTAGGAGACATATCTGGTTGCTTACTAGTCTCATCAGTTTGAGTTTTTTCGATTCCCCCTTCATCATTGGGAGGTTTAGGCCCCTTAGTCACTTCAGAAATTTTTTCATTTTCAGTTTCATAAAGATCAAAAAAATTAATATGATTTATATCTTGTTTCAAAGAACTTTCATATAAATCAGTTTTATATGGAAAAATATTTTCATAAAATCTAACATCTCTTGAGTATTCAATTTGTTTTTGTTCTAAATTCCATAATTTGTAACCTTTCTTAAAATTTGAATACCCAATTAATACACACTTTTCAGCTTTAGAAGACATTTTATCAGACTCATTTAAAACTGTTATGAAACTTAAACAGCCAAAATTTCTTAGATGACTAAGAGTGGGGGGGAACCCAAACATAACCTCATAAGGACTCTTACCACTAAGAACAGAAGAAGGAATCCTGTTAATCAGATAGGTTGCAGTTAGCACACATTCAGACCAAAACATAAGAGGTAATCCACTCTGAAAAAGAAGAGCCCTA
Source organism: Ambrosia artemisiifolia (assembly GCA_032199755.1). Taxonomy (NCBI): domain Eukaryota; kingdom Viridiplantae; phylum Streptophyta; class Magnoliopsida; order Asterales; family Asteraceae; genus Ambrosia; species Ambrosia artemisiifolia. The sequence continues at coordinate 12,922,374 of CM063514.1, forward strand.
GTCATATTCAAAAGATGTCTATGTTTTCTTTCAACCAAACCATTTTGTTGTGGAGTGTACACACAAGTGGTTTGATGAATAATACCTTTTGATAAACAAAACTGACCCATTTGATTATTCACAAACTCACTACCATTGTCACTCCTAAACACTTTAATTTGTTTTTTAAACTGTGTTTTAATCAGTTCATAAAAACTCATTAAATTTTCAAAAACTTCACCTTTTCCTTTCATCATATAACACCAAACAGTCCTAGAGAAGTCATCTACAACAGTTAGAAAATATCTATACCCTTCTCTACTTGTTATCCTATAAGGACCCCACACATCTAGATGAATTATATCACCTACTTCTTTTGTTTTATGATCACTTATTGGAAAAGGATTTCTTACTTGTTTTGACTTATGACAAATTTCACATGGTTGATCATTAGACACATCAATATTTAAGACATCTTTTAACACAGCTAGGACCTTTTCAGAGGGATGACCTAGCCTACTATGCCACAAATTTGTGTCATTAACACTGTTTAAACAAACATTATTAACACTTACTTTATCACCTATAAAGTATAGACCATCACTTTGTCTACCAGTCACCAGGATTCTCTTGGATTTGGAATCCTGGACAAAACATTTGTGTTCATCAAACAATACAGTTAACTTGTTATCTCTAGGAAGCTTATGAACAGAAAGCAAATTAACACAGTAGTCAGGCACAAACAAAACATCTTTTAGAACAACATTATGTGCTAACACAACATCCCCTATTTTAGATACTTTGGCACTAGTGCCATTAGGATGTTTCACCTTAACATCAAAATCTGAGACATTAATACAGTTAACCATATTATCATCACTGTTGGACATATGCTGGTTTGCACCAGAATCAGTAATCCAACTACTACTGATAACTTGTTTAACAAAACTAGAACAGTTTGCAAAATTTTGTAAAACAGTTTTAAGACTATGTAAACAAGACATGCTAGCAAAGCCATTGATCACATTACCTCCAGAATTAGAAGGTTGTGGATCACTAGTTGCCTTTTCACTGATAAGATTCATTATCTTTGAAATCTGTTCAGAAGTAAAAGGCAAACCAACAGAAGCAGAAACATTTGATTTATTATTATTGAACCTACTTGCCCCTCCTTTACCAGACCCAGAATTAGATCCTCTTTTTTTCACACCAGGTGGATATCCAACCAGTTCATAACATCTGTCAACAGTATGTCCTATCATATTACAATGTGTACATTTTAAATTTGGATTAGGACCTCTGGTTTGACTTTTCTTATTATCAAAAGGTTGATTAGTTTTAGCAACAAAAGCAACATTTTGACCTTTTACTGAACTACTAGAACCCCTATGTGACTCCTCTCTTGAAACAATACCAAAAGCATTTTTTAGAGTAGGTAATGGTTCTCTAGTTAACAGATTAGTTCTCACTGGTTGATATACATCATCAAGCCCCATAAGAAATTGCATGAGTTTAATTAAAGAATTAAAATCATTGAACTCTTTTGAGGCTTGACACACACATGAAGGTAGCTGAACAATAGCATCAAATTGTTTCCACATAGTATTAAGCTTATGATAATACTCTGCTACTGTACTACCATTTTGCCTTACAGAATTGATCTTTTGATACAGATTAAACACAACTGAACCATCAACTTTATCATATGTTTCCCTAAGATCATACCAAACTTCAGAAGCCAATTTAGAAAACACTTGTCCTAAATATAACTCCTCACTAACAGAATTCAACAACCAGGATAGAACCACAGAGTTACACCTATCCCATTGTTTACCCAAGACATCATCAGTAGTAGACCTTACACAACTTCCATCAATAAAACCATATTTGTTTTTAGTTTGTAAAGCCAATTTCATTGAACTGGACCACACAGAATAATTTTCTGTTCCTTTTAGTTTGATACTAGTGATGGTAAGATTACTAGTGTCACTAGGATGTAAAAACAATGGATCACTGATATCCAATTTACTAATTAAGGTTCCAACTACCAGTGCTCCAGAGTTGGGATCATCACCACCACCAGTGGGATTAGGATCCTCTGAACCACTCATAGTTACACCACAAACCAGATAATAACAAACAAATCAAACAAGAAAGACAAGAGTTAAGACAATCAGACAAGAAATCAAAACAAAGCCTAAAACACAAACAGGCAGACAACAATTATCAGAATACAGACAATCCTAGAAAGCGAAGCTGTGTAGGTGTTCAGATCAAGGGTTCATCACTCAAGGTGCCCTCGCAGATCCTTACACAGGAGCTTTTTATTAACTATATATGTATATATATACGTATACAAATCAAAGACAAGAACAAACACCACAAGAAAACAACAATAGCAACTATTGAGCCTACTCCGGTCCACCCTAACCCGGACAATGCTCCTAGACACAAAAAACACCTACTGTTGAGCCTACTCCGGTCCACCCTAACCCGGACAGTGCTCCTAGACACAGAGACAAAGACAGAAGACTTACAGAGTACTCCAGCAGCAGCAAGCAACAATAACAACTAGAAAGAAAGAATAGAAAGGACTTACAGTGGGTGCAAGCTTCCAATCCACAAATCACTCACCAGAATAGAGTATAACCAAGATCAACAATAGTTGACCAACAATATCTGAATCTGAAACAATCAGATTCAACAACAACAACAATAGACAAGATCTATATTAGATCAGATCTATTGGAAAACAACAAGAAGAAGAATCAGATCTATGACTTAGACCAAATCCTTCTCGAACCAAACAGATCTGTTAAACTATTTTAACAGATCCTAAGATCAAGAACCAGATCTATTATATTAGATCAGATCCTTGACCAACAAACAGCGGAAGACTTATTAAACACAAGATCAAGAGCCTAATTGCTCTGATACCATGTAAAGTTTTATGACTTGAACGATATACAAACAAACCACACAAACAATCAACACAATAACATAACAATACTGAACAAAGAGTATAGCGACAAAAACATGACAAAATCTATTATTAACCAACCCAAAAAATAGTTCCCCCCAAATAACCCTAGGTTCAACAATAGAAGAACCTATAAAGAAGTACAATACAAAGTCTGAGATCTCAACTGGTTGTTTAGACCAGTTGAGAACTATAGAGAAGAAATAATAGACACACTTACAGACCAATACAAGACTATGATCATACCAGATGATCAAGAACAACAGATGAACGACGATACAGAGCTGGAAACCCTAACCCTAGACTGAAGACGATGAGTCTTCTGAAGAAGACTCTAGAGAGAATACAGAGAACAAAATAATAAAACTAAAACAACTGATCGTAAAAATATCTTCTCATCCGTTTATATAGCTGAGCACAAGGGTTTGCTACTGGGCTGATAAGTCACACGAACTGGGCTCACATATTGGGCCACCTGACAATATAAAACAAACTTCTCCAAAGTATAGTTAGCCCAAATAATAAACGTAACAAGGTAAAGTCCAAACCAATACTTGAATTATATTTGAACATATAATTTTAACAATCTTTCAGATAAAATCGGTTGAAGAATCAGTGTCTTGCTCAACAATCTAAAGCGACTCAGGTCCCCAAGCAGTATGATGGTTTTGTTTATCATTACCTGCATTACAAACCTAGAAGAAAAAGAAGAAGAAGAAGAAGAAGAAAAAGATTCCATACGCAACAAATGACCGATGCCTAATATTTAATATCTAAAATAAAATTAGTTATGTGGGTGATTACTTTGGATGAAAAAGATATTATCAACAATTAGTAAGATAGCAAATTCAGATTAAAATTTTGAAAGTTTCGGAGACATCACAAAAGGACTTTGTCAGCATTATGTTGGGACATGAGTATTATTAATTAATCAACAGAAGTTGATAAAACTATTTTCTCCATAAGTGAACCTCAATAATACATTTTGGAATTCAAATGTTATATTTTCTAATGCAACTCATCTGATTGTATGAATTCCAGCTGAGCCACCTACAATCTTGAATTGAACATACAATCTTTAATTGCATCTGATGTACTTGCATAAATTGACTAATCCTTGTTGATCGTACCATCATCATCAATGTCAAATAATTTTTAAGAGTGCTTTTCTTTTATCTGTGTACAAATCCAAAAATAATCAACATAAAGAACCAATAAAGAATCATATATTACGGTTTTGAGATAACGGATTACGGACCTCACTTGTAGGCAAGCCGGGGGATAGCTGCTCTGGGGAACCTCCAAACTGTTGATTGTTCATAAGTAAACAAAGTCAATAGACTTCAAGAAACCAACCAAAAAAATAAGAAAAGTTATATAGTATAACAAAACGTTCTACACCAATCTGAGACAAACCACTAAACCATTTTACCTGTTCACATGCGCCCAACCATTTTCCACCTCTAGCTCGAATGGCACCCACAAAGATGAAACTTGGGATTCAAGAGATGAGTAAATGTAAATATAATACAACCAGTTATACTTCTATCAACTCTCAAGCATTATGCTTATCTAAACCAAAAGTGACAATGACAAATTTGATGTCCGGCAATCTTAACAGTATGGAAAAAGTTGAAGCATTGGTAAATGTCTGTAATATAGACTCAATTTTAATTAAGTCGTTTATTAAGAAAGAAATTAACTCACTTTATTGTAGATGTAAGATACAAAGATATATAATTCTAAAGATGCACCAGCTTACCTGTAGAAAATTAGCAGAGCACACAACATAGTCCGATAAATAGGCATAGGAAGTACAACGGGTGTAGCAGGACATTTTTTTCGCTAATTAAAAACAACATCAGATTCCTAGGCTTAAAAAAACCAGATTTTGTAACTGCAAATAAATATCTTCTTGGAAATGTACCTTTTAGGTTTTAATTGCTCTGTTGATGTGGTTTTTTTTTACAATATATGGATTATGAATATAATTTTGCTCTTTTTGCTCCAAATTCTTTATACTCTTCAGTTTCTTCAGCAAATCTCTTCTGCAAATCAGCAAACACCAACCAAAGTCATACCAAATAGATCCAATCAACAACAATTTCATAATAACTCACTACCAAATGAAATCAGAACTCGCACTCGCCGCAAGATCTGCTTTACTATTTTCATCACCGATTGGGTGGAGCTCTGCCGTGGGGGCGACACTGGAAACCTAATTTCTTCAGCCCTATTTGACCTTTGACAATATCTCTCTCTCTCTCTCTGTTATTTCACGAAAATTCTAACAAAAATCCCTACTTTGAAGAAGATGACAACTCGTAAATATAAATCAATTGATAGGTATGGTTATATTGATAGAAATTGGTGAAATATTGGCTATAAATTATCTAGCATCGCATCATAAGTGAATGAAAGGTAGACCTACAAGAAAAACGATAACCCAAACACCAGAATAGCTGATAAAAGGGAACTTATATCGTATAAACCTAACTGCCTCACTGCTAAATCGTTGATAGGACTAAAAGACTCATTTACCCTCATAAAATCTATAATCCATGCATCAAGTGTTGTACTATGGGAAATGAAACTTGTATTACTTAAGTTTTAAGAAGTCCTTCACTCATGCATTATAATATAGTATAGATATATAAAGTATTTTATAAAAGTAGTGGTTGATTGTGGTGGAAAATGGGTTATTTGTTGGGTTTATATAGGATTTAAAAAAGTTTTTTTTTTCGAACGGTCGAAAAGCCCTCCCAACGGTCAAATCCAATGTTCCCTTTCTCAAAAATTGGTCCGGCTTCAACGGCAACAAGATGCCCCTCTTGCCGCCCCAGGGGTGGTGTAGCGAGGCCTGGCATATGGTTGCCTCCCCTATGCCGCCCCCCATACCGTCCAGTCTTACAACCTTACCTACTGACATGCCAGCGGACACCCACCAGTCATGCTAATGTAGTAACCAATGCCGATCCGACATTATAACCATCACCTTACTTACCAACTTTAGCTATGCTCCATACAACCATCTAATTATAATAATCATGAGTACGTGGTCTTTTAGAAACACAACTCATTATATCATTTCATGCATTACTGACAATACTAGCTTCCTCCTCAACCATGAAACATTTTGCAAAGAAAACTCATGATAATGCACCATCACGGTAGCAACCAATTGTACATAGAACCCAAATAAGGATCACATTATTTCTCCATGAAGATGAACACCATAGCCGTAACCTTATATATTCATTTTTTTTTGTGAAGTTGCATTAAGTATCAAACACAACATGGTCTAATTCTATCACAAACCACCACCGTAAGCCACCATCTACAACAGACTCCATCCCGTCAACCACCGCGCACCACCGTCAAACAACACCAACAACCTACATCATCTTCGTCGTCCACCCTTGTCGGCGCCAACCGAGCCAAAATCGACCATGACACCTCCCTTGCACATCATTTTCATCATCATGCACTCTAAAAAGATACACACAAACATATCTTCACGCACACTGTATCCGACGCTACCATAGCCATACCGCTCCACCGAGAAAACGGTTCCATCGACCTATATATGCCTCATCATTCAACACCACAACCATCACTACCGCGTTGTACGCCGTCACTTCAACACCACTCGCTTGAACCGAATCCATTTTCCCTCCTCGGATCACCACCCTCACCATACACAAGCTTTCCACATCCGTAGCCGTCGCCACCTCAGCTGTTATGGTCATAATAGTATAAGGACTTATAGTGTAATTGTAGAATATTATAGGGGGTTATTGTAATCATGTTAAATTGTACTTAAATAGCCTTGAGATGAAAGAGATGAGTAGTGATTGATTTTGAGATTATTCTCTTCTTTTTTGTGTTTCTTTCTCCTTCTCCTATCTTTCACTCTTTAGTTTCTTGATTACCAAATTGATCCTTATCAATGGTGATCAAGAACTAAAGAGTGAAAGATAGAGAAAGGAGGAAGAAACACAAAGAAGAAGAGAATAATCTCACAAATCAATCACTACTCATCTCTTTCATCTCAAGGCTATTTAAGTACAATTAGACATGATTACAATAACCCCCTATAATATTCTACAATTAAACTATAAGTCCTTATACTATTATGACCATAAGTATAAGGACTTATAGTTTAATTGTAGAATATTATAGGGGGTTATTGTAATCATGTCTAATTGTACTTAAATAGCCTTGAGATGAAAGAGATGAGTAGTGATTGATTTTGTGAGATTATTCTCTTCTTCTTTGTGTTTCTTCCTCCTTTCTCTATCTTTCACTCTTTAGTTCTTGATCACCAATTCACCACATATCAATGGTATCAGAGCTATCTTTCCTCTGACCTTGGGTTAGGGCTACAACAACAACAACAAATAATAATAATAACAGTTCTAGTCCAGCCTTCCATTTTTTCAAAATCGTTATCTTCTTTCTTCAACTTCTTTTTGTTCATCGATTGATCAATTCCTTGATCAATTGTTCTTATGCTCTGTCTTTTTTCTTAACCTAATTCCTACACATAATAATAATAGTAATAATATCACTATCACTTCTCAATACATTACAGATTAATAATAATAATAATAATAATAATAATAATAATACTTCACAATCAAATACAAAGAAGATAACAATGGTATTCTTGTGTTCGTGTGTTCGTGTGGAGGATTGATATGGGAGAATAGGATTCATGTTTGTGGAACTAGTAGGTGTTCTTGTGGGGGAATAAAATTTGATGGTAAGGTTCACTTCTGTGGTTATAAGCCAGATTACTCAAAACCACCAACCGAATATGAACGTTGGAGGGGTTTAAGAAGTTATGATGAATGGATGGGATCACCGAATTGGGGAAAACGAAGTCCGAGCTTGTTCAACACCAAGAATCAAGAAACAGGAATTCTTAATTCTGCATCTTCCATGGAAGAAATCAGAAACATACAACAAACAGGTTCATTTCAAAGTTATTGTAATTCGTTTGATTTCCTTCTTACTAAAGTGCTTTTAAGTGAGGACTGTGCTACAAGTTTATTCATGAGGGGTCTCAAACCTAGAATTAGTTTGTGGGTTAAGTTGTTTGAACCAAAATCACTAGAGGAGGCTTACGAAAAGGCAAAGAAACATGTTAATCTTTGGGGTGAAGTTCCTAGTGCAAATTCTGAATGTAATGAAATTGATATTCAAATAATTAATGAATCTGAAACCTTGGGTGATGAGATTCAAGAACTTACTGATCAAGAATCATGTAATGATAAGGGTTTAAGAAAAATTGGAAAAGATTCCATTGATCAAGATTCATGTGATAGTGAGGATTTGGAAAAAAAATGAACATGAAATGGGTTCTTCAACTCAAGCTTTGGGTATTCAAGCACTGATTGATAGTGATGTTTCAAATGAAAATGGAAAAGATAATTGGGTGAAAGAATCACTAGAACCTAATCAGTGGGCTAAAAATGAATCTGGGATGTGGTTTAAGGCAATAAAAATTGAAATAAAGGGTAAATGGGGTTCTATGGAATACAACAGAGGTCATAGATTTTTGTAAAGATGCATATAGAAAAGAAACTTTCAACTATGATATGGGTGTAGAAATTGAAATGGCTGAAGTAGTTATATGCAATAAGAAATCTGATTGTGTGCTTCTACTTGATATAGGACATACAATTAGAGGAAAGGTAGAATTAAATTTACCAAAAGAATTCAATTCATGGAGGAAGCAACTTAACTCGACAGATTATGGTTGGATTTTTAGTGCACAAAAGATAAGGGCACATTTATGGCATAAATGGAAATCTAAAATAGTTCACAACAAAAACGAGGGTGGAAATGGAACTATCCTTCTGCGCGAAGTCAGTATCCGCTGCCCGTCTATCTACCAATGGGTTCAGTTCTTATACGCCCAACCTGCCAGGCTATATGTAGGAGACACTTGTATCGGGGCCTACACAGGGGTCCAGCAGGGGGATCCTTTGGGACCACTTCTTTTTGCCCTTGTCTTACATCCGCTGGTGCTACAGGTGGAAGAACACTGTTCCTTACCCTTTCATGCGTGGTATTTGGATGATGGCACGATTATAGGCAAGGCTGAAGAAGTAGCTAAAGCCCTAGACATCATTCGAGCAGAAGGTCCCCAGTTTGGGCTTATGCTTAATATTAAGAAGTCGGAGATCTTTTGGCCAACATGCAATGGTATGAAAGTGAAGCCTGGTATTTTTCCTGAAGAGATCGGAAGACCACAGACAGGGGTAAAGCTTCTAGGGGGGGCTGTTAGTCGTGATGGGGATTACATTAGCTCAATGGCAGTCAAGAGGGCTCAGCGCGCGGTTGGCTTGATGGGCGTTTTGCAGAAGTTACGGGACCCCCAAAGTGAGCTCTTATTGCTTCGCTCATGCATGGGTGTGGCTAAACTGTTGTTTGGGCTTCGAACGTGCCAACCGACCTTTGTTGGGGAGGCAGTATCCATTTTTGACAAAGGTCTCCGAGGTGCTGTTGAGGATATCGTTGTTTGTGGGGGGGCTTTTTTTGGGGATCTTCAATGGCGATTGGCGTCCTTACCGATCAGCTCGGGGGGCTTGGGCCTGTGCTCGGCGGAAGATGTGTCCGCATATGCATATGTGGCTTCTAGGGCGCAATCCTGGAAGCTACAGGAACACATACTAAGGAACAGCGGGGTGGTTGGGATGGATGATGATTATAAGCTTGCACTGGACAATATTCGCAGCTCTCTCCCCAATGTAGATGTGGGCGGCTTTACGGATAAAGACACCGCCCCAAAAAAGCCTCAAAAAATCTTGGCGAGTGCGTTTAACTGTAAAGCCATGCAGACTATGGAGGAGGAGTTTAACATGTCATCGCGCCAGAAAGCGGTGTTTGAATGTCTCAAAGAGGCACATGCTCAAGATTTCCTCACTACACTCCCAATTGACGGACTAGGGCAACATATGTCGGCTATCGAATATCGGGCGGTCCTCAAATACCGACTGATGATTCCTATGTTCCCCATTGACGAACCGTGTCCGATCTGTAAAAAAACACGCTTGGACAAGTTTGGAGAACACGCCCTACATTGTAAGGAGTTGCCAGGCTTTAAATACAGACATGACCTGGTTAGAGATGTTCTATGGGATGTGTTACGAAGGGCAGGGATTTCAGCCAAAAAAGAGGCTCCCGTGAATTTCTTGACGGACCCACTTGACGGGCGGTCCACATTGAGGCCAGCGGACGTTCTTGTGTTCGGGTGGGCGCAAGGCAAGCATGCGTGCGTTGACCTTACTGGGGTATCCCCATTGGTGGGACTCCGGGATTCGGGTTTTGTGGCTGGGCAGGCAGTTTTGAAAGCTGAGAGCAAAAAAGTGGATAAACATGAAGCGGCTTGTCTAGAGAACCAGCATGTGTTTGTGCCCTTCGCTTTTGATACTTTTGGAGCGCTGGCCCCGCAAGCAATCAAGCTCCTCGATCGCGTGAAGAAAGTTGTGCAAAGTAATTCCCCAGCTACTAAGGGCCAATGTTTTATTTTCAATAGAGTAGGTTTTGCAATACAAAAAGGGGTAGCGGCGCAACTTGTGGCCCGTTTACCTACGTATCACTTGTAACTATCTTTTATGCAATCTCTACTGGTGCTATGGATATGGCATTTGAAATGGGGAAAAGGGGGTCTATTTGGCATAGATGGAAATCTAAACTAGATTCCTATTCCAAGTCTTCTACACTTCCCTCTATTGAACTAGTTCCTTTTGAATATGAAGCTGAATTAAGTGTAGCTGCCAACTTCAATAAAATGGCTGCATATGAAGTTGTTCATTTTGAATATGGTGATTTCCAAAAAGATGAAAATATTATTGGAATAGTGATGAATAAGGACAGTGACATTTTGATGAGAATAAAGAGGTTCAAACAATTTAGTTACCATAAAGCTAACAGTGGGTTTAGTGCAGAAGTGGTTTTAAGTGGAAGTCAAAGGTTTGTATGCCTTGTTTTGGTAAGAAAAGTACAACTTTGAAAGAAGAAGTATGTGCTGCTGCTTCTAGCCGGCTGTTATTGCTACAGTTTCAACCTTCTGTTTTTGAAGTTAGATTTGTGAATCGTTTTTACTAGTGTAATTTTTTTTTTCTTTTCTTTTTGTGATTCTTGAGGTCAAGAATCTTTTATGGGGGGGGGAGTATTGTTATGGTCATAATAGTATAAGGACTTATAGTGTAATTGTAGAATATTATAGGGGGTTATTGTAATCATGTCTAATTGTACTTAAATAGCCTTGAGATGAAAGAGATGAGTATTGATTGATTTTGTGAGATTATTCTCTTCTTCTTTGTGTTTCTTCCTCCTTTTTCTATCTTTCACTCTTTAGTTCTTGATCACCATTTCACCACATATCATCAGCCGCTACCGGATACCATCGTTTATGAACCCAAAACGATCATCGAACTCCGCCACCAAACCAAAACCTTACCGGGTTCAGTATCCGACACGCGTTCCCTGGGCAATGACACCGAACCAACAAAGCCTACCAAACCTTGCGCTTCGGGGAAGGTGGCGTACTTGTTGTGTACGGCCCAGCATCAAGAAAGAACAAGATGGTGCTTGCGTATGATCATGACACCTCTTGTTCTCTTCTTTTGCGCGACGGTTACGGTAGACACAAACCTAGGGTCCGATGCTTTGAACGCTCAAAATCGCTTCTTCTTTGGCGTATGAGGCATTAGGGTTTTGTAAGGTTAAAGATCATGTTTTGTTCTTTTTTTTACACTGCCGTCAACACTTATGGCCTTGCAAGGCCCTAGGGTTTGTTTTTAAAACAATTAAAATGCCTACAAGTTACATTTAGGGTCCTCCATTTCGTTTGTTGACATCTTGTTCCCAAGGTAACTAAAATTGCCTTTTAAGGGCATGTGTAGTTGGCCGTTGTGGGCCGTTTTGGGACCCTATAGTGCCCACGAACACCGCCCCGCGGGGCGGTATAGGGCGTTTTGTACATAACGAGCGTTGTGTGTTGGTGAATGTGACATATGACCGTTGAACGGTCAAGTTGGAATATTAAAAAAAAAAATTCAATCTTTCTATATATATATATGATACCACACATAGAACACACACATACAATACACACACATACATCCTTCAACCCTCAAACAAATTCAACACACAAACAAATCACCAAAATGTCGTTTCCTCCCTCCGAAGACACGTTTCTCGATCTATATAAGCAGTTTTTTCACGATGACGGCGCGGAAGAGGAAGAAGCCGTTACGAGTGCGGCTATGCTAGCGTCTAGCGCGATGCATCATATAAATAATTCCGCCCCACGGCCGATATTGTCTAGGCAATATATAGAACGAGACCGTGTAGCCGCCAATGAGCGTTTGATGAATGACTATTTCAATACGAATCCGGTTTACGACCCTGATATGTTTAGGCGAAGATTTCGGATGAGTAAAAACTTATTTTTGCGCATCACCGAAGATTTAGAGTCCGCCTATGACAACTTTAAGCAAAAACCCGACGCTAGAGGGTGTTTAGGATTCACCGCAATTCAAAAGGTCACTTCCGCAATACGTGTACTCGCCTGCGGGAAAACATACGATATCAATGACGAGTATTTGAAATGGCGGAGAAAACCACACGCGATACCTTGGAGTATTTCTGCTACGGTATTTACAAATATACATATATTTTTTTTTGATACATTAGTAGTTACATTTTATATATACGTTTGATTTTTTTAGGTATATGCCAATTATATGGAAAACGATACTTGAGAAACCCGACATGGAGCGACCTTCAACAACTATACGAAGCGCATTTAGAAATACATGGATTACCCGGTATGATTGGTAGTATAGATTGTCCAACCGCATGGCGAGGTCAACATACACGCGGTGACCAAAAGGGACCAACGTTGGTTTTACAAGCAGTTGCCTCACAAGACCTGTGGGTTTGGTCGGCCTTCTTTGGTCTCGCCGGGTGTATGAACGACATAAATACTTTTCAGTTTTCGCCATTGCTAGAGTCTTACATTGGCGGAACAATACCGAAAGCTGAGTTTTATGCAAATAATAATTACTACGAGCATGGATACTACTTGGCGGATGGTATATATCCGGAGTATTCAATGCTCGTCAAAACGTTTAGTCAGACACAAGATGAAAAAAGGAAATATTTTAAAAGAGTTCATGAGTCTGCAAGAAAGGACGTCGAGAGGTGTTTTGGCGTTCTTCAACAACGATGACATTTTGTTAGAAATCCTTGTCGTGTGTGGGAAAAAGAAAGGATTAGAATGGTGATGTATGATTGTATCATAATGCATAATATGATACTTGAAGACGAAGGAAAGGCAATATGCCCAAACTATGTAGCAGAAGAAGATGTTCAAGGGACGCAAGCGACACAGGAGGAGAGATTCCAAAACAGTTCCATGTTTCGTTCCAAGGATATACATAACGCGTTGAAGGCGGATTTGGTTGAGGAAGCATGGGCGATTCGCCCGATTCATCACAACCAAGAAGAAGAAGAAGGAGGAGGAGGAGAAGAAGAAGAAGCAGAAAAAGAAGAAGGAGAAAACGAAGAAGACGACGACGACGACTAGTTTTTTTAAATATTTGTAGTTTTTTAAGTATATGTAACTTTTTTTAGGTATTTGTAGTTTTTTAGTATTTGTAATTTTTTTAGTATTTGTAATTTTATATATTTAATGAAATATTTAAAGTATTTAATATTATTATTTAAATAAGAAAAGAATAATTAACCAATGATTACCCAATCATTTATAAAGCCCCATAACCCCCCTTCCCACTACACCCTCTTTTTCCATAAAGCCCCATAACCCCCCTTTTATTACTTTTTAATATTTTAATACCCATAACCCCCCACCACTACACATGAACTAACATTTCCAACCAAGTCCCTTTAATCCTTTAGATCCACATTTAGATGTCAGACTCGTTTATCGTAACGCTAAAATGTCAAAATACATGGAATTCTTATTAGATATTGAAGAGAAAATACGAAAAGTTACATTTGGGATGATAAAATTCGTCGTTGGGAGCTCCAAGATGGCTAGGGTTAAAGAGCTTTTCGTTTTTGGGATGGTTTATCTTTAAATAAGATGAAAACCTAAAAAACTCGCATATGATCAGTAAATGGCGCCAGATGGCGCCACTTTTCACCCATTTTGGTGTCAGGTGGCGCCACTTCACTCAAAATCCCTGATGTGCGCCACTTTTGGCGCCACCTGACCCTGAAATTCCTAAACGGGGCGCCAAACCTTGTTTTCTTCATAAAAACTTCGTTATAACTCCGTTTTCTTCGATTCTTGCGGCCACATCTTCGTATTTCAGAGCTCTATCATGTCATCCATTTTAATCTTCACACGTCCAATATTCGTATTTAACCTGAAACATTCCGAACTTGCGTAGTTATCTTATTCATCATATATAATCATCAAAACCACATCAAAAACACACAATTAGTTACTTTATTGAACATTCATTACCCATTCCATCACGGATATACGAAATCGGGTAATCCGACTTTGAACACCCCTAATATAGATAGTGATCCAATTCGCTAACTGTTTGTGTTTTAATGCTAATTGTTTGTTTTCTCTCCAAGGTCTTAACTTCTAGTTCCTCCCTCTCAAAAGCAACTATAAAAGAAGTTTTTTTTTAACCCAACCCGATTTGACCCTGAACCCATTTTGACCCGAACCCGTATTGACACGAAATCCTTTTTGACCCGGACCCGTTTTGACCCGAAATTGTTCCGACCAGTTTTAATACAACCCGGTTTTTGAATTGACCCGTTTTAACCCTAACCTGTTTTGACCCGGACCTGTTTTGACCCTCCACCTGACCCAAACCGACCCGCCCGTTTTGCCAAGTGTACACATAATATATAAGTTACATACAATGTGTATGTTAAAATTTATGCTATAGTTTTGAGTTGACACTTTTTAGTTTTTAATATGAGATTGATATTTCAAAGTATGACATGTGGTATATCTTCTATAACGTTAAAGTGATTATTAAAAAGAAAAAAAATCAATTTGAATGTTAATATAAAAAACTTCAAAAAATGGCTTGAATCGTGCTTGAAAGAAACTCACTTGAAAATGGCTTGAATCGTGCTTGAAAGAAACTCACTTGAAAATGGCTTGAATCGTGCTTGAAAGTAACTCACTAGAAAATGGATTGAATCGTGCTTGAAAGAAACTCAGTTGAAAATGGATTGGTTGGTGCTTGAAAGAAACTAACTTGAAAATGGATTGAATCGTGCTTGAAAGAAACTCATTTGAAAATGGATTGGTTACAAACCATTCGAAATTGAACCATCTCGCAAATCATTTCGAGAAATTAAATGTCTTCTACAACTAAAACATTGAGACTTAAAAATTATTCTCATCTAATTTCGAGAAATTAAATTTTCCTAGATAATAGTCTTGGAAGAAAGAACGGTTTGAGAAGTACAACCAGACTCTTGTTCTTGTTTCAACATCAAACTACATAAATATGGAAATAATTACATCTCTTAGCTAAAGCAAATTAAATGTAAATTTGCCTATAGAAATATAAATAAATAGCACCCCCTCCTTAGGTCAGAAACCTCATCTATTCCTTGATTGATAAAGAGGCGAGATCCATACTTATCGGTTTGAACTGTAATTCGTTCTAAAAATTTCACAACGCACATATCTTTACTGACTTCATTTATATTAATATCTTTTTAAAATAACAACACTGAAACACAAGTTACCGTTCCAGTCTCTAACCCTTCCATGCTGGATAACAACTAGTAGATCTTAACGTCGTACCTCTACAACAAAACAACAGAACCATAGATGTAAGCAAATGCAAAAATTTGATACTATACAAACATTAATTCGAGATAATTTATTACATCAATAAATGTGTTCCACATAAGATTCAAAATAGTCAATCATAGATTAACTTCTTCATAACATTTATTACAGAAATCAAATTTGCAATTCTAACAATGATTGTTTTCAACTATTGAAGCATAAGACTCACCTTAAAAATAGAATATTTTTATTAACTGTCCGGTATTTGAATAGGAGATACAATACTTTTCGAAAAAACTATATAACATATTTAAGGAATCCTTACTCTAAGTCCTGAAGATCAAGATTCATCCGTTTGGTTTCGTTAGGATGTCGTCCAAACACATCCAAGTCCCCACACCAAATGACGTTTCCAGCAACATCTATAAAAACAACACACACAATTTTACCAAACACCTGTTAACTTTAAAGGAACAATGTTCAACCAAACTGAATGTTAAAGCTTGTTATAAAGTAAAAAATAAAATACAAACCAACGGTCAACAGATTCTTGACTTCTCCGTTAAGAATGTCATTAAAAGGTAAGAAGTTGAAACCATACTCAACACCTTGCCAACTCTTAACATGTTTCACAGCTGTACAACGATAAAAAATGATTTTGAATTGATGTGCTACAACTCTGTAGATGTCCTTGTTTTCACCTACACCGAACTTAGATAAGACAAGCACACCATCTTCTTCAAGTTGACTGTCAAAAAGTTGCATAAAAGGTGCCTTGACAGAATCTTGAATCTTATCACCCTGCATATCGATTAACAGAATGTAAAAAGTATGCAGAAAAGAACACGTCTTCAAGAATAAGAAAGAAAACCAAGTTATAAAGTTTACCTGCTCATAAAGAATATCACCTCCAACTTATAAGCTGTCTTCCACTTTCTTATGACTCGAGCCTTCATGTACCACATGTCTTTGGCTGGATTCAGATTACAAATAATAGTGACATGGTTTTCTTCATTGTCCATTGACGTCGACATGGTTTTAAAGATATCTTTTAAGAGGGAAATTTGAAAATCTTTGTTTAGAGAATTCAAAGCTGATATTAGAAATGGCGGAATTTGTTATGTGCTTATATATAAGGAGCTAATCAGGCACGTTTCCCTATGTTAATTTAAAATTCCCCCTTAAAATTCAAACTTAGGGCCTAAACAGCTGTAACAGATGTGCATAACATCTGCTGCTTAACGGCAGATCCAATGATTCTGAACCGCTGTTGAGAACAACAGCGGTACTTAAGGTGGCCCACGTATTTTTTTTTGAATATTTTAAGGTGATTAATGACATCACTTTTTGCATCACATAGGCATTGTTGGCATGTCTCTCCGCTTGACACATCAGCTTTCTGATGTCACTCACGACTCTCCTGTTAAGAAAAGTATAGGTAGATAGATTAAATAGAAAATCATTACTGAAACATCAAAATATCAGAAAGAATAAACTTTATTATCTAATTTCTATTTTCTTTATTTATATATAAAAATCCAAAAATATGGAAGGGAAACGAAAAAAAAAAAACCTCTAAACCATTAATAAAAACAAATCCTTTTCTTTCTTTTCCTTCCAAATTAAACAAAAAATATATATACCCAGGACCAATATATTCCCACTCACCAACACTTCCTCACACACACACAAACACACAATCAATCCCAGCATATCTCATCCAAAGTACAAACACATATATGGTCACAATCCAAAGAAACATCCATCATCATCATCCATGACTACCCATCAACACCAATCACCCAATTCACAAAACCCTTCACTCTCTTCCAAACCTTAGAACCTCTCTCCCAACTACAATGGAGGGCACCTTCCTCCCAAACAGACCAGCTCTCCCACTACAACTAACCAAACCAACCCAAACTAACCAACCACAAAGACTTGGGTTCAACCCATCTACCCTCCCTCCTCAACCACCTTCTCCACAATCCTTCCCCATTGATCCTCTTCTCCATCACCTCATTCACCTCTCTTCTCCCCCTATCCAATCAGTCAATAATAATAATAATAATACCCATTTTGTTAAAACATCCAATTCTTCAAGAAAATATGGAATAAAAAATACCCATTTCAAGAAAAGGTGTACAAGCTCTGTTCTTACTCTTGAAGATCCCAAGATTCAATTTTTAGATGAGGGTGTTGATGGGTATGTTGAAAATGTTGACAAGTCTCTTGCTTTTCTTACAAAAGAGGGTAAGTTTATGTTGGAATGTATATTGGAACAGTCTTTATCTGGTTTGAAGTTGTTTTTATATTCTGTTAAGTTTAAGTTGGTTGAGGTTGATTTGGTTAGTGTTATTAAAGGTTTGGATGTTTTAGGCAATTGGGAAAAAGCCCTTTGTTTGTTTGAATGGATGGTTGAGAATTCAAATGGTAGTCAAAGTAGGGAATGTAGTTTGGATATTGATAATCAAGTTGTGGAATTGATGGTGAAGATATTGGGTAGGGAGGGGCAACATAGAGCGATTTCGAAGGTGTTTGATGAGTTTGATGTTTTGGATGTTGTGGATTGTTGTTTGCTTGATGTTCGGGCTTTGACGACGATACTTTATTCGCATTCGTGTAGCCGGAAGTACGAAAAGGCGATTAGTTTGTTTAAGCTGATGAAGGAAAATGGGCTGTCGCCGAATTTGGTTACATATAATGTGATGTTGGATGTTTACGGGAAAATGGGTCGGTCGTGGGATAAGATATTGGAGCTTTTGGAGGAAATGAAGGGCGAAGGGCTTGAGTTTGATGAGTTCACGTGTAGTACGGTGATCTCTGCGTGTGGTAGAGAAGGATTGTTGGAAGAAGCGACGACATTTTTCGCAAGTTTGAAGGCGCAAAAGTATAAACCGGGGACTGTTACTTATAATTCTTTGCTGCAAGTGTTTGGGAAGGCGGGTAGGTACTTAGAGGCGTTGAATATTATAAAAGAAATGGAGGAAAACAACTGCCCGTTGGATTTAGTGACTTATAACGAGCTTGTGGCTGCTTATGTGCGAGCAGGGTTTCATGAAGAAGGGGCTAATGTGATAGACACAATGATCCAAAAGGGCGTCAAACCAAATGCAATCACGTATACAACTGTTATAGATGCGTATGGCAAATGTGGAAAAGAGGAAAAGGCGTTGAATTTGTTGAAATTAATGAAGAAATCAGGTTGTGTGCCTAATGTTTGTACGTATAACTCAATTCTTGGAATGTTAGGCAGAAAATCGAGGTCTGATGAGATGATGGAGATTCTTCTTGATATGAAAACGAATGGAGTTTCACCTAACCGTGTCACTTGGAACACAATGCTTGCTATGTGTGGTAATAAGGGTATGCATCTCCATGTAAATTGGGTTTTACGAGAGATGAAAGGCTGCGGTTTTGAGCCTGATAGAGACACTTTCAATACATTAATAAGTGCATATGGGAGATGTGGTTTGGAAATTGATGCTAATGAAGTTTATCAAGAAATGATAAAAGTCGGGTTTAATCCGTGTATAACTACTTATAACGCACTTTTGAATGCTTTGGCTCGTAAAGGTGATTGGAAAGCAGCCGAGTCGGTTATTTTAGACATGAAAAGTAAAGGGTTTAAGCCTAGTGAAACATCCTATTCTTTGATGCTTCACTGCTACTCAAAAGGTCAAAATCTTAAAGGGTTAGATTTAATGGCAAAAGAAATATACGACGGTCGAATCTTTGCAAGTTGGATGCTTCTTCGAACACTAATTCTTGCAAATTTCAAGTGTAGATCGCTTACGGGGATGGAAAAAGCATTTCAAGAGTTATCGAAACATGGGTATAAACCTGATCTTGTGATATTCAATTCCATGCTCTCGATATATGCAAGAAACAAGATTTATGACCAGGCCCGCAAGGTGCTAAATTTAATTTACAACAGCGGGTTGCAGCCGGATCTTGTCACTTTTAACACGTTAATGGATATGTATGCAAGAACGGGCGAGTGTTGGGAAGCTGAAGAAATCCTTAAAAACATACAGAAGTTAGGTAGACAACCGGATCTTGTGTCGTATAATACTGTCATTAAGGGGTTTTGTAGACAGGGCTTAATGGAGGAAGCTAGAAGGGTACTTTCGGAAATGACAAATAATGGGATTCGGCCGTGTATTGTTACTTACAATACGTTTGTTGCGGGATTTGCAGCTCAGGGGTTGTTTTCAGAAGTTAATGATGTGATTAGTTACATGATAGAGCATAATTGCATGCCGAATATGTTAACTTATAAGACGATTGTGGACGGTTATTGCAGAGCTAAAAAGTATCAAGAAGCATTAGAGTTTGTGGGAAATATTAGAAAAACCGATAGTTGTTTTGATGAGCAGAATTTGCGAACACTTGCTTCTCATGCTCGGTTAAGCGTTGTTTTGTGACCAACTTAAAACCAACCGATAGCTCTTCTGTTGTTTAACGGGCTTATGTTGTGTTTATTCAAGATCTATGGGGATTTCAACCAAATGCAGATGCTGAACCTCATGGCAAGGTACTTTGCCTTCATTTTTCTTCATTTATCAACTCATATACTATATATTTGGACTAAAGGTATGCGTTTTGGGTCAAACGGGTAACTTTTTGGTTCGGGTTGGGTTGACTCGAAGCACTTTATGTCCATTTTTAAAAACATCTACAAAAACAACTTTATGTCAAAAATGATTGCAAAAAACTATATTGTTTCAGTAATAGTATGTTTTTGAATAAAATGACCTGTTCGACGCATTTGACTTGTTTTTTATACGTTTAACGATTTGACCCGTTAAAGATAAAACATACCCGAATGACCCATTCATAAGTAAACAAGTCATTTGCCATTTCTTTGCACAACAAACCAGACTAGGTAGTTATCTTGAATAATGATGTGCTTATCAAATTGCTTTCTTTGACCTCAAAAGTCAAACCTCAACTCATTTATCTTTCTGTTACATAATTTCTCATAGATGCATCAATTAGTGTTCTTTACAGGAAGATAGACTTGAAGTGACATCAGAGGATGTAGGTTGATATGTTTGATGTTTCCAGTTCCAAATTTTCAGATCGGCTTTTTTGTATAGTTATCGGTCCATAGGCAATGTTTCTAGAGAAAAAATTTCATGTAAATTTTTGTAATTTATGTGTTGTTAATAAGAACCACCAAGGTTTATTTATGTACACTTTGAAACTGGAAGATTTGTTGTTTGGATGGATCACTTGTGATTCAAGAATAATAATGTTATATATACTTTTAAGCTATGCAATGGAAGCTATAGGTATATAAAATTTTATGATTAAAGTCTTAAATTTGGGGCAAATTGTACTAAGTGGGATAAAACTTGTGGTTTATGTTAACATTCTAAATATGAACACAATATATGTTGTTTACATATTTTTTTAATATATTAGTGTTTTTACTTTATTTTTATCATACTTGTATATCCTATACAAGTGTAAACCCAAAATGTTGAATTCCAGTAGTTATATTGTAACAAAATAACCTAACCAAACTAATAAAGTAACAGTTTAAATATGTTTTATTACAACAGAATTTTATGGTTAGGTATTTGTCATGGTTTATATGTATAAGACCCCCGTAGTGGGGCGTTACTTGTGCCCAAAAAACAAAAATAGTGCCCTACACACCGAAACGGTGGGGCGCTATTCTCCAAAATCAAGCCCGGGCGTTTTAGTTATAACGCTAGATCAAAATGGTTCAACCAATGAACATGTGACACGTGGCGGTGACCAACGGTCATATGACCGTTTATTTTATTGAACGGCTAGTTTTTTTTTTTTTTTTGATTTATATATACACTACACACATTTATAAAAACACACACAAAACACATATATTCAAACACAAAATACAACATTAGTTAAAAAAAAAAATGGGTTCCCCCGCGTCATCATCTGTTGCGAGAGAATATTATAAAGAGTTTCTAGCCGACGAGGGTGATTCGACAGACGAAGACTTGGAGCAAGATGCGGTTACGAGTGCGCTTGCGCTTGCGTCGAGATATATGGAACAAACTAGTGCGCCTACCACTACACCAAAACAAACTAGACAGTATTACGAACGAGATCGGGTATCGGCAAATGCTCGATTGATGAAGGATTACTTTGATGAAAACCCGACTTACACCGACCCAAAGATGTTTAGGCGTCGTTTCCGGATGAGCAAACGTTTATTTCTACGTATATCCGGAGATTTGGAGAACGCGTTTCCTTACTTTAAACAAAAAGCGGATGCTAGGGGGTTGATGGGATTCACGTCTATTCAAAAGTGCACCTCGGCACTGCGTATACTCGCTTACGGCAACTCGACGGATATCAACGACGAGTATTTAAAAATGGCCGAGAAAACAACACGCGATTCTTTGGAGTATTTTTGCCAAGGTACATCACTTTTTTTAAAGCAAATTCATTTACCTTTTTATATATTTTTGTATATAGTTAGATCAATTTTTTTTATATATTTTTGTATTTAATTTTTTAGGAATAATAAAGTTGTACGGAGCCCGGTATCTTAGAAGGCCCACTTGGTACGACTTACAGAAAATTTACGAGGTGCATACCAATGAACATGGGTTACCAGGAATGCTAGGTAGCATTGATTGTCGTCACTGGCGGTGGTATAATTGCCCAACCGCTTGGCGAGGTCAATTCACACGTGGTGACCAAAAAGGACCATCAATTATTCTTCAAGCGGTGGCTTCAGTCGATCTTTGGGTTTGGTCGGCCTACTTTGGTGTTGCGGGTTCATGCAACGACTTAAACGTTTTTGAGCAGTCGCCTATTATTGAGGATTTCATTTTTGGCAGGGTAGCAAAGGCGTGTTTTTATGCTAATGGAAACTACTACCCACACGGATACTATTTGGCTGACGGAATATATCCGAGGTATAGCATTATCGTTAAGACCTTCAGTAACCCGTACGATGAAAAAAGGGCACACTTCAAAAAGGTTCAAGAGGCGGCGCGGAAGGACATAGAGAGATGTTTTGGGGTTCTTCAACAGCGTTGGCATTAAATAAGAAATTCTGCTCGTGCATGGACCACAGACAAGCTGCGAGATGCTATGTATGCATGTATAATCATGCATAATATGATATTAGAAGATGAAGGTAAAGCGATATGCCAAAATTATGTAGCAGAAGCTGTTCAAGATCTACCGCAAGCCAATGTGGAAGAAAGAATACTCAACGCACATGAACTTCGTGACCATGAAGGACATGACGCGTTAACGGCGGATTTGGTCCAACATGCGTGGTCGGTTCGGTATATTCCAAACGCAGGCCAAGATGAAGAAGAAGATGAAGAAGAAGGTGAAGAGGAAGGTGATGATGAAGAAGAAGAGTACGAAGAAATCGAAGATGAAAATTAATATTATTTGTGATTTTATATATTATTTGTGTGTTTTTTAATATTATTTGTATTTTTTTAAATTAATTAATATTAGTTGTGTGTTTTTAATATTATTTGTAATTTTTATTATATTTATTTGTCTTTTATTTTAATTATTTTAAGTTAAAAGATTAAAAAAATTAATAAATTAAACAACCAATCAGAAACAGGGGCTTTATAAATAAAGCCCCACCACTACACCCCTTTTTCACTTTATCTCTCCATGCTGACTCAGCAGCCACGTGGACCAATCAATAAGGGGGGGTTTATATATAAAGCCCCCCACTGCGCATGGTCTAACAGACATCAATAAACGAATGGAGAACCAAACTAACAGTGAAAGTAATGTGCACTAACAGTTGCATAAGATTGAGACGATAGACAAAAAGTGCTGGCTAAGCTGTGAGTCGGCTAGTCCAACCGGTATGTACACTAGGCAGGGTCGGCTGTGTATGTGGATGGGTTGGCTGGCCTAGCCGGTGTATTGACACGTGTGTTGACCTAAGGTTGGTTATTTTGGTAGTCCCGGGAACACTTCACAAGGGTATAAATTCTTGGCGCCTCAGTCAATTAAGCCTATTTAACATCTTTTTTTCAACGGCTAACGAAATTCACTAAGAACTCCCTTCGGAGTCCATACTTAGTCAAATCATGACCCCTTTCACCCGGCATAGCCAGACATGTAAGGGAGCTCATAGTTTCACCAAGTTCACCAGTTCCGGGAAAAACCGGACTATCCACCCGCCCGAAAGCACAACAATGGAATAATCGGTAAAACCTATCGCTCTAAAAAATCGAACTCATGATCTTTCACCCATGGGTCTTTTATCATTGAGCCTCCATACCACTCCACCATAAGGTGGTTGGTTATTTAACATTTTATTGGCAAAAACGAGGAATGACTACATTTTTGTAGGTTATTTTTCATTTACTGTTTTAGAAAATCATGTACTATTTCAGACTTTCAGTAATTTTAGCGTAGAGATTTGGAACATCTCAATTTTTTTTTAAAATTATGTCACTAAACTTAATAATATAAATAAATCCACGTAAGCCCTGAGTCATGTGGGTTGGAGGAGCATAGGGCCCACACGAGACTTTTGAATGAAGGTGGGAAGAATAAGATTGAGTTATGATGTAACATAATAATTAATGTACTATAATATAAGAAAGAACAATATTAATCATGTGAATAATAATGAAAATGTATATTAAAAAAACTACCTTTTGTCCCGGGAGCATCCTGGGGTTGAAAAATCTAATATGACATATCAATTTTACATACGGAATAGACTGATGCGCTTTACAATTATAAAAGTTGGATTAGAACTGCGGTTGGTTTTATTTTGGTATGTGAATTTAAAGACTGGACCTCCACAATACTGGTCTCAGATCGCTTATGAAGACATGACACCTAAAATGATGAGCGATTTTTTTGGGATGATGAGTTTAGAATTATTTCTTTTGGGATGATGAGTTTAGAATGAAATGGGATGACATGTTAGAAGCCGAGACGATAGTATGGTGTCCGAAGAATGGAACGATATGTGGGTTCAGCGGGTATGGGAATGGATTTGTTTTTGTGTTGATATGGTTTTAGTGTGTTTCAGAGGGTATGGGATTGGATTTTGTTTTTGTGTTGATATGGTTTTAGTGTGTTTTTTAATTTTGTTACAGAATATGGACTTGATTGGTCTTGCAGTTCCTGTTTTTCTGTAACGACAGGGAGTATATAATCGGTCGTAGAATATGGAAATCGGGGATCACTTACTGTGGTTTTACTAAGGTACTGAAATTAAGATACTTCTGTTGTTTGCGATAAGTTTGTTATATACTCCTTAGTTACTATGATATTACTATAAATGGAACCTGGGAAATGAAGTGAACTCCAAAGAATACTGAAATGGCCATGACCAAATAAGGATTTTAGAAAGAACTTCATATCCAAACTGTCTCGATAGGATTGGAAATTAATTTGCTTGAATTTTTCGTTTGACGAGAAATGGTTCTTAATGGATCGATGGTGCTTAATTCAGTTTATTTCAATTTATAAATTTATGCTAAACTTTGTTGATATGCACCTCACTTTCTAACTTTAACCAACTTTGACAAATGTAACTCATTTTCTAACTAGAATTAGCATATTTTGAAAAAAGATATAGATTGATAAAATGACATAACCAAGTATCACAATGCGGAAGTAGTGACGTTTAGGTTAAGACGAGTCATTTTTAGCACCAGAGGTTAGGTTTACCCACAAATAGTTTTTTTATCTCTTCTTTAAAAAAATATATATTATTAAGTCTTTATTATACTTACTAAAAATATATGTTATTAAAAATATATATATATATATATATATATATTATTAAGTCCTTCATTTTAGATAATGGGAAGCTGTTGCATATGATTAGTATTAATGTAGGATGAAGATGTTCTTGAGGTGTGTTGCTTTGTTTTGTGGTTACTTCTTTGCTAAGTGTTTCGGCTGGTGGAGCGACTCTCGAACGAATTTTCAACGTGCTTGGGGAGCCTTTTGATAATTTAATAATTTAGGTCCTGCGTGGATTACAATGTTCATAAATATTTGACCTTTTTTTTTAATCTAAATGCTCCTAATTATATTTTCTTGATCACATTTGATCATACATATTTATAATTAACAGAGAGGATAGACTTTTCCTAATGTTAGATAAAGAAGGTATACTTGTATTTGGAGATTTGTGAATAATATAAATGAGTCAAGGAAAAATCTCTATCTAGAGTTGGCCTGTATGTGAATGATCTTGCTTTTACACATTGATAGTTGTATATAGAATAAATATGTTATTATATTTACCTATGGGCAATTTTATGTTTTGTTAAACTATATTTAATTGCGTTGAATGTTAATGTTCATTTTTATTCCGTTAGAATAAATATGTTATTATTCATTTCATTTCATTATTTGTTTTTAAATCACATCAAATCAAACAGTTGTTAATCGATATATCCATTGTTGCGTTACATTAAACCCTTTTGATGATATTTTGCATGCAACCAAAATCCATACGAATTGTATTACGTAAGATTAAATATATAAAAGAACTTACAAACTACAATCTTTATAGATTTTTTTTTCATTTTACTTGTAGATACACTGTGGGTCCCCACGGGACTCTAACCTAGTATATATAAAGATGTGACTCATTAAAGTGCAATGAATGTGGTTTTTGACAGTGTATGGGTCATGTGTTTAGAATTAGGATAGAAAGTGCATTGATCATCTAATCAAGGGCGTCAAACATGGTAACTACTACTGGTGAATGGGAAGTTCAACGTCGCCGATCAAGACAACAACCACGAGCAACAACCAACAACAACAGGGAGACGACTACGTTCTACGTTTCCAATCTTCCAAGCCATTGTACTCTTGGAATGCTCTGGAGCGAGTTTCGATGCTGCGGAAAAATGACGGACGCTTATTTACCTAGAAGGAAAGACAAAGCTGGGAGGTTCTTTGCCTTCATACGTTTTGAAGACATCAGAAGTACTGAGGAGATGATCAAAGCGCTTATCAGAATCAGGATGGGAGACGCACAGATTCAAGCGAATGTTGCCAAGTTCAACAAGGAAGATGCGAGGCCGGGTCATGTTACACAGAGATCTAAACCCAGGAGACAAGGGCCGGCAGGTGGAGTGCGAACCCAAGAGGCCCGAAATAAGGAGACGAACGACCATGGGAATTGGGGTGATGCAAATCAGTTTCCACCATTACCATGGACCAATCTGAAGAACACAGTGGTGATCCCAAACAAGAGTTTTCCGGTTCAGGCTCTGCTTGGTCGGTGCTCACTGGTTGGGAATGTAAAAGATGTTACGAGGTTATGTAGGATGGAGGACTTCCTGAAGGTCATGGATGCTAACGACGTCACGGTCAGATATGTGGTTGGCATGAAGGTGATGCTTACTTTCCTGACTGCTTCCTTGGCTGAAAGTTTCCTGTCTACTAAGGAAGAATTGTGGAAAACTTGGTTTTAGGATTTGACAAGATGGGTTGGGCAAGATATCCCATTCGAAAGGGTTGCTTGGATTAAAGTCACTGGTGTCCCCCTCCATCTATGGGACAAGGAGGTTTTTGATCTCATTGGTGCCTCATATGGTACTGTTGTTAATGGTTCAAGTGCTAGCGGGAAGGATGGTAACTTTTCTTTTGAGACGATGGCAGTGTTGGTTAAGGATGGCAAACGTATTTCGGAAGCTATGGAGCTGCGTTGGAAAAATGGGTGTTTCAACATATGGGTGGAGGAACTTGATGAGGTGTGGTGCCCAGATTTTGTGGTATCCTCCTCTAACACGGCTAAGTCTTTGCTTCTAAATCCGGAGAATGGAAGATGTGAGGTTGTGCTCGGTCCGGAGGTTCGTAACCAGGTCACAAATCCGGGCCCGTCGTCTTACGGTAGAGAGGAAGGGGAGATTGCCGACGATACGATGGAAAGTTCTCCGGGGAAGGAAACGGAATTATCTCCGGTGATCTGTGCTGAGCAGTCGGAGGAGCACACTGTTGTGCAACGGTCGACTCATGGGGAGGAGGAACTTGTCAGTATGGGTGCGGATACCGAGGTGGTTGACCTGCTTGTTTCAAATTTAGGGCACGGTACTAATCCTAGTCCTAGGATCGAGGAATCTTTTCATTCCAAAGGTGACATGGGAAATCTTTTTGTGGATGGGGCGGCGGACGTGAGCATGCATGGGAATTCTTCTCAACAGCTTTTTGGTGGGCCCAGTAAGTCTGCTGAAATGTTGCCGTCATTTTGCAAGGGAAATGGAATTCATATGGTGGTCCCTAGTAAAGATAAATCCCTCAACAATCAGGCTTTGCCTTTAGGCTCCAATTTGCCTATTGGGTCAACTGCTAGGAAAAGGCCCAGGACAAGCTCTAGTAGTAATGAGGATATTTTGGATCTTAACTCCCCTCCGTCGAGGCCCAGTTTCTCTCTCCCAAATTTTTTAACCCCTACCAGGAGTAATACCAGGAGATCAACCAGAATCCGAAACACTGGTAAGGTAAGGCGTTCTTCCCAACCTTCTTCGTCCGTTACCACGGTGTTCCCTTTATTTTGCCCGGCGTCGCATCCAAATGGTGGGGATGGTTCCTCGGTATCTCCAGCGACGGAGGAGATCGTCAAGGAAGCTCAGGTTACTGTTGAACTTGGTATGTCGGTTGGCATTAACCTTAATGATTGTGGTTGTATTATGCAAGACATGATTAGAAACGAAGGTGAGCTTAACGTAGTCCAATGAAGATGCTATCATTCAATGTTAGAGGGATTGGGGAGGACCGCAAAGTTCATGCGGTTGGGGAGTTAATTAGAAATCAAAGAGTAAACTTGGTGACTCTTCAAGAGACGATGATGCGCGATGGATCTATGATTCAAGTTCAGAATCTTTGGGGAAACCGTCCACTTGATTTTGACTGGGTCAACTCCGAAGGTAGATCGGGGGGACTGTTGGTTTGCTGGGACCCCGGGGTCTTTACAAAGTCGGACATTGTTAGACATCGGCACTTTCTGATTGTATCAGGGGTGTTACAACAGAGTGGGGAGACTATTAATTTTGGCAACATATACGCTCCGCAATCCATCGTTCACAAGAGAGAGTTGTGGAACGTGTTGTCTGACGTCATGCTGTCAAAGGGGGGTATGTGGGTTCTAATGGGCGATTTCAATGCGGTTAGAACCCCGGAAGAGAGGATGAACTCCGAGTTCAATTTCTCTTGTGCGGAGGATTTTAATTCCTTCATTGAAGAAAATGGCCTTCATGAGTACCCCATGGGAGGACGGAAGTTCACACGCGTTGCTGGTGATGGGAACAAGTTAAGTAAAATCGATAGATTTCTGGTGTGTGGCAGCTTCTGGGACAAGTGGCCGAACGCAGCGGTAACTGCCCTCCCGAGGGTAATCTCTGACCACAGTCCTTTGACATTATCCACGACATCTTTTAATTTTGGTGCCACACCGTTCCGTTTTTATAATTCTTGCATTGGAAAACCCGGTATTGAAGAGGTGGTGGAAAGTGTGGTGAACGACGTCCAGTTTGGGGGTCCTACTGATGTTGTATTTGCCTCTAAGCTGAGGGCTATTAAGGGCAAGCTGAAGATCTGGTTCCAGCAGAATCGGGACAGTAGAGTTATTATGAAATAGGATGCCATCAGGAAGATTTCTGATTTGGATCAGTTGATGGAGGATCGGGTGCTAAGTGAGGATGAGCTGAAACTGTGGGCTGATAGCAAGCAGGAACTGGAAGAAATAAATTCGGAGATTGTGCAAGACTTAAAACAAAAGGGCACGCGTTAAATGGTTGGTGGAGGGCGATGAAAATCCTGCGTTTTTCCACGGGATTATTAACAACAACATTGGCACAAGTCGGATAAATGGTATTCTAGTTAATGGCGACTGGGTTACGGATCCGACTAAAATCAAAGTTGAAGCTCGGAAGTTTTTTGCCTATAAATTTCGGGAACCTAATCAGTATCGCCCAGAGTTCTCTTGTCCGAATCTGAAGAATCTATCTTTAGAGGAGGCGGATCAGTTGGTTTCCCCTTTTTCCCTTGACGAAGTTAAAGAAGCGGTGTGGGAGTGCGGGGGTGATAAGGCTCCCGGACCCGACGGTTTCACTTTCAAATTTATTAAGCAATTCTGGGAGATGTGGAAGATGGATATCATGAAACTCATGGAGTCGTTTTATGAAGATGGCAGAATTAATCGGGGGTGCGGATCGTCCTTTATCGCGCTGATCCCTAAAGGTGTGGATCCCGTATCCTTTAACGACTATCGTCCGATAAGTTTGATTGGCTGCATCTCCAAAATCATCTCGAAGGTATTGGCAAATCACGTGAAAAAGGTGATTAACTCAGTAATTTCAGATCTGCAATCCGGTTTTCTGAATAGCCGCAACATCCTTGAAGGACCTTTGATGCTAAACGAAATTATACCATGGTTAAATAAGTCTTACATGGAAGCGTTTGTTTTGAAAGTCGACATGGAGAAGGCTTACGACTCTATAAGCTGGAAGTTCATACTGGAGGTGCTACGACAAATGGGTTTCCCGGCGAAGTGGAGGTTGTGGGTGAAGGGTGTACTCGAATCGGCTAGAGCGTCGGTCCTGATAAACGGGTCACCCACCTTGGAATTCGACTGCTTCCGAGGTGTTCGCCAAGGGGACCCGTTATCTCCGTTTTTATTTATAATCGCTATGGAGGCTCTAACCGGGTTTATGGGGAAAGCAAAAGAACTCGGTATTATTAGAGGGGTCCTTATGCCAAACAACGGTCCAATTATGTCCCATCTAATGTACGCGGATGATATCGTTTTTATGGGAGAATGGGGTGAAGAAAACGTCAGAAACATTGTTCGGTTAATGAGATGTTTCTTCTTAATTTCTGGCCTGAAGATGAACCATAACAAGACCAATTTATTTCCTGTCAAGGTGAGTAATGACTTGGCTCAGGCGGTAGCGAATTCAATCAAGTGCAATGTAGAGAAGTTTCCATGCAAGTATCTAGGTCTGCCGGTGGGAGTCAACATGAATCATATAAGGAACTGGAATTGTGTGGTGGATGTCTTCAAAAAATGACTGTCAAAGTGGAAGGCGAGAAAACTATCGTTCGGGGGGAGGGTCACTATGTTGAAAGCGGCATTGGATTGTCTCCCGGTATATTTTGTCTCTCTATATAAGGCCCCCGTCGGTGTTATTGACAAGTTGGAAACTCTTAGGCGACGGTTCTTTTGGGGCGGCGACGAGGAGAAGACAAAAACCAATTGGGTCGTCTGGGAGAGGGTCATCGGACCTGTTGACAAAGGCGGTCTAGGCCTCGGCTCTTTGAAGGATACGAATGATTGTCTCCTGGCAAAGTGGTGGTGGAAATACAAAAAGGAAAAGGGCTCATTATGGAGAAATGTAATTGAGGCTATTCATTCTAGTCGAGGTTCATGGGGATATTTACCAGTTAAGAGTGGTATTTCAGGAACATGGAGTATGATTAACAAATTAGATAAAGAGTTCTCTGCCCGCAACCTGAGTATTAAAGGATGCATTAAGGGCTCCTGTGGGAACAGACAATACATTCGTTTCTGGGTGGATTGGTGGGTTGGGGATGGACCTTTGCTAGACAGATTCCCGGCATTGTTCGCAATTGAGAATTACAAGGCGGTTTCAGTTGCAGAACGCATCACTGGATGGGATTGGAGGAGATTACCCACATCTCATCAGGAAGTTGCTGAATTAATCGAGTGCAGCGAGCTAATTTCAGCAGTTTCCTTGTCTAGCTCCGCGGATAGATGGAGCTGGCCGAGCAACCCGGATGGTATCTTCTCAGTGGGTCATTGCAGGAAGCTACTGGTTCAGCATGCTATTCCTTTTTATCCGTTTTCGTGGTTCAATTGGGTCCCGAGGAAAGTTAGCATCTTTGCGTGGAGAGCGGAACAAGATCGCCTGCCTACTTATGTGGGCCTGAGACGAAGAAGGATTCTTAACGGGTCGCCACTGTGCAGAATCTGTGGAGAAGGAGAGGAAGACGCAGCCCACTTGCTGACTTCCTGCTACGCTGCTGCAGTTCTGTGGCAGCAGATCGGGTCATGGTGTAACATTCCTGCAGTGTATGCTTTCTCTGCGCGTGACTTATTTAATGTTCATAATTATATCGGGGGTAGCGAATACAAAAGGAAGTTGGTTAAGATGGTCATTCTAGCCGGGGCGTGGGCTATTTGGAAACTAAGAAATGAAGTGATCTTCAAAGGCAAGCGGGTGAACGTACAAGGGCTAATCGGGGAGGTCCAAGCCACGACATTCGCATGGGTGAAACACAAAGCAAGACAACAGGCTTGGACTTGGGAGAAATGGCGTGTTTTTGACATTCCAATAATGTAATATTAGTAAATACGGTGACGTATTGGGTGTTGATGTATCTGACTAGAATCTTTCTAGTCTATGCTTTGTACATGTTAGTTGGGTGGAATGAAATGTTGTTTGCCGATCAAAAAAAATCTCTTCTATTATAAATTGGAAGTTACAACTTCCACCCCTACATTGTTGCACTTTACAGAACGAACCTTATAATTTGTTTATTTATTTTGAATTTTAATAGGCACTAAACGTTTACAACTCAATTTAATAAAAGATGGTATTATTAGCTTCCAATAACTACTTTCTAATTATAAAATAAGGATACAAATTGTTACATAATATTTAATCGCCTATATATAAAACACTTTGTCAAAATCTAATCATTTAGTCTTTTTGAAAGGCATCTAATCATTTAGTTGACTTTACAATGTATTAGATTCGTTTAAAATCCAACATATAAATGTGATATTTATTATTTTTGGGTTTCTTAATTTTTCGGGTATTACAATTCTACCCCTCTAAAAAAAATTTATCCTCAAAATTGTGAAGTAGGGTAATAAGCAAATTTATATATAGCAAACTAGATTATACCTCGGGAGCGTCCCGGTGTTTAGAAATCTAATTTGACATATCAATTTTACCTATGAAATAGACTGATGCGTTTTACAGTTACATGCAGGAAAGCTTCGGGTAGCACTTAACCTAAAAAATTAACAATGTATCTCCAATGTTAGTGCATAACCTTAAACAATGTATAACTCTAATATTAAAACCTAACCTAAAACAATGTACAAATCCAATGCTAACACATGTTGTCAATAAAATTCATATTTACTGGTTTGAACATAATTAATGACTTGTCTTGTCTATACATGATTAATGAATAACTTGAACACTTTGTGTTTTTTCTGTATGAACAAAACCACACAAAAAAAATAGTCGTTTTTCTTCGTTTTTTATATAGCACCATGGTACTCGTTGGAAAGATAATAAAACGCTCGTTAATTTGGTGTAATTGTTTTATTTAAAAAATCTCATATATAAAAGATATTAACGTTTAAAAGTTATGGGAGAAAACATTAGAGAGAAAAATCTAGTTTTGTTTTTAAATTATTATTTTCCTAAAATAAAGCTCTTGCCACATAGGATGACACATGGCACACACAAGGTGGAGAATGCCCTCTTTGAATGTCATGTTATTAAAATGGTTTTGGTTTATTATATGTATAGATGTGAAACTTATTTCAGATAGCATAAATGTATAACAACAAATACTAAACAAATTACTGGGTTATCGGAATAATGGGTAAAAGAGAACGGGAACGAATCAAGATTTGTACATGATCAAACAGAATCGAACATATCGATTATCAGAGTACTGAGACGTAAACGGATTCGAATAGGCACCAATCTACAGAACAAAAAAAATCCAGTAGCACACATATGTACATGTAATTCATGATTGTGTTCGCGGCCGTAATCATCAATTACCTTACAACGGTGCCCGAGCAGTTCTCTCGTCATGCATTTCAACGATATCCAATTTAAGGAAACGTGAAATTAAATTAAATGAATCATGGTTAATTACTATAGTTTTGGAAACATCAAGATGATAACTAAAGCAGGTCAACTATTTAGGATATAAAACGAATGTGAAACACTTCTAAAGGGAGACGGGGCACCACCAGAAAACGTCACGGGTTGTCGAGTGCTAATCAAAAACTATTTTAAAAACAACTCCTTAGCTACAAGGACTGCAGTATAGGGAGTAGGGTTGTCGAACCACGAGGAGTATGTGGTTAGTGTTAATAGCAATTTATAGATTAAATTAAATGGTTAAACTAAATTAAATTTATGAAGTTGATTTGTTGTTTGCTTGCAAAAACAAAGTGAGTTGATTTGAGAAAACAATTAAAAGTAAAAACGGCTACTCCGGGTTTCCGATTCGATAGTTTAAAAAGCATATCTGAATTTAACCTAGCTAGGAAATCACATAGACATGATTTTGTTTAAATTGTTCAACCCAATTCAATTATCTTTTCATAAAACACAAGATCAAATTATTTCTAGTGCAAGAAAACCAAGAAACAATGACAGTTTGTATTAAATGCAAAGAAACCAAATTGTCTAGATCAGTCAAACATACAATTGAATCCAAAAGAACTTTAAGATGTTCACAAAATTAAATCCAAATACTAGGTATAAAACAAAATAAAACTAATAAAATAAATGAATCATTCACCCAGAGAAAACCACGAGAGGGTTAGCCTTGCATCTTGTTCATCGCGGTTGCTTCCTCCTCTCTTTTCTTCGCACCTCCTGAACTGTTGTATGCGTCGACCAAGAGGTCGACAGCCGTCAAAAAATAATACCTTCAACCACACCACCGGCACCAACCTCATAACATCTTTTTTTCTCATAGTCTATTAGGCCCACTAATATTTTAATTTTTGTTTTGCAATCTATGGCCTGAACAATTAGTAGAATTGGCCCAACATAGCCCCACTTCCGTTTTCATAAATATATGGTGAAAATCTAGCCCAGTTACTTGTAACTCCATAGTCCATCTTGTATAATTTATTGATCTGCTCATAAAATATAGCCATGATTAATTCAACGATGAGTAATTTATTCACTACAACACTTAACATAGCACCTCAATCCAATATTGATCCAACGTAATTTTATATTTTAACCCAATGAATGGCATTCATCATCCTAAGATAATGAAAGCTTGGAGTTGAAACTAGTTTAGGTACAGGAGCATTCATCATGAGGTCTAAACCAAGAAAGCATATCTTTTTGACTCATTTTATTAACCATCTACAAAATATAAAAAATAACTCAAAGTAATTTATTTTATACTAATACCGACACATTTTTATCATAGTTTATATTATATAAAGTGACCCAAAATACACAGTTTAAACACTAAAATATATACAAAACGAGCATATTAACATGATGCATTCAACCGCGCATCACCTCACTACCAGCACGGGAACACCGCCGCCACCAGTACTGGTAGGGGTCCCGTGAACCGTTTTCTGGTTCTATCTAACGGGTTGGTAAGTTGTGATATTAAATGCAACGGTCGAATTTTTATTATTTTTAATTCCATTTTTGACCGTTGACTTTAATTTGTGTTTTCAAACGGTCATATTTTGTGACTGTTTTTGTCATATGCCTATAATAGAAATACAATCCCACGGTTTAGTATCAATAGAAATTATCTACATACTTTAAAGCGATAGTAGCATTGAGTTTCTCATGAACCTTGGCAAGCGAGCTGCAGAGGAATACACGGCAACATCTAAAAAAAAGATACGTGCCACGTGATCGCGAAGGAGGCCATACTCGGTTAACAGATGACTATTTTGCCGACGTACCAAAATACACCGAGCCACAGTTCAAACTAAGGTATCGCATGTCGAGACGTATATTTCTAAAAGTTGTAGCAGATGTTGAAGCAAACTTCGAATGGTTCAGAGAGGGCGTGGACGGTCTGTTTAGAAAGAGTTTTACGCCCATACAAAAAGTATCTTCAGCGGTGAAACAACTCGCAACCGGTAATCCTCCAGATGAATATGATGAGTATTTATTTATGTCTGAGAGGACGTCACACGAATGTTTACAATTTTTTTGCAATGTCGTCATTAATTTATACGAGGCTGAGTTTTTACAAAGACCAACAAGTCACGACATTGCATGTTTGTACAAAGCACACGAAGAAAGATATCACATTCCCGACATGATAGGTGATTGCGCGCATTTAGTATGGTGAGCATGTCCTATGGAATTACGAGGACAATATACGCAAGGCGATCACCAATACCCTGCGATCATGCTAGAAGCGGTTGCTTCACAAGATATGTGGTTTTTTCATGGATTTTTTACCCCCCGGTTCACTCAACGATATAAATGTTCTCCAACAATCCCTAGTTTTTCTTACCCAACGGAACGGCGCCGCAGTGTCCATTTACTTTAAATGGCCACTTATATAAACGTGGATATTATCTTACCGATGGCATCTACCCAACTTGGTCAACGTTTGTGAAAACGTTTCGATATCCGACCGATCCTAGGGAAAAGAAATTCGTTAAGACGCAAGAGGCGGCAAGGAAGGATGTTGAGCAAGCGTTTGGAGCATTAAAGGGGAAATGAGGAATTATCGCACAACCCTTGAGGTCGCCGACCGTTGCTACGTGTAGCGTCATCGTCTATACGTGCATGATATTGCACAACATGATCATTAAAGACGAGGAGCGTGCGATATCACCGGTCCACATACGCCATCCCCAATCCAACCGTTCTTCGACGACCAAACCCTTTCGGAGTTGACAGACTCCGATACGCATTTCCGATTCGAAATGATCTTGTGGAACATCTAGACGGGCTTGATCTACCGCACCTCGAAGCGGAGGCCTCCGAATAGTTTTTCTTTTATTTAGTTTATTTTTAGTTTACTTTTAATATTGTACGTTTATTTTATTAGTTTAATAATATGTTTAGTTAATGTTTCTTAAAAAAAACTAAAAAATAAAGATTTTAGTGAAGTGAATCTGTGGAGTGCTGCATTCAAAAAAGTGTTTTAGTGAAGTAAATCAGTTAAGTGATGTGGCAGTGCATAATTAGTTAAAAATCAGTGAAAGAAAAAGCAAGTTCTAGTAGCACCCCTTCCCCATAAAAGCACATAGGGTGGCAAAGTTCTTGTGGCGGGTAGTCGAGTTCGTTAGATGTCATCATCACTTCAATCATGTCATCCACAAAGTTACAACTAATTCAAGAATTCAATAATCATATCAAGTTCGTTAGATGTCATCATCACTTCAATCATGTCATCCACAAAGTTACAACTGATTCAAGAATTCAATAATCATATCGTGCTAAGGATATATCAACTTTTTTATTCACCAGAAGTCGAGGTACATAATATGCGAGTACCAATTCACGACATAATGGCCTCTAACTAATAGATGCCAAGACCTTAAGTGGAGGATATAAGATTAGCAACGTTTCAAGTATTTCATAAAAAAAAGAATTTTTATTATAAAAAGTGGGGGGTCCTTTTAAAAGGAGAAAAATATTTGATACAAAGTTTCTTTAACATAGAAAAGGTAAAACGATTTTGGGCATTTGATTTAAAAAAATCAATGTATAAGATTAAAGACAAAATTGAAATGAAAACTCACGCATGAAAATTTGAAGGTGAAAGTGAGGAAGAGTAAAATAGGTATAGCATACAATTGTTAACTTTTTTCAAGTTTCGCCTCCATTTTTTAGACGCTCATAACTTTTTCATACTACATTATTTTATAATAAAAAATACACCATAAAAACAAGCATTCTATCCTTTTTCATTTGCATACCTTATTGTTATGGTTTATAAAAATTGTTGATTTATAACGTGCGTGATTATCAGGTATAACGTGCGTAATTACGATGCTTTATCATAAGGTGCGTGATTATCATGACGGATAAAAATACCATTTTAGCTAGTGTTACATGTCGCACTGTGAGTTCTTCCTATCCTTTATAAGTTAAGAATTCTTTGTACATTATCCTTTCTCCTCTAAAGAAAATTGCAAGAGTTTGAATGGTGAAGCAGGAAATGGTGGTGGCTTCAGCGCATGTAGATAATAAAAGGTAATACACATGATCATAATTTCATTCACATAATAGAAATACTCAGTAACATGTCTGATTATCATGTTATGTTTTTTTTTTTTTTATCATTTGTAGAACTTAATATTTTTATTATGTTTTTATTTAGATGGAGGGGATTGAGCAACTTTAAATTAATATTTTTTTTCTTAACAAAGGGGTAAATTAAATGATTATTTGAAAATATAATGTGAAATATAAACATCCATAGTCTACCTTTCAAAAGAAAAAAAGAAATTCAACTTAATGTAATTTACTCTTAATATTATAGTTATTTTCCCCATCACATTGTCACAACCCATGAACTTCTATGTATAAACGGAAAGATTAACAACCGTGTTTAATTCGATATATGGCTTTAAGAGCACCACTTAAAGAGTTATGTCTTTGAAGAAACAACGAGT
Source organism: Ambrosia artemisiifolia (assembly GCA_032199755.1). Classification (NCBI taxonomy): domain Eukaryota; kingdom Viridiplantae; phylum Streptophyta; class Magnoliopsida; order Asterales; family Asteraceae; genus Ambrosia; species Ambrosia artemisiifolia. The sequence goes on from CM063514.1 coordinate 12,960,528, forward strand.
ATGACTCGGGTAATATAAGGGGGTGGTGACTCGTGTTCACTGTAGGATATAATTCTTTGCTCACACCAAGGATAGATCCGTGGCCCGTTTAATCAAATGGAGGCGAGAATACAAGTGTACTACAAGTGTGTGTGTTTAAGTGGAGAATTATTCAACCTATCAAAAGGAGGTGAAGCCCTCCTTTTATAAGGGATGTGTGGGCCGGGTGCCGCGACCCACTTCAGGAGCGCTAGGCTTGGGCCTAGGAGTTGGGTCTGCCTTCCAGGAGCCCATTCAGTTGGATTTGGATCCACGGTTGAATAAAGTAAACCAGCTAAGAATGACGTCTTGTGATTGGTCCACGTGACGCGCTGTCATTGGTCGTCCGGGGCGGCGCCCTACCACTGGTACACGTGGCGCGTTGTGGTGGACTGCAAGGGCTTCATTTTCTTCCTGGTGGCAGAGGGTGTCGGGCGGCTACTACAAAAAGAGGCATTTGCTAGGAAAGTTTTCTACCAAACAAATCGGTTGCAAATTTTGCTACGAATTAGCTACGGATTAGCTATGAACGCATTTTGCTACAATTTAGCTACGGACATTACGTAGCGAATGAAATCCGTAGCAAAATCCATAGCAAATCTGTAACAAAATTGGTGAAATAGATATAAAAAAATAAGTTGTCAAAAATCGGTAGCAAAATCCATAGTAAACCATAAAAATAAATTATTTAGAAATTAACTAGAAAAGTTTAATAAAAATCATAGCAAAATGGAGGGACTAAAGTATAATAAAATTAACTTGGTAAAATCGGTAGCAAAATCCGTAGCTAAGTCATGAAAATAAATGTTAAAAACTAACTAAAAGAAGTACTAAAAAATATGTAGCAAAATCGGTAGCAACGTTGAGAAAACAAATACTTAAAATAATTTCGTAACAAATTTAGTAGCAAAATCTTGGAAAAAAAAAACTTAAACTAACGTAGCAAAATTTGTAGCAACATTCATAGCAAAGTTTTTTGCAAAAACAAGAAAAAAAAATCAAAAAAATAATTTTATATTATCGGTAATAACATTCGTAGCAAAAAAAAAGTATTTATATTGGTAGCAAAACCTGCAGCACACTAGAAAAAAATTATTTTAAGAGAGAACTACATAGATAGTCCCTGTGGTTTATAGCTAGTAACATAGTAAGGTATTAACTTTTTTTTGTAACATGTTAAGGTCTTATGGTTTAGATTTTGTTACATGTTAAGGTATTAGACCCAACTTCGGTTAAAAGTTAACCAACAAAACTAACAAGGTTAAGTTTGAGGGACTATTTCTGCCAATACTCAAAAGTTTTAATTTTTTTTCCCTCTCCTCTTGATCACGCAATTCCGGCCAGGATTCCGGCAAGAATCCGGCCGATCTCCGGCGAGTACAAATCATGTTTTTAAAGCCTTCTCAATCGTTCTACTTATTACCAATACGTTTCTCCACTTGAATCACTCGTATTCCTATGATTAATTGGTCCATAAACGCGGTTTTAATGAGCATCAAATCCGGGTTTTATTAATGAAACGGTCGGAACTTTAAAACGACTAAAAACTCGTTTTTTAACCCTCCTATATATAAACAAATTGTTCCATTCGGTTTCTGCACACTTAGATAATACAAACCCACATTCTAAACATATTAATCGCGTCCAGAAGTGTTTTAATCGGTGCATTATTATCGATTCTTTCCTTGCTTGTTCGGCCCCTTTAACGATCTTGTAAGTCCAATTCATTTATGCTGTTTTGATTTGTAGTCGTCCATGATAAAAAAAAGCCTTATACTTTATTTGTCGTATCAGTATCAATCGGGTTTAATTGAATTTGGGTTAGGGTTAGGGTTAGGGTTTAGGTTTGTATTTGGGGAAGAAGATGAAGTTTAGTATATTATTTAAATAAGCTTTTTATGGACCAATTAATCATAGGAATACGAGTGATTCAAGTGGAGAAACGTGTTGGTAATAAGTAGAACGATTGAGAAGGCTTTAAAAACATGATTTGTACTCGCCGGAGATCGGCCGGATTCTCGCCGGAATCCTGGCCGGAATTGCGTGATCAAGAGGAGAGGGAAAAAAATTAAAACTTTTGAGTATTGGCAAAAATAGTCCCTCAATCTTAACCTTGTTAGTTTTGTTGGTTAACTTTTAACCGAAGTTAGGTCTAATACCTTAACATGTAACAAAATCTAAACCATAAGACCTTAACATGTTACAAAAAAAAGTTAATACCTTACTATGTTACTAGCTATAAACCACAGGGACTATCTATGTAGTTCTCTCTTATTTTAAAACATAATTCAATAAAACATGAAATAGAATGTAACAAAGAAGTATTGGAAAATAATTAATAATTATATATATAAACAAATTGCAACTTGGATGTGAGGGGAGAATACTGTTTCCCTCAATACAAGTCGGTAAAGCCCCGTACAAGTCCCTAAAGCTGCAACCCTTCTTCATATATATCCTTTTTCTTTGTCGGTGCCATATCTGTTGTCTCTGTCTCCGTTCTTCGGCGCCTCCGCCCTCCTCTATCAGGTTGTCGGTTGATCTAATCTGTACACAAACCCTAATCTTTCTCTTCCTCAATGTTACCGGTGCTCCCTGTTACGACGACCGTTGTTATCGGGTTAATTTGCGAAACCCTTGGTGGCGGCAGTGATAGCACTAGTAATCGAACAACTTAGAGACGGGGTTTTGTATTTCGAGGGCTTTTTAGCTCCGAAACCGGGTTGTGGTGGTGCTGGACGTCGATTATGGTGGTGGTGATATGTTTGAGTGTTGATCCACGTAGTTCCAGGTAAGTTTTCCGATTTGTTTGTTATTGTGTTTTTTTTTTGTTAGATTCTACTTTCTGATTAAAGTATTGTTAGATGGGTCAATTGAGTGATAGGTGTTTAAGTAATTTAAAGGTTTGTATATTATAAAGTTTGGATCATTGTTGATCAAGATTTGTTGTTTAATAGCTTAGTGATAATTCTTTAGTTTAGGGAAAATGGTGTGTGATCTTGACTTGAGTGATTTGTGTTCTGTGGTATGCAAATTGGTTGTAGATGAAAGAAGATCAGTAAATCTTTATTGAAATATTATTAGGCTAAAGTGGTAAACACATTTTACATATTTAATCATCTTGAAATTTGTTAAATAATTAAAAAGAGAGAGTAAGTCTTTAGTTGTTAGATGTTCATGGCTTGTATGATCCGGCTGTTGGTGAATGATGAATGACTTCTTTTTAAATTATTATACAGTTTAGATCATGTGTTGCTTTTATGGGTCGATTGTTGTTTGCTTATATTTGGTTTTTCATGTAATTGCTCTGTTGTTATCGTGTTTTTGGTTTAATGATGTTAGAAAACTTGCTGCCGAATGTTCCTTCATTTACAGCGTTCGACTAACACTTTTTAGGTACATGATTGTTGGCATTGCAGGTTGAGGTTATGCAAGCGTTGCAAAACCAAATTCACTGTGCCGCCGTTGGCTATATTTGTCGTGAGGCTATGATGAAGTCTTTGGCTATAGATTGGTTTGAGCATTGTGATTCTCGCTTTGCCACCTATGATAGGCATGTTGCTTTTGGTTTCGTGTGTTATTCACTTGGCATGCAGCTATGTCGGACTTATCCGTGAGATATTCCGTGTCTTGGCGGGGCAGCCGACAGACTCATACGTTAACCAAACAACGTGTAGCCTTTTCCGATTATCTGAGCCTCATATTTTTGGTTTTATGGCTTTTTTTGGGTTCATATGCTTTTCGTATAGCGTCGGCCTATACTTAGATTTACTAGGCTTCGTATGTGAAGGTATTGATGTTGTATCAATTTGTGCGTTCGTCGATATATCCGGTTGTCGGTTTCGGTGCTATTAATCATGTAGCTAGAATGATATCCTTGCCTATAGAATGGTTTGAACAATGCGATTTCCTACGTGGCATTGAGACAAACCTTGTTTTAGTCTCCACACCCACTAGCCTAAAAATATGACTTCGCTCCAAAACCAAAATGTATTTTTCAAATCCCTCCAATCCAAAGTTTGTTCCCCCCAAAATCAAAGTTATGGTTTCACCCATTTTCCCACTTTCCCTCTTTTCATCAAAACTGACTCACATTCTCCTTTTATTTCATTATCTACCTACTCAAATCCTTTCATATTTTCTTCTCTTTATCCCAACCTAAATTCAATTCCTTTCCCAAACCCAAGCATATAATATCATAGAGACGAGAGGAAGAATGCAAAGATTATCATATTCTGTTGTAAGTTGACATTGTAGACGTGGTCAAATCAGAGTCAAACAAAGCCATATTCACATTCTAATAATAGAAAATCAAAGCGTGGTGAAGGTACAAATCTTCTTGGCACCGTACATAAAAGACGAATCAGGAGAATAACTCGAAGAAGATGACGATGAAGGTGAAATCAAGCAGTATAAAAGTTAATGCTATGCAGTTCATATACAGTGATGAGAACTTCAACTTCCAGATCTCTACTTGAATTCTTCCATTCGTTGTGTTCTTGTCGGTGCCAACAAATATGGTATTGGCTACCCTTAGTTCCAAATTATTATTCATACTTAATATTGTAGTAATTTAGATTTATGATTTTTGTTATATACAGTTTAGGTGATAAAATTGATGTAGTATATAGTTGTTCAACATGACTTTTAATGTGTACAACCTTCTAGTTCATGTTAACCATACACGTTGATTATTTTCCTAAAAAATGTTAATAGTGCATTGATTATTTGTTACATTTGGTCACATATGCAGGTTGAACATGCATTTAATTGTGCTTTAAGCTCCACTACAAAGAACTAATAATTACATGTAAGTCATTACAATTTGGTACTAATCCAAGATTTGATTGAAACTTTGGTATATGTATATTAATCTATGATTGGTCAATTTTTTAACTTGAAGTTTGCACCATGGAACTATATATGAAGATTATAACTTGAAGCGTGAATGTTCAGGTAATATATTGTATAACTAAATAAGATTTTTTTACAACTTATGCATTTTACTGCATATATTGATAGCCATGTTATGTCCGTTTTATCAACTTGTAGAAGCAACTCAACAAGAACAATGTCTCTTTATTATTCATTTCATTGTTGAAGGAACAAGTAAAGGAGTTAAAATAAAATACAATAGAGAAGCACGGTACGATGGATGAAGTTGAAGAAAATGTGTGCGCACATTGGAATGAATGGTATATTAGTTGATGTCACAAAACTTGGCACGGAACTTTCCATCAAGTTAAGGCATTGGTTTTAGTAAACATTATAATTAAGATATTTATTGTATTATTTTTGGATAATTTGGATCTTTATTGTATTACATTTCAAATTTTATTATATTTTGGTTGCATATTTATCATTGGTTTGATTCATCGATTTGTATAAATCTATGTAAATTTGAGTACATTTTTATAAATAAACAAAGAAATTGTTTAACTAGTGCCAGAAAAAAGTCGTATATGAATCCGGCAATCCGCGGGAAAAACTTAACAAAACCTATAGCAAAAACCTTTCGAAATTTGTAGTTAAATACGTAGCAAAAATCTTTCTATGTTCGTAGTAAAACCTATAGCTAAATTTTGTAGCAAAATGCTAGGATAAAATTGGTAGTCAAATTCGTAGCGAAAACTCCATCATAGCTAAAAATTCGTAGCAAAGTTTCATAGCTACAAATCCATAGCTAAAAATTTGTAGCAAAATCCGTAGCGAACATTTTCGTAGTAAAAGTTGTAGCTAAGAAAGCGACGTCCTTTCTTGTAGCTAAAACCGTTGCAAATATAATTTCCGTAGCTAAAATCTGTAGCAAAGAAATTTGCGACGAGACTTGTAGCTACGGACCAATTCCATAGCAAATCCGTAGCAATATGGGACTTTGCTATGGATTAACTACGGATTTGACCCTAGCAAATACCCATTTTTGTAGTAGTATCTTCTTCTGGAATATAGGTTGAGGTGACACCTGACACCTGGGAGGTTGTGCAGCAAGTGGGGCTCAAGGAGAGCTGCGCCTTGGCGCATGCGGTTGCTCATACTCCGCGGGTGGTCATCGTCAGATATGACGATGCGCTGGCGCTTGATAGTATATACTTCACATAATGTTGTTTGCTCCTTCCCTTCGCCGAGTACTGTTGGTCCGTGGAGGTGTGTCTTGTGGGGTAGGGTGCACCTGAACGCTGGAATTGGTACCCTACCCCTTTATGCATCTAAAGTTTATTCAAAGCGTAAAAATTCTAAAAATGTATACTTTGATTATTCGATGAAAATTGCCTCCCCAATAATTTTCTTCTAAAGCACATTGAAGGGGATGTGTCAACAAATGATTGGTAGGGTGGAGAGTATTGACAGGGAATGCTCTGTCTACCCTTAGAGGGTGTGTGTTTGTTACGCTTTCTATCAAAATAAATATATACATCTTAAATAAAAACAAATGAGCGGATATATGATCATATAATTCATCATCATGCTCATGACTATTCTGGCCAGACGTGGTAATGAGCAAATGATACCGGATAATTTTCGATACAAACATTTTGGTGTTTTCAGGACCGGTACTTTTGGTTTGACACGTTACCGGTATTTTACAGATTCTTATCTTCAAATATAATACCGTATCGAGCATTTTTATACCAGTACCCGATTTGTAGTGATTTTCAGTATCAGTACTTTCAATAACATGTTAATTAGGTTAGGAATTACCTACTCTATACCCTTATATATTTACTATCTTATCCTACTATATTTATCACAAATACTATATTATATACTTGTGTTGCACTGATTACATTATTCCAAAGGGAATGTGCGACGAAGATGTTAAAAATATCAATAGAATGTTGAGGTGTTTCCTTTAAGTTTTGGGTTAAAAGTAAATAAGGCCAAAAGCTTTGTTTAGGAGGATGGATTTGATGGTGCGAAGTTAGGGTAGTTTGATAGGGGTGTTGAAATGTAAGGAACGAAAATGGTCATTTATGTATCTTGGAGTTACTATTGGGGAGAATTTGAAGAGGATTAGACTATGGAAGCCCATCATAGATAAATTTAACTTGCAGTTGCTAGGATGGAAGGCTAACAACATGTCCTTTGTAGGTCTTATAACGCTTGTCAAATCGGTTATATGTGCGCTTCCAACTTATTAACTTTTATTGTTCAAGGATCCTATCATGGTCTTCAAAAATTTTGAAAGCAATAAGAGGGATTTTGTATCGGGTAAGAAAGGGTAGAAACATAAAACAAGGTTGATTGTGTGAAATAATGTTGTCTTTCTAAAGCGATTGGGAGGTATTAGGGTTGGGGCTATTAGGCTGTTACTTTCTAAAAACTACAAGCTAAAAATCCAAAAAAGTTATAGCCTAAAAACTAAAATCGTATGGTTCGATGAGACGGTTCTAATGCTGCTTGAATGAGTTCAACCGGAGTCCATTTGATACTCATCCTACGACTTTCGGTTTTTCTTTCATTGTATATTTGATCTCTGCAACAATTACATAAACCTTTTAGGTTGTTACTTTTATTTTTCAAATAACAGATGATAAGGTAAGAATACCCAAAAATCATTATGAAAACGTCCATATATAAAGGACTTAAGTCCTCTAGACCTTTAGTACATGTTAATGCACATAAATTTTTCATATATATATATTTATATTTTTCATAATATAAAATCAAATATTAAAAATATATAATACAAAGAATATATAAAGAGAATCCGAAACAATTTCTTAAAAAAATGATTTTTTACCAGAAAAAATAACGAAAAGTGTATTTGACTATGTTAGGTTAGGTTTGTGTCTATGAAGGTATGAACGAACATATATCACAAGAGATCGTGTATTTGACTACAAGACAAACATCCCAATTAAACTTTGATGTAGGTTACTTCTCCCAAGTCCCATCACTTTCCTACCTTCTTGTTAGGTCCATGTTTACCCCGTTTTTGCTCACACATAATCATTTTTTAATTTATATTATCCTTGTGCTATATTTCAACTTTGATGATTAAAGTAATCTTTATTCTTTATTGATTTATATTTACATTTTATAAACATGTAATTATATTGTTTCGAATAAATTTAAATTAAAACGAGGTTTTTTCTATTGTGTTTTTTGGTGATATTGATGTGGAATAGATTACTTTATATTTATTAAAAGCACTGCAAATTTGTGTGACTTTGAAGGAAAATTTTGTAACAACAAACTAGCAATTATAATTTTGGTAAACTCAGGGTCAAGATTTAAATTTGAAATATCATATATGATTTTAATACTAGTGTTTTTTACTTAGTTTACTAGTTTTGAAGAGAGAAATATTTTGGATTAGACCTAAGGTCGTATGTTTAAGTATAACTAGTGGGTTTACCCGCGCGTTGCAGCGAGATCGATAAATGGGTTGTAATATAACATTATGATACATGGGTTTTTTGCCGCAAGTTAAGCAAAAAGAATAGAAATGTGCACACTATGTTTTAACAAGTATTCGTAGAAAGAAAAGAAAAGAAATGTGCACTGCCACTTACAACTGATTGCGGTTCATCACAAAACCATGTACTCATTTTTGAACAAATCTTAATAAACTAAAGGTATATTACTGTAACAGACCAATATAAACATAACATCACTCTTGTGTAAGTTGTCTGGTAATTTCTTCTTTTTCTTCTTACAAAAAAATTTATTCTCATTTGAACTCTCCACTATTTTAATAATATTTATAAAGAACTAATTTAGAAAACATTAAATTGGATTCGTAAGCTATTAAATTTCTTATTTGTTTATATGATGTTGTTTTGATTTTATAATTTATAAGTCAGATTTAGTGTTTATGAAGTCACCTCCAACACTATAGTTATTATTATATTTAAATGGAAGGACAATCACATGAAAATGGAAGGACAATCACATGAAATATTAATGGATGCGATGTGTCATCATCATTGTGCTATCACAAATATTTTTTCTATGGTAAGCTTTCTCTATTTCATTGACACGTTCTTGTCGTGAGCACCCAGATTGGGGTGTGTTTTGTTTGCAAAACAAGTAAAGAATATGTACCTTATGAACTCACTGCTACTCCACAATTATTATTACTAATTACTTTGTTATCATTCAATATAATCAAAAATTAGAGATTTAACTTCTATTTATTTAGGGATGAATTCTAAAATATGTTGAAAAGCATACAAAATACAAATTATTATTATTATTATTATTATTATGACAAAAATAAACTATTTATTCATTCAAGCAATTAGGTTGCTAAAATTTATTGTTAATGATGAAAATGAATTGAATGTTTAGTGAACATCGATATGTTTGTTTACTTATTAAGTGAGCAAATGAGCTAGAACAAGCAGGATTTTATGCCCGCTATGTAAATGAACTAACGTTAATACAAACTCCTCATTTGTTTATTTACGATCATGAATATGTTCGTCTCACAAAGTCCACTACTTTGTCGCTTCTATGTCATTATCGTGCTCTATTTCTCAACATTATCGTTAGCTAATTTTCATTATAAAGGATCAAATTTGGGATATACTGCATTATATTTTTCTATCCTGAAAAACTCCTAAAGTATAAACTTGTAAATAAACTCAATCAATTTGTTATATCAATAATCACCAAAATGAAAAAAAAAGGACTTTTAATGGTGACAGTCGTTACTTGCGTTGTGGTGGTGTGTTCGAAGACGTTGGTTTACAGCTTTACCCTTGGTAGTACAAAATTACAATTCCGGAACGATTTCAACAGTTGCCTTTTAATTCATAAACAACTATGTATTCTTTGATTCCTCTAAATATTTATTGAAAAAATTAAGGACTTTTACATTAAGACTAGATGTAATTAAGACTTTACATTAATAGAATTTCCATTTCTTTGTACAACAGACGCAAATGGTCTTTAGACATCCATTTGCTACAATGTCTTCTCCTTTGGGAGCGATATCTATACATCGGGTTATACACTGCTTCATCGTGCAAGTGCCCCCTGCTCCTCCGAAGTCAGTAATATAGGTTTTTAAACCAGAAACTGTTTGGATATTCCAAAAAAAAAAATTAGAATAAGAAGATCACTATAACTAGAAAATTATAAGTAAACAAAAAATATTACCATAGCTGTTGCAAAATTGTTGAGGAGATTGGCCACAGCTTATCCCATCCATGAAAAGCATGAAAAACAAAACAAAGTACGTTATTTTTATCTCCATTTTAGGGACTATTTAGAAGTTTAATCCGAGATGGGTTGAGCCGGTGATTGGTCGGAGCTAGTTGAAAGGAGGGTGACTGGTTTTATAGATGGTTATCGGAGTTGGAGATGGTTGACCGGAGATGGTCAGGTGTGGGGTTGTTGTTGTTGCAAACCAATTAAATTCCGGTCACCGGAGGAGATAAAGAAGGTAACCGAAGGAAGTAACTGGTGTGGGTCTCGATTAATAGTTGGATGACAGAAAAGAAGGATGGTCGGAGGATGTTCGTCGGTCACCGGTGATGAAGAAGGTGTTGGTTCAGGCCCTAAGTTAACACACACAAAACTTACAAACTTTGTATGTGAATATAGCAAATGATCAGAGAAAGAAGGTGTCGGTCACCGCTATTTATAGATACATGCATGTGCATGTACATGTACGTACATAATAATAACTTGAAACTAGCTGGAGATGGTTGTGAAAAAAAGTCACTAAATAATCTCCGGTTTTCCTAACTTTTTCATTTAGGTTATTTAACTTTGAAAAGTTCACAGAAATGTACTAGTATTAAAACTAACGATTATTTTATTATTAAGAAAAATATGACTATATGAGTATCCTTACTTAAACTTGATAGAAACTTTTCTAAGTTTATTTTAAAAAGAATAACGACGTAGCTTGTAGCTCGCTTATCCATTATTCAGATTTAATTTGGTTTTTATTGTGAAATATGATTAACCCTAATCAAATTACCAAAAATAAATTAAAAAAAAAGAAGTAATAGGATTCGCTAATAAAATACATCAGTCACCTATGAAAATAAATTGTTCCAAAAGGTGTTAAGTTTGTTACGCAAGCGTGTTTAAAAACATCATCATATATATAAGTTTAAAGGTCCAAAAGGTGTTTAAAAATATCATAAATTTAATCGACCCCAGCCAGGGGCTCTGCCCCTTGGACCCCGCCAGGGGCTGCCGCCCCTTGGACCCTGCTCCCGGAGGGCGCTGCCCCCGGACCCTCGCCAAGGCATTTTATTGTATTGTGTTCAAACTATGTACCGAAGTATATGAATTGGATATAATGTTTTGGGGATTTTTGAATTCTAATTTTCGATGAACTTGATATGCGTAGGTGAAATATCATGGGGAAGTTGAAAACCATCAACTCTTTTTTCAAAAGAAAGATAGATAAGAATGAAGAGAAAGATAATAAACGCCACAAAGCTTCATCAACAACAAGTGAGCCACAACCACAAGAACCACTACCACAAGAACCACAATCAAATAATAAAGAAGTGGACCCTAACCATCTTGAAAGAGATCCGGGTAAGCGAAAACAAATATATGAACATCCGGTTAATTTAAGGGAACAAGTAAGACTAGCTTATCTAAGTTTAGGAGCTTACCAAATAAGCTTTGCAGAATATTCGAATAAAGGTTCAAAGAATCATACTCGTAGGTTCCAAAAATCTTGGTTCAAAATTTACCCTTGGTTAGAGTATTCACCAACAAAGCATTCTGCCTATTGTTTTCATTGTTATCTATTTAATGATAAACCAAGTGTGGGCGATGGGAAAGATGCATTTACAGTTAAAGGGTTTGAAAATTGAAAAAGAGTGGGAGGAAAAGAATGTTCATTCATGAATCATGTTAAAAGTAAACAACATAAAAATGCTATGGTATATGTTGATAACTTCTTGAACCACGCTGCACACATTGATAATATCATACAAAAGCAAAGTGAAGAGGAAATATTGAAGAACCGTCTACGATTAAAAACAACAATTGATGCAGTTAGTTGGTTGACATATCAAGCTTGTGCTTTACGAGGACATGATGAAAGCTCTGATTCTAAAAATCGTGGTAATTTTCTTGAACTATTACAACTTCTTGCCTCTTATAATGATGAAGTTGCAAAGGTTATCTTAGATAATGCTCCTTATAATTCAAAGTATATTTCTGGAAATATTCAAAAACAAATTCTTAGTATCATTGCAAATAAGGTTCACAAGCATATTCGTAGTGAAGTTGGGGATTCTTTTTTTTGTGTCATGGTTGATGAGTCACGAGATGAGTCAAAAAAAGAGCAAATGGCCATAGTTTTGAGATTTGTTGATGCTAAAGGGATCATACGAGAAAGGTTTCTGGATTTGGTTCATGTTAGTGATACTTTATCATTAACCTTGAAAATACACCTGTGGAAATAACTTTTGCAATATCAGTTTGATGTTAGTAAGATCCGTGGCCAAGGTTATGATGGTGCTAGTAACATGAGAGGGGAATGGAATGGATTAAAGGCTCTAGTTCTTCAAGATTGTCCTTATGCGTATTATGTCCATTGTGTTGCTCACAGATTACAACTTACCTTGGTTACTGCTTCAAGAGAAGTTATTCCAGTCCATCAATTTTTTAATCACTTGGTTTCAATAATTAATGTAGTTTGTGGTTCGAGTAAGCGTCATGATGAATTCCAAAAGGCAAAGACAAAGGAGATTAAAGAGCTAATTGAACTTGGTGAAATCAACACGGGAAAAGGATTGAATCAAGTTGGGACATTAAGAAGATCTGGTGATACACGTTAGGGTTCTCACTTTCATTCAGTTTGTAGTTTGCTTAATATGTTTGATTGTACTTGTGTTGTTCTTCAGGGAATAATTGAAGACGTATCTATCACTTTTGCTCAACGAGGAGATGCTGATGCAGCTTATGGTCACTTGAAATCGTTTGAGTTTGTCTTTATTCTTCACTTGGTAAGGGAAGTAATGGGAAAAACCGAGGTACTTTCTCAAGCTCTACAAAAGAAATCCCAAGATATTCTTAATGCCATGGAGTTGGTTTCAGCAACAAAAGAAAATCTAAATGATTTCAGAAACAATGGTTGGGAATCTTTTCTTACACGAGTTACCTATTTTTGTAACAAACATCAGGTAGATATCCCGGTTATGGATGCTCCATATACTTCTACTCGGTATCGGCCTCGTAAAACATATCATCATTTTACTTTTGAACATTACTACCGAGTAGATTTGTTTACATCCACATTGGACAAATAATTGCATGAGTTGAATAGTAGATTTAATGAGCACACGGTGGAGTTGTTAAGCCTTAGTTCTAGCTTAATTTCTAAAGAAGACCCAAAAGTGATTAATATTGATAAGATTTGTCTTCTTGTTGAAAAGTATTATCCTCAAGATTTTACGGAACATGAAAGAATTCAATTACGATATCAATTGGAGACTTTTAATTTTGATATGCCAAAGAATCCCAAACTAAGTGCTGCATCAACCATTGCTGATCTGTGCAAAAGTCTTGTGGACACTCAGAAACGTGATGATTATTATTTGATTGATAGAGTGATTCGGTTAATCTTGACACTTCCTGTTTCTACTGCAACAACAGAGAGGGGATTTTCAGCAATGAAGATATTCAAGAATCGCCTTCGCAATAGGATGTCAGATGAGTATCTTGCAAGTAACTTGGTGATTTATATAGAAAAAGAAATTGCTGAAAAGTTTGATTCGACATCTGTAATTGACGAGTTTAAAGAACTTAAAGGTCGTCGGGCTGAGCTGTGATACCTTTATCAGGTACTCATCTTTTCTTTTGCATTTTTCATTTGTATTTATGGACTTAGTTTTTTTTAAACGTTAGTTTAAATCATTGAAAATTAATGGATATTTAAAGTTCTTATTGTTTGACCCGACCCGATCCGAACCGGATCACCGACCAAAAACTGAGTGGTAGGAAAAAAAATTTAGGTCATGTGATTTCGGCCCTCCCTTGTCACACAGTCAAGATCCGCCACTGGCCATGTCAGCATATGGTCCACCATTTAACGGATTCGAACACCCAACCTCCCCAAGAGGGTTTTTTTCCCTCTACCATTATACTACAACCTAAGTGGAAAACAAAATCCGATCCATCAATTTGATATTTTTTTAATCGTAGCTTAAAAAATTGTTTGGAATTGGGTTTTTACCTTCGTGCTTTAAACCCATATCGAGAATCAAACACTTTGTTGGTTATGTACGCATTGATTGGATTGCCATAGGGTAAACCGACCTGTTTTTTATTATTATTTTTTTTACGATTGAACAGACAAACCGCTAGACCAAGTCAAACCAAAAACTATAAATGTGACTATGTGAGTCCTAAGTTTAGAACTTGTGATGGACGATACAAACTACATGACAATATAGTTGTAATTAGTCGTATAATAAAAACAAAAGTCTTATTTACTTTCGACTAAACTATAGTAAACATTTTACTTTTAGATTTAAGTAATACCTTATGTGATTTTTTAGACCAGTCCAACCAGTGAAGGCTATAAAAAATTGATACATCTAATATTGACAAAGCTATCTTGATCACTATTCTTAGCCATTTATCTCTATAATAAATACAAAATTTGGTCCCCTTTTGATGAACCGTCGTACTCGTTCGACTATAGTCTCGCTAGATCTAACATACAAACCGAATCAAATCTTGAAAACCAAACAAATCCAAATCGATTATGGATGACGGGTCCTCAACATGTTAAACCAAACCACCAATAACCAAACGAGTATCAAGTGGTTTGTATTGGTGATGGGTGCAAAGAATATGTGGTTTGGTGTAGTAGGGACATAGGGAAAAACATGGTTCACCCAAGTGCTTGTGACTGACCGGTGTTTGATGGTGACCCTCCCATGTGATATGTTGGCTCTTCATTGTCTTTTCTTCTCTATAGCCCCCACCCATATGGTCTCTTGCTCTAGTCAATTACCATCAGTCATCACTATGTCTTTTCTTCTATATCAAACAAAACATTTGATAATTATGTTGTATTTATTTTCCAAAATTATAACATAACTTCATTTTGTTTTATTCCCTACTAGCTGATTACCCCGGGAAGGTCCCGGGGTTGAAAAATTTAATATGATTTAATAAAAAATGATTAAAAAAAAAGAAAACTCAAATCACGAAAAGAGTAAATAACTTAAACATAATCAATCTTAGTTAAAAAACATTTATTTAAAAAGTTAAAAAAATAAAAAGCATAAACCATATTAAACATAATAAAGTATTAAAAGGATAACCTTCAACATATAATTATCTTCACGTAAATTAAAATATGTTACAATTTGACTTATACTTATATATATAGATGTAGAATTCATGATGGGGGTTGAAAAATATAACCATTTTAATAATACTAATACTAATAGTAATAATTATTACTCTTGTAATTAAATAAATAAAAAAATAACTTTGCTATAAGGTGACACCATGTGTTGCAGTGTTGGGCGAATCTTTCTCCTAGCTTTTCTTGATGAAGTATACCTATCGATCTTTAGAAGGGTAAAATTCCAATGATAACATGGCGATTGGGCTGAATTTCAACATCGTAGATAAGAACCTGGTTTAAAAGAAAAAACATGATTAATGAATAACCTGAACACTTTGTGTGTTTTTTCTGTATGAATATAACCCCACAAAAAATAGTCGTTTTTTTTTCGTTTTTATATAGCACTATGGTACTCGTTGGAAAGATAATAAAACGTTCGTTAATTTAGTGTAATTTTTTTATTTAAAAAATCTCGAATATAAAAGATATTTATGTTTAAAAATTATGGGAGGAAGATAAGAGAGAAAAATTTAAATTTGTTTTTAAATTCTTTTTTCCTAAAATAACTCAATTTAATTTTAGTAATTGAGAATTAAGAGATAGAGAGATAAATTTAGAAAAATACTTAAAAACACAAAAAACACTCAATTATTAAGCCACGTGGCACTCTCAAGTGGCATATATGCTTTCTTTTAAATATATATATATAGATTTACAATGAACCCTTTCTAACATGTTAGTCAATCCGTGTCGCCTTGCTGTTTCTCACCTCTAATCTTGTACTTGACGAGGACATTGTCCTCGTCATCTATGATCGAATCTAACATAACTAGCAATTTCCCCTTTTAACTCATGAAAGTGGTTCACGGGTTCGTGGGTAACTCGCCAAATAATTGAAGTAGAACATGTTCTTACACTTTCTCATCACATTAATCATTGAACATAACGTGCATTGGGCCAGGACCATTGCCCCCACATCGTTTCAATGAATAGGTGGAATGTTCCTATCTCATTTGTATCTTGTTACCTTTAAAACAATCTGCATTTTGTTTCAAATGATACTCGTTGGTCGTTAGTGAACTTTCGTTGAAATAATGGAGTTATAGTGCTTGCGAGGAGTCCTCGTAAAGTATGGGTTGGTTGAACGTTGTTATCCAACCAGTTTCGGTGGGTCAAAAACCAGTTTCGGTGGGTCAAAACCTTATATACCAAAAAATTTCTATACGAATACTATATAATCAGAACTTCTGAGCGAAAAATGAATGATTTAATATTATATTTGGGTAAGGGTTATCAAATATGAATAGTTCTTTACATATGAATGTTGTATTATTATATTTTTGTGACTTATTTTAATAGGGGAGGATCATTTGAGAACAATTTTAGTTTGAGAAGAAAAGGAAGAAATAACATTAAATGTTTTAACTCATTTCACATTAATTATCCAATTAATTAGTTTTAACATACTTTATTTTACACACATCAAAACTTGTCCTACATATATCAAAATTCATCCTACATACATCGAAATTGTCATACTTTTATTCTACACATATCGAAATTATCGTTAGATTTATCTTACACACGTAGACATTCATCCTACATTACATATCGAAACTTATCCTTAACAATAAATTATCTTTGCTTTAAAGATATATATATGAAAAAGAATTATAAATTCATTTATTTAACTAGTTTATGGGAGTTACAAAAACTTAAAAATTTATTTAACGTTAAATACAACTACTAAATGAAAGATTTCTATTGGCTTAAATTTCTTCTTTTTCTTCTTACAAAAAAATTTATTCTTATTTGAACTCTCCACTATTTTAATAATATTTATAAAGAACTAATTTAGAAAACATTAAATTGGATTCGTAAAGCTATTAAATTTCTTATTTGTTTATATGATGTTGTTTTGATTTTATAATTTATAAGTTGGATTTAGTGTTTATTAGTTATTATTATATTTAAATGGAAGGACAATCACATGAAAGTGGAAGGAGAATCACATGAAATATTAATGGATGCGATGTGTCATCATCATTGTACTGGATGTCACAGATATTTTTTCTATGGTAAGCTTTCTCTATTTCATTGACACGTTCTTGTCGTGAGCACCCAGATTGGGGTGTGTTTTGTTTGCAAAACAAGTAAAGAATATGTACCTTATGAACTCATTGCTACTCCACAATTATTATTACTAATTACTTTGTTATCATTCAATATAATCAAAGATTAGAGATTTAACTTCTATTTATTTAGGGATGAACTCTAAAATATGTTGAAAAGCATACAAAATACAAATTATTATTATTATTATTATTATTATTATTATTATTATTATTATTATTATTATGACAAAAATAAACTATTTATTCATTCAAACAATTAGGTTGCTAAAATTTATTGTTAATGATGAAAATGAACTGAATGTTTAATGAACATCGATATGTTCGTTTACTTATTCAGTGAGCAAATGAGCTAGAATAAGCAGGATTTTATGCCCGCTATGTAAATGAACTAACGTTAATACAAACTCCTCATTTGTTTATTTACGATCATGAATATGTTCGTCTCACAAAGTCCACTACTTTGTCGCTTATATGTCATCATCGTGCTCTATTTCTCAACATTATCGTTAGCTAATTTTCATTGTAAAGGATGAAATTTGGGATATACTGCATTATATTTTTCTATCCTAAAAAACTCCTAAAGTATAAACTTGTAAATAAACTCAATCAATTTGTTATTACAATTCGGTTTTTCACCTCACCCTACTATCAATAATCACCAAAATGCAAAAAAAAAAAAACCACCTTAGTAAGATTTAAAATCTCAATACAACAAAAACCAATGATAAGACCTAACAAGTAACAACATTAAAAGCCGTACTTGTGGTCACATCTAGATGCCTTATCTTTTATGTCACGGTCTTTTTTTTATAAATTAATGTTGTTTGCTACTGAAGTACAAAAGTAAGTCATTCTATTCTATAATAATACAATTCAAATCGTGAACAGTACTTCGCTTTCTACGATTGCCCCACGTGTTTTACTCTTCCTTTGTTTGCATCTCCACCGTTGTTTTTTTTATCAACCCTACAATTGTTTATTATTCTATATATTAACAATTCAATTTGTTAACAGTAAAAATCACGTGGCTTTCATTAATTGAATTATTATATTGTTTTTTAATTATTACACATATAGTTGTTTGAGCCTTTGTTTTCACTTATAAGTTACTAGATTATACCCCGGGAACGTCCCGGGGTTGAGAAATCTAATATGACATATTGATTTTACATATGAAATAGAATGATGCGCTTACAGTTACATGCAGAAAAGCTTCGGGTAGCACCTAACCTAAAACAATTAAAAATGTATCTCCAATGTTAACCCCTAACCTTAAACAATGTATAACTCTAATATTAATATCTAACCTAAAACAATGTATAACTCCAATGCTAACGCATGTTGAAAATAGAATTCATATTTACTGATTTGGACATAATTAGTGACTTGCCTATACATGATTAATGATTTACCTGAACACTTTGTGTTTTTTTCCTGTATGAACGAAACCACAGTACCACACACAAAAATAGTCGTTCTTTCTTCGTTTTTTATATAGCACTATGATACTCGTTGGAAAGATAATAAAACGCTCGTTAATTTGGTGTAATTTTTTTCTTTAAAAAATCTCGTATATAAAAGATATTAACGTTTAAGAATTATAGGAGGAAACATAAGAGAGAAAAATCCAATTTTGTTTTTAAATTAATTTTTTCCTAAAATATCTCAATGTCACATGGAATGACACATGGCACACTCAAAGAGGAGAATGCCTCTTTAAATGTCATGTCATTAAAATTGCTTTGGTTTATTATATGTATAGATTATACTTTACTAATATTTTCGTCATTTTTACTATAATTTTTTTTCCTTACTATGTATTATTATTAAAATCTATTTAACTTACCAAGTAGAGATAAAGCGGTATTGGTCGAATAACATTGGTACTGTTACAGATATTCGTTTTTATGGTTAAAAGCGTGTTAATATATGTCATCTTCGGTGTATTTCTTTCAATTGCTATTCAAGTGTCGGTACCGTAACGAACCAAATCAATATGGACCGAACTCCCGCTGCGAAGCGCGGGTAACTCACTAGTTAAATTACAATTTTGCTCATCATACGAAATGGCAATATTGCCCCTGTACAGAAAATTACGTTTGTTGCTTTTATTGTTCTCCTCCGGTGAATGGCATCGTTGCCGATCTTGCAATTTTTGTATATACATTATATAGATCTCTTTGATGACTTCGAATTTCTAAGTCGATTTAATGGTGGAGTTGGTGTGGTGGTGACAGTCGTTGCGTTGTGGTGGCGGTGTGTTCATAGACGTTGGTTTACAGCTTTACCCTTGGTAGTACAAAATTACAATTCCGGATCGATTTCAACAGTTGCCTTTTAATTCATAAACAACTATGTATTCTTTGATTCCTCTAAATATTTATTGAAAAAATTAAGGACTTTTACAGTAAGACTAGATGTAATTAAGACTTTACATTATTAGAATTTCCATGGTTTAGTACAACAAACGCAAATGGATTTTAGACATCCATTTGCTACGATATCTTCTCCTTTAGGAGCGATATCTATACATCTACTTATACACATCTTCATCATGCAAGTGCCCCCTCCTCTTCCGAAATCAGTGACATATGATTTCAAACCAGGAATTGTTTGGATATTCCAAAAAAAAATTAGAATAAGAAGATCACTATAACTAGCAAATTATAACTAAACAAAAAATATAATTACCATAGTTTTTGCAAAATTCCTGGGGGGGATTGGCCACTGACCCCATTCATAAAAAGCATGAAAAACAACACAAAGTATGTTATTTTTTTCTCCATTTTGGATGACAGAAAAGAAGGATGGTCGGAGGATGGTCATCGGTTCGGTCTCCGGTGACGGTGTTGAAGAAGGTGACAGGAGGTTATTGTGTATGTGTATTTATAAACTAACAACGATGAAAGGATGATGGTAATTGTAAAGTTTCTTCGTAAGACTCATGGAGAGTGGTGTTGTTACTTTGAGTGTATTAAGATCACCGGTAGTGGGGCGTTGTGGGGAAGCGTTATGCCACCATAGCGCCGGGGAACACCGCCCCCCCCGGGCGCTATGGCGGCGTTTTGGTCTTGAACGCCATGGATATAACGGCGTTGTTATGCACAGATCGAGTTTTTTTTTTCAAACTTTATTTATACATATAAAGGTGAAGGTGGTGGCTGACTGTTGAAGGTGGTGGTTGTGATGGTTGAAGGTGGTGGCTGACTGGCTGTGATGGTTGGAGATGAAGGTGAATGGTGATGATGGTTGAGGAGGGACGATGGTGTGATGGTTGGAGATGAAGATGATGAAGGTCACGGTGGTGGCGGTGGTAGAAGGTGGTGATGAAGAATGGTGGTGATGAAGATGATGAAGAATGGTGGTGATGAAGATGATGATGAAAATCTAGATATTTCTATATTTGTAATAATAATAATAATAATAACAATGATTACCCAATCATTTATAAAGCCCCATAACGCCCCTTCCCACTACACCCTCTTTTTCCATAACGCCCCATAACCCCCTTCCTATTACTTTATACTGTAATATTTTAATCCTCATAACGCCCTATAACCCCCCTCCACTACACACGCCCTAATAAGTAGAGAGATGGTATATGTTAATGATAGGAAAATATTACTATATATAAAGGTAGTGATATGGAATTGGGACCAGATTCGGTTGCAGAGGAAGATTAGACACGGTTGTTGCGTGTTGGTTGGAGGGGTGGAGTTCTCTTTTTATAGGAGGAGAAATGTACTGTTTAAACACTGTACGTCGTGGGTTTTAATATATAATATTGATTCGGCCGTACTTTGTTACTGTTCTATCTTTATCCGTCATGCAAATGTATGAACCAACGGTCCAGCCGTGTTAGCGGCTGTACCTTCTCTACTGTTCCGTCTTTATCTATCATGCAGAGGTATGGACCAATGGTCCAGCCGTGTCAAGGTTCGTTCATTCATCCTGAACGTTCATCTTCCAATCGGGAACATCCTCTTCCGGACCCTGTACCTGATTATCTTGTTCCGAAAGGCATAACAACTTGTATTTGGTCTATTTGTATTATAGTTCGGCCATTCGGATTGTCTTGGTTCGGCTCCTTGAGGCCAGACACCTGGTTCGGCTCATTGAGGCCAGATACTTGGTTCGGCTCGTCGAGGCCAGACACCTGGTTCGGCTCGTCGAGGCCAGACACCCGGTTCAACTCGTCAAGGCCAGACACCCGGTTCGGCTCGTCGAGTCCAGACACTCGTCAACAATGTGGTACACTTTATTCATGAACATATAGGCTATATTTATAGCCTTACAAAAACTACGTGGGAGCTACTAATTAGCAAATATAATAGTACCTACTATAATAGTACCTACTACTGACCATTTCTACCTAGAGATTCGGTACAACTTCTGTAACCAGGTCAAACAAATCACCGAGTCTAACGTATCAAATATCTATATCTATATATATATATAAAAGAAAGCATATATGCCCATTGAGAGTGCCACGTGGCTTAATAATTGAGTGTTTTTGGTGTTTTTGAGTATTTTTCTAAATTTATCTCTCTATCTCTTAATTCTAAATTACTAAAATTAAATTGAGTTATTTTAGGAAAAAAGAATTTAAAAACAAATTAAAATTTTTCTCTCTTATCTTCCTCCCATAATTTTTAAACATAAATATCTTTTATATTCGAGATTTTTTAAATAAAAAAATTACACCAAATTAACGAGCGTTTTATTATCTTTCCAACAAGTACCATAGTGTTATATAAAAACGAAAAAAAATGACTATTTTTTGTGGGGTTATATTCATACAGAAAAAAACACAAAGTGTTCAGGTTATTCATTAATCAAATTGTAATATATTTTAATTTACGTGAAGATGATTATATGTTGAAGGTTATCCTTTTAATACTTTATTATGTTTAATATGGTTTATGCTTTTTATTTTTTTTAACTTTTTAAATAAATGTTTTTTAACTAAGATTGATTATGTTTAAGTTATTTACTCTTTTCGTGATTTGAGTTTTCTTTTTTTTTAATCATTTTTTATTAAATCATATTAAATTTTTCAACCCCGGGACCTTCCCGGGGTAATCGGCTAGTTATTAAATAAACCAAAGTATTAAACCACTTAGTCTTCAAATTCCACCCATGCACTCTACGTGTCTACGTGAAGGCTTATGCTTAATTGTTCCATGAATAAACCAAGACTAAGTAGATGATCCATGCCATTGGGGTTGGTGGCCCAATGGTAGAAGCAAAGCTTCTAGGAACACCTAAGGGGGAGGTCATGGGTTCAAGTCTCACAAGGAGAAGAAATTTGCCGTTCAAAAAAAAAAAAAAGTAGATGATCCATAATTATCACCAGTGAACCGACAACGTGTCAAAACGTGACCCGTAAACCAACCGGTTAACCCAACACTGTATTCCTCCCTCTCTCTCTCTCGTTTCCCACACTATCACTCTCTCTCTCTCTGTTTTGTTTGGTGCCTGTGCTGTTCTTTATGTTGTCTCATTTATAGACAATATATTATTATATGCATGTATGTTTATCATATGTATGCATGTATGGTAAACGATGATAGGTGATAGGTGTAATGTTATAATTAGATCCATTGGATGACACATACAACATCTGTCTATTGTGCTGTCACTTCCAATTATGATAGGAGTTCTAGAACATTTGTGTTGGCAATTTATCATGTGTAGTGTACGTGTGTGTAAATGTATACATTTATTTCTTTTATTAATTTCTATTTATTACTGTATTAGATTTTAATGTTTATTTAGGTACATAAATTAATATTGGTAATTGGTTTAATTTTATTGTTTATATAAACTTTTAATTTGGTTGTAACCAAACACGTATAAGATCTAACCCGAGATAATTAAATAACCCGAATTTTTCTTGTATAATAATCTAGATTTGCAATAAGGTGGCTATTACATTTTCTTTAACCCATTGAGTCAACTTATGTTTCGATTATATTTTATTTGATGGATATTACAATATTAATATATTAAGAATTTTGATAATTCCAAAGTTCTCTCCAATTAAGAGTTTTCTTTCTCTTGTTAAATCTTCTATGCACGAGATACAAGTGCATTTTATGTGGTTTCATAAGTTTTTAATATAATATTGGTTGTCAAAAGAATGGACCTTTATACAAGTGCATTATATGGTTCCATAAGTTTTTAATATAATATTGGTTGTCAAAAGAATGGGCCTTTATACAAGTGCGTATGCGCTCGCATATATAAATATTGATAGATGATGAACTTATCGTTAATGATGAAGTATAAAGGTTCTAGTTTTCTGTCAAGTTGCTTTTCCTTGGTTTGGAGGTTAGCTTAATTGTGAATTAGTCCAATTTATTTCTTTGTCTACAAATTTAATATCATCTTGTTAACATAGTCAACAAGTAAGAAGGGAGTATTCTAACAACTTATATTTAGATGTAATTAAGACTTTACATCAATAGCTTTCCATGGTTCGGTACAACAAACACAAATGGTTTTTAGACATCCATTTGCTACAATGTCTTCTCCTTTAGGAACGATATTTATACATCGAGTTATACAAATTTTCATGGTACAAGTGCCCCCTACTCTTTCGAAATCAGTAACATAGGTTTTTAAACCAGGAGCTGTTTGGATATTCCAAAGAAAAATTAAGAATAAAAAGATCACTATAACTAGAAAAATATAACTAAACAAAAAATATTACCATGGTTGTTGCAAAATTCCTGGGGGATTGGCCACTGACCCCATTCATAAAAAGCATGAAAAACAACACAAAATACGTTACTTTTTTCTCCATTTTAGGGATTATTTCTTGTTGAAATATAACCGGAATGAAAAAGTGGATGTGAGAGGTGAAAGACAGAAAATACAGAAAGACTAATGGTTGGATCTAGAGCAACTGACATAGATGGAAAGACTGCATAATGTGTGATGGTAAAGTAGCAGGGTATTTATAAGAGTATCCGGAGTGGGGGCGGGAAAGGGGCTTGAAGGGGCATGAACACCACCTCGAGGGTGGCGTGGAGAGGGGCTTGAAGGAGGGGGTGGGGTAGTTTCCACTGGCGTGGGGCAGTATTTTTTTATTTTTATTTTTTTTGATTGGTCAGTATTTTTTTTTAATTTTAACACAATATAATATTATTTCCTTCCCACCCTCTTCCCCCCTTTCCACTCCCCACAATTTTTCCCCCACACATGGGTCCCGTAATTGCCACATGGCGCTTCATCCCCCTCTCCCCCCCACCACTCCTTACAGTCTAAGAGGTTGTGATGGGAGATAGATGAAGTACAATATGCTAGGTGGCTTAAGCAAATTTTTGCATGTGCCTTCTTTGAATATTCTATAATATTACATTATATTACACTATATTACACACTAAGACCGTGTGTAGTGAACACGAATTCGGGCATGGAAGGGGCAATTCAAGCACAAAATCACGTGCGTACACTGTCCCCTTGGGTGTGATTATGGCATTTTGGGTCGGAGCGTGAAAGATTTCACGTTGGTTTGCTCCATGCCTTGGCCAATCAAATGCTTCGATCCCAAACAGTAATATTGTGACACCCCAGGAAAATCCCACATCGGCCGTGGCCAGGAGAGATCCTTGGTTCATAAGTAATGTCTTGCCTCTTAAATCACCAACGCGTTTTGGGGCTTAATGTTAGTGGATGAGAGGAGAACTGCACAGTTAAGCGTGCTCAGGTGGGAGTAGTACCAGGATGGGTGACCTCCTGGGAAGTCTTCACCGGGCAACCAAAAACAAATCCGTGAGCTCTGGATGGGCAACCCATCGGGGCAAAGCGGACAATATTGGTGGTGAGAGGGGCCGGATGTTACAGATGGTATCAGAGCCACTCCTGTGTCGTTCGGGATGGTGGGTGCATACCTCATCAGGGACGATGAGACTCTAACAGGGGGTGAATGTGACACCCTAGGAAAATCCCACATCGGCCGTGGCCAGGAGAGATCCTTGGTTCATAATTAATGTCTTGCCGCTTAAATCACCAACGCGTTTTAGGGCTTAATGTTAGTGGATGAGAGGAAAACTCCACAGTTAAGCGTGCTCAGGTGGGAGCAGTACCAGGATGGGTGACCTCCTGGGAAGTCATCACCGGGCAACCAAAAACAAATCTCCGAGCTCTGGATGGACAACCCATCGAGGCAAAGCGGACAATATTGGTGATGAGAATGGCCGGATGTTACAAATATTTTATATCGTTAAAAAACTAGCTGTTTCAAAAAAAATTAATTCATTTGTAACCTTTTTAAACCCCAACTCAACCCATTTTTTATACATTCTCCTCCAATAATCTTATAGTCTCTCTCATTTTTTATAAACCCTCTCATATCTTTAAAAAAATATTATCAAGCATCCATTCTGCCCCCTTTGGTGTTCCATCTCACCCAACCAACCCAAACATGTATCGCCCAAACACCACCGAATCGCTACCAAACTTTAATTACCAAGATCGCGACAGGAGTACGATGGGGTTTTCGCAACTACTTGACATGCTCCAACAATATTTTCAAGGTCCAATGGGTTTAAACAAAAAATAAATAAAATAATTGGGTAATCATTGTAAGGGCCTTTATGAAACTTGAAACCACTACACACCCATTTTTAATTTCAAACCCCACAATGCGTCATGTGGGACCCACATGCCTCACATTACAAACTACCCCATAGTAGGCTTGAAATTTCAACCCAATATACATGGTCTAAAATATATGTAGATGGAAAGATAATGGGAGAGAGAGAAATACCACTTACCACTTTGCGTAGACAAAATTCTGCGTGGGCCATTATTTGAAATTAAATTACATTACATTATAGATACACTTAAATTCATGCTTTAATAATTTTGATAAACCTAAATAAAAATAGTTTTAGAGTGCAACTAAATTGCATTTAGGGCTTCTAAATAAAAAATAATTTTGATAAACCTAAGTAAAAACAGTTGCATGGTAGTTACGACCAAACATAGACTTAAGTGTCTTCTAAATTGCATTTAGAGCTTTCCAGACCAGACACACCGCTTCAGGTTCAGTTCAGTCTTAGAATCCAGATACCAAGTGAGTATTCACGACCCCTTTTACAGTTTTTTTACATTTTTCTGGGGGAAAAACATGCGTACAGTTTTCAATACAGTCATGACTATTATAAGAACATGAGACATCAAGGTTCAGGATCCATTAAGCCCTCGTGTCATACATCATATCATAACCATTAGCTATGGACTTAGCCATGAAAAACGGGGATAGATCTATTGGGTTGACCACCCCCACTCTTGGCCAGTCGCTCTGACCGGATGACAGATATCAAAAGAGTTCTTGTATTTCACATTATTCATTGTCTTTAGTCTACAATGGGCGATGCGCAACATGTTAAGGTTTGGTTATGGGCTCATGTCAGATCACATATTGATTATTGCCCTAGTTAGGCAATGATTTAGTGTGGCAACCGGGAAAAATTTTCTTTTCTCTTCGTTTCCTTTTCGGTTTTGGGCAATTTTCGGGACGAAAATTCTTTTAACAGGGGGATGATGTGACACCCGGCAAACTTCGGTTAACAATCCTTAAGGAATCAATAAGTCTACCTTAGCGAATCATACGTGTGTTGATGGTTCTATGAACCATCGGGAGTCGTTACAGTGATTCAGGGAATCATTGGGAGTCTGACTGAGTCAGTTGAGTCTTGGGGATGGTTCCGGGAATCATCGGGAGTCATTACAATGGTCCTCGGGGTCATTGGGAGTCGGTCCATAAGCGTGTGTTCAAGGATTGGTGATTTGTAGAATCATCGGGAATTTACGCACACACGCAAGTCTCGAGTCCCGGGAATTGGTGAACGGGTGTGAACGTGTTTGTTTTCATGAATTATGTGTTTATAATCATTATGTGACTTGTCGGTATGTGAATACGTGCTTATATGTGTTAAAATAGTGTTTAACGTGCCGAAAATTAACCCATAACACCCTGCAGCAGGCGATTAGGAGGCCTAATTGCCTGTTGCAGGGGCGAGTAGGCTCATATTAGGGGCGATTAGGGGCCTAATCGCCTGCATAGGGGGTGATTAGGTGCCCTAATGGCATGTTGCAGATTCCTACTCGCCTGTAACCTCTGGAACGACTAGAAACGCCTATAAATACCACCCTTGTGTTGCAAAACATCATTTTAGAAACCCTAGCACACCCCAAAGCCACCACACACTATACCCAACCTCTGTAACTCGTTTTTGATCAAGAAACCACCTTTACAAGATCTTACACCTTTCTTTGATAAAATCTAAGGTGTGTTCATCTTCTTAAACCTTGTTAATGATAAAGTTTTACTCCCTAGAGGTCCAGGCCTGGTTTCTAAGTATTTGTGTCTTTGAAAACTTGTTAAAAACAGATTATAAACAAACCCACACCTTCATGCTTGTTCTATGTTATGTTATCATGCAAATATGAGATTTTTGATATTAAAACGTGTTTGTTTCCATGTGTTTGATATGTTTCTGACTTAAATGAATCATTAGGATGATTGTCTATGAATTTGGGAGCATATAGTTGTGTTTTGATGATATTTGATATTTTGACCCGTTTGGGTGATTTTGGGAGACTTAGTGTGATTTAATATGTTTTGATGATTCTAGAGGATTAGGGTTGCTCTAGGATGATGCTAGAACAGTAGGAAAGAGTTAGACAACGTTGTTATGTGATGAAATATGAGTATTTGCTATTTAGGGTAAGTTTTACATGATGATGTGATGTTTACATGATGAATATGCTATTTTGGGAAAACGCTTGCATTCGGGACTGTTAGAGAGATGATAAATTGGGGGTTTTTGCTTGGAATAGCTTGGTAATTGAGTTGGGTTTGATATTGGGTGTTTCCACTTGTTTCGGATCTGATCTGGAGGGTTAAACGCGCGAAAAAAGTGGCACAGCCCTGCAGGGGGCGATTAGGAATCCTAATCGCCTGATGCAGGGACGAGTAGGAAAGGTTAAGGGCGAGTAGACCCCTAATCGCCTGGTGTATCAGCCAATTAGCCTCCTAATGGCATGTTTGACCATCCTAATGGCTAGTTGACCATCCTAATGGCTAGTTGACCATCCTAATGGCTAGTTGACCATCCTAATTGCTAGTTGACTTTCCTAATGGCATGTTTGACCATCCTAATTGCTAGTTGACTTTCCTAATGGCATGTTTGACCATCCTAATTGCTAGTTAACTTTCCTAATGGCATGTTTGATGTCTAATCACGTGATTAGCTGATTTAAGCATAGTTTGACATCCCGAACATGAAACGAAACCTAGGAACATGCTAGGAACCCTATGGAATGTCCGATAACCCGGTAATACACGTGTGGACTCGTATATGCGATATATGAACTATATGTTGACTTTGGTGAACTGTTACGCGTATTAAGTGCATGTTTGCTTGTGATTGCATGATTTCTCATTCTTAGTTAACACGTGAGTCGTCGGGTCACCAATGGGACGTTGGGTCTTGTATGTGTGGTCAAAGTAACAGTCAAACGTGTTTTCAAAACGTACTTGGTCATGGTCTGGACACTTGGGGACTATTTGACCTCCGGGTCAATGGTTCGGGTACTCATATGCATTCGATGATAGGTTGCCGATACTAGGGCTGTCATTTGCATTGTCTGTGGTTTATTAAGAAGAACGCAATCTAAGGTGAGTTCACGGCCCCACGTTTTACTGGTTTTGCTTTCGGGGGAGAAAACATGTTGGGTACTGGTATTCATAAAACGTGTGTCAAATTACGTATTCGTATTCATAAAACGTGTGTCAAATTACGTATTCGTATTCATAAAACGTGTGTCAAATTACGTATTCGTATTCATAAAACGTATGTCAACTTACGTTCTCGTATCCATAAAATGTGTGTCAACTTACGTTTTCGTATCCATAAAAGGTGTGTCAACTTACGTTTTCGTATTCATAAAAGGTGTGTCAACTTACGTTTTCGTATTCATAAAAGGTGTGTCAACTTACGTTTTCGTATCCATAAGAGGTGTGTCAACTTACGTTCTCGTATTCATAAAAGGTGTGTCAACTTACGTTTTCGTATTCATAAAACCTATGATTTGCTAAGTACTCGGATTGGTAAAGCTTACAAGGTAGTCGTTGGTTACTATAAGGTATTACGTATTTGTATTCTTGAATTCTTTATGCATTGGGGTATTCTTTTGGGTTGCTATACGATTTGTTAAAGTCCCGGGGAAAACCATGAATGTGCGGTGGTTGCACAACGGGGGAAATATGGATAGATCTATTGGGGCGTGACCGGCCCCACTCGTCGACTGGAGGTCGGACGGGTGCATGTTGTCTCTTAGAGTATTCTTGTATTCTTGTATTTGGGCAGGTAGTATTCTTGTATTCATGTATTCGTGTCCAGTAATGGTTTTCCAATCGTAGTAGCGACAGGTATTCATTTTGGTTGGCATTCTCTGAGTAGTATTCTTTTGGTCGGTTTACTTATGGTTTAGTCTACTTTGGAATACTCTTTGAAACTAACTAAGTTGCTTTTCACAAAAACCTGTGAACTCACTAGCATTATATGTTGACGTTTTTAGAATGTTTTTCTCAGGTCGTTAAGGTAGCAGCATCGGACTTAGGCGCACGGAGTCTCACTTGGCGTCTAGGATTCTAGTTTCATGTTTTCAGTAATTTCAGACTTCAGTCACGTTGTTTAAGTTGTAATCAAGATTTTAAAAAGCTTCCACTGTTGGTTTATGTTATGAAACTTAATGTTTTTATTTTACGTATTTTATCATATAGTGTTGTTTATTGTGACCGTTGACTTGGATCCTGGTGTGTCACACGCCTCGCGGTAGAACTCCGCTTGTGGAAATTTGAGGGTGTGACATTTAGTCGGTTTTGGATTACACGTCCACCATATAGAAAACCCGTGAACTCACCAACCTTGTGATGACTCATACAGTTTAAATGCATGTTTTTCAGGAAATTAGCATGGGTAATGGAACTTGCAGGGGTCGCCTGCGAGCATTTGTGGGATACCTTCTTTTGGACCGTTGTGTGGTCATAATAATTTTAGACATTTACATACAATGGTTTTAGTTTTAAACAATTAACGTATGTTAGACGAATTTGGTTGTTTAATGAAAGTTCCCGTTTTATTTTAATTAAATGCTCGTGTGACCTTTGTGCTTGAAAATCTTTCGAAGTCGCACCTCGCGTTTCCGCCTTGGCGAGGTGTGACAGATTGGTATCAGAGCACGAGGTTATAGCAAACTAAGATTCTCTTGAGTCAAACTATAATCTAAACAAAAATTGATTTCAAAATGTTTTCCAAAGAAAGAAACACAATGCTTATCCCTACGCGCTATGCAAGTTCCATGACAGTTATGTACTTCACACGTTAGTAGCTATACTAAGTACACCACATGATTACTGACACGCACGTGTGTTCATTGATTTCCAGGATCATGGCACACCAAGACGACCCTATAATTCTCTCGGATTCTGAGGAGGAGATTGTACCAGACAGCCCTCCAGCCGACGGTCTTCAGCAGGGTTATGAGCCCGATTCTAGCAACTCCGACACCGAGGACGATCACATGCAGGTTGATCACGCCGTTTCCGACGATAAGGAGGACGTGCCTGCTTGTGAGGCACAGGAGGAGGATGCACCCCCACCGCAGCCAAAGCCCCGGGTGTCGTCCTTTCGACCCTATCGCCCGTGTCTGGGTGGGACTCGTATGATGTACACCCCTCGGAAACGAGTGCTCCCCCCCCCACCAACTCCTATCGCTCCAGCTGAGGCTCCTGCCCAAGTTGACCCTGAGCCTCCAGCACCAGCCGATCCCCAGCCTCCAGTTCTAGAGGACCTAGAGCCACCCAGAAGGAAACTTCTCTGGAGATCTCAGGCTCATAAGAGGACTTATCTGCCGACTATGGATGGATTCTTGGCCTACTCTGACGAGGATACCGATGACCAGACTCCCTCTACCTTTGAGACTGGTGGTCCATCCCAGCCTCCCTCTGACACTCCGTTACGCACCGGCTTTGAGCCAGCTCATATGCTCCACACCCTCTACTCTATGCGGGACGTGGTTGGGCGTCACGACAACGAGATTGGGGTGCTGCCGGGGAGAGTTTGGGAGATTGAAGATGATCTATATCAGGCTTTTATCTCTGTATTGTCATGGTATATTTCCTTTTGATGATAATTGCAGGTATTGAAGGTGAAAAGTGAAAAAAAAGTGAAAACCGGCTTAAAAGATAAGGATTTGAAGACTTTTTGCAAAGTTCCAGATGAAGCACGGCCGCGCTCTAGGCAGGCACGGCTGTGCCAACTGTTCCAGGTCAGTAAGTCAACATTTCCAAGTCAACATGAGTCAAATATGAAGTTTTCAGAAGAGCACGGGCGTGCTAGGGGGATGTGCATGGGCGTTCTTTACAACATCGTGTTCTCCAAGGCTCAAACCGACCAAGACTGACAGACGGTTACAAAAAGCTGGGAAGCACGGGCGTGCCAGCCCTAGTACAGACAATTCTGCATGCAAGGACTCTGCAACAGTACCTGCTGTCTGGCATGGGCGTGCCCACTCGTTGTCAAGGGCGTGCTTATGTTGTTTTGCCTATAAATAGAGCCCTTCACTCCTCATTTTGGACATCCCATTTCACCCGAGTTTTACTCACACTTCAGCCACCTCTAGGGTCTTGCAAGTGACCTTTGGAGCCTGGGATCACTCCATAAATACTTGGTGAGAGAGAGTTGAGAGAAAGATCACTAAAACTCTTCCAGAACACCTTCTTTAATCCACCTACACTCACCACTATGTGTTATTCATGCACCCAAGATAGTGTGATTGCTATACAGCCAATGTCTGGCTAGATTAATCAAGTGTTGTTAGGGTGAAGACTTATTTTGGTATGGATTATATAGTTTATGTTTGTTAAGTGGTGTTGTGTTCTTGTTTAATTCTTTTCACCTAAACTTTGCTTGATGAATTAACTAATTAATTAAACTAGTCTATGGTCTTGTGGGTGTTTTGGTAGGAAGTGGGAGTATCCATGGTGTGTAACAACCCATGCACTTATGAGCTAACCTAATCCCACGAGTAGTGATTAGTCCATTTGTGGGTAGAAATACACACACTTAGAGACTTAATCCTCTACTACCAAGATCTCACTTAGGGTCGGTACGGTCTATATACTTGGTCCTGGTGATAAACCAAGGCTTGATCTTGCGACTTAGCCACATGGTATATGTGTTGGTTTTGGCGCAGCTTAAGTATTGGTGAACCCGTGTTAAAAGAAAACGGTCTTTATTTTCTTTTATCTTTATACTGCCACACAGTTATTGATAGACCATTCACTCTTTAAAAAGTTAATTAATTCAAGTAAAAGATGAGCTTGCACCGGTTGATCATGACACTTTTATGATATCAAATGGTTTCTTGTCCGGTCATGCACCGGCCACCGGCAAGTTGTCCATAAAAGTTTTAAGTGTCTAGATGTCATTATCGCAGTATTGGGAGGTGGATCATTCGGGGTTGGGTATACAGTCTTGAGTCATCTATTTGTCAGTATTGAGAGGTGAGCTTACCGGTTCGGGAGACCCTCACTTAAACACAAGAACACAGCCAAGTCTTGCAATAACAGTCACCTCTGGAGAATGTTGTAGCAACTCCAAGTTAAGCATAAGTGTGCACTAGTTCACACCACTTTAATAAACTATCTACTATTAATCCATACCAAGGTAAAGTCGGATCCCAAAGCAGCACTTCGTGTCGGTATTGATTTTTATTCTGATCACTCTCATTTTTCTTTCTTTTATTTTATCTTAGTTTTCACTAAAAGCAACTTAAAACTGAGTATGGGGAGTCATATCTTAGGGTTCGATACTCGGTACTTGCTATTACCTATACTACGCTTGATAGGTACACTTGCCTATCGTGTGGGTTTAGACTAGTCAGCAGATATCGTTTTAATTCTATAAATTTAAAACTTCGATAAGTGTTTTAATTTGAAGGTCACCTTTAATCACCCTTTTTCACCGAGTCTTCACATTTCCTTCGGGAAAGTGTTGGCTTTAAAAAGAAAGTATAAAAAGACCTAATCCACTCGACATCACATATGTATAAATGAAAAAAAAATTCTTGCATAAAAATGTGCGATTAAAGCAAAAAAGTAAAAATAAAAAATTGGCCTTTATATGAAATGTATGGTCTAGAACGGTTCTCTCAGTTCTCAAATAGGGGTTGGTTCTCTTAGGATCCATACCCTATATATATTAAATGGGTCAAATATTAACTTTTAAACTACAAATATATACCAAATGGGTTAAATATCAACGTTTATCAAATGGGCCAAACTACAAATATATATCAAATGGGTCAACTATCAACGTTCAAATTACAAATATATATATCAAATTGGTCAAATATTAACATTTAAACTACAATATATACCAAACGGGTCAACTATCAACATTTAAACTACAAATATATGCCAAATGGGTCAATTATCGTATATACTAAACATATTTACACCAAATGGGTCAAATATTAACATTTAACAAACATATATACACCAAATGGGTCAAACTACAAACATATATCAAATGGGTCAACTATCAACATTTAAACTACAAATATATATCAAACGGGTCAAATATTAACATTTAAACTACAAAGATATACCAAATGGGTCAACTATTAAGAAATAAACTACAAATATATACCAAATGGGTCAAATATCATATTTACTAAACATATTTATACAAAATGGGTCAAATATCAACATTTAGCAAACATATATACACCAAATGGGTCAAATATCATATTTACCTATGTTAGTTGCGGTTAGGGCTGTTCACGAGCTGAGCCGAACAGAGTGAAACCTCATGCTTGGCTCGTTTGCAAACCAAACCGAGCCGATCAGCTCGTTTATAATCGATCAAGAAACTGAGCGAGCATTGTTCGAGCGCACATTTTTTCGAGCGAGCATCAAGCAAGCGACGAGCGGCGAGTGTTTTCGGACAACCATAAATTTGGGATGTTTCCTTTAATATTCTCGCAGCCTAGTGATGACTGAGGTTCGATCGTTCGATAATGAGGCTCTAGTTGAGGCCAGTGAGATAATGAGCATAATACAAATAACAATTGTCGCATTATGGCTTAGGTTGATAGCGGGAGATGATTGTTGGTGGACAACTAATGGGATAATGAAGTGAAGCATATTTTTTCACGACTTAGGGTTTCACAATTAAACTTAGTGTTAAGTTTTCATTTGGTTGACTGTGTCAATAACTATAAATATAATTGTATATATGTATATATTGAGCCACACCCAATAGAGTGGCATG
This sequence comes from Ambrosia artemisiifolia, assembly GCA_032199755.1. NCBI lineage: Eukaryota > Viridiplantae > Streptophyta > Magnoliopsida > Asterales > Asteraceae > Ambrosia > Ambrosia artemisiifolia. The sequence continues at coordinate 12,995,327 of CM063514.1, forward strand.
TATAAAACTATAAATATAATTGTAATTAATGTGTGTATATATAATTATATATATAATAAATTAATAAAAATTATATCTAGCCGAACCGAGCCAAGCGGACCTTTTCTCGTGCTTGGCTCGTTTACAATTCGAACCGAGCCGATCGGCTCGTTTACAACCGAGCGGTAAATCGAGCGAGCAATTTCCAAGCGAGTGGCAAGCGATCGGTGAGCGCCGAGCGTTTTGAACAGCCCTAGTTGCGGTTGCGTTGGTGTAAAATGTGGAAGGCTTTCTCTCGAACAAGGCATAGGCACAATCCCGCAAACATATCTGCGACGTCTGCCCAACACTTCTTCAAATATACAAACCTTCAAACATCCCAAATAATATTAGTTTTAACCTACTTTAAATCCAACAAACAAGCACACAACCATGAAAACTAAACACGCACATACACAAATATATACCAACATGTCACACCCCGCTAAGGCGGAAACACGAGGATGCGACCTTGAAAGGTTTTCAAGCACAAGGTTCAAGCAACACACAGATTTATTTAAATAAGCACCATCAAAGGATGGATATTGTCATAAATTTATTCAAACCATCATAACATTGTCTGGAAAATAAGAAAGTGTCTGAAATTCATGAACTTGAAACTAACATATCATGGGACTTGAGGTGAGTTTCACGACCCCTTTTTCACTGTTTTATGTTTTGGGGAAAAGCATGCATCGTTTACTTGTTTTTAGAATGAATTCCTACTGGACCGGTATACATGAGACGATATGTTTAGATTACTCACTAAAGCCCTCGTGTGATAGTTTACCGTAACCATTAGCTATGGATTTAGCCTAGAAACGCATGAATAGATCTATTGGGTTGACACCCTCACTCTTGGTTAGTCGCTCTAACCCGGATACATACGACATAAGAGTGCTTGCATTTCTTTTATGACGATGCATTACCTTTATTGTGCGATGTGCGAGGCACCACTCGTCAAGGTTTGGTTATGGGCTCATGAACGTTTATTGTCATTGCTCTTAGCTAGTCAATGATGGGTAATTCACGGATTTCATTAAACTTTACATTTTCAACTATTTCAAAACCTGTGAACTCGCCAACTTTTGTTGACAAAGTTTTTATGCATGTTTTTCAGGTAACTAAGCTATGGATGGAACTTGGGATATGTTTGGGCATTCATTCACGACTATCACTTTTGATGTTTTCAAAACTTTTGATCCCGTGAAGGGCTTTAAACTATATTTTGTGATGGTTGTTGTCATTGAACATGTTTGGTACTTTTACTATTAAACAAAATATGAATGTTTGCTCGAATCTTGTGCTTGAAAACCTTTCGTGGTTGCATCCCGTGTTTCCACCTAGGCGGGGTGTGACATTTACCATAGTAACGGATGTTTATAGTGCAAAACTATGCTATAAAAGTCGTCAAAATGTGATTATTAAGGCATATAACGAATAGGACTAATGATTAAATTAGAACAACAAATTGGTCTTGTTTTGTGATTATATATAGGTCCTAGAACTTAAATTTAGTTTATAAGAGGTTCATAAGTTGATACGATGAATTCTGGAACTTGTTTAATATGAAAATTGCTAAAATAGGCCTTATTGTGCATTCTAACGGTATATTAACTAGGATTAGTAATGTAATATAAATATTATGATGAATTTTATGCAAAATGAGTTCTTAGGAATATCGTCATAAAGCCTAGACTGTCTATATGTGGTTTGTGTTTACAAGTTGTGGCTACATTCCGTTAAGAACGGCCCTATATGAACAAGAGTCTTGGCGTAGTGGTTGTATAAGACTATGTGTTACCCGCATGTGTGTGACTACATTATAATGAGTTATGTGAATTTAACATGGAATGGTTATATGTGTAAATGTGGACCTAAGGAATGAGTGATTTAATGTGATATATATGTATGTCAGGACTAAAACTAAAACGGATACCAAAATCACCAATGGTTGATAGGGTAAGGGTTGATGGAAATTTAATGTAATAAAAGTGTCAATTAAAAATTGTCTTTCTAACCTGCTTTGTTTGTACTTAGTTTTATGGCGCCAATAACCAACACATTTCGCATCTGCACAGAACCGAACAATAAAATCCTGGACTCTAATTCGTACTTAACATGTTGGTATTCAAAATAGTTATTCCTATCCCTGCCAAGTTCTTCACTCACCCACTCGTCACCACCAGCTACCAACCATAAGGCAATTCCAATATTAAGGTCATGTAACATCAACGATTATTAGTTGTAGTCCGTGTTCTGGATCTATGGTTCCTCGATCACAAAATTTGTTTTTGGTCTTCGACACCACATATATGCTTGATGACAAAAGGATAAGATTCCAGATATGCATGAATCACAACCGATATACCACCCACTATGCCTTTTAGTTCCATACTACTTCCACACACATAGCCTCAAACACCAATATAAGATAAAGATTGCTTTTCGTAAGGTGCCTAGACACCACACTACCCTTAAACCCCAATGTTAAAAGCTTTAATTAATCTATACTATATTATAAAGCATGAATTAAATTGATAAATGAATTGTTTGATAAATTGATAAATACAATTAAATTGCTTTGAACTATATAATATTAAAATTTTTAATCTTCATATTCTAACATGATAGCAATTAAAAATAAGAAATTGAAAGGATGCAACTTCTTATATAATTAAATGATTTGTTAATTACTAGAGGAAAACTAAAGAGATAGCAAACTCTTATAAATGAAAACAATAAACTCTTATAAATGAAATTTCTTTTTTCATAACAATAATGGTTAGATAGAATGTGTATGTAAAAATAGAGCAACCAAGCATGATGCTTTCCGTTTGAATACATTGAAATATGTGAACATGTTTCGGCAAGCAAGGTTACTCAAGTGTTGTATGTTTTGTCTCTACTTTGGTTATGTTTGTATGTATTTTCGGATTTTGGTTTTAAAAAGATTACTTTTTTTTGTTCATACAAGACATTCTTGTATACTCTTGTTCTGATTTGATGATCTTGTAGGAGCTTCAACTTTTAAAAACTTATGTATGTATTGTGATATATATCTTTTGACATCACTTTCATTTAACGTTAAACATAAATTTTGTTGTGAACTGGCAACATAATAATTGAAAATACAAATAACCTTCATAAAACACTTAGATATAGGAAACATGCGCCAAACTTCGATTGTTATTTTCAAAAAAGTTGTCTCTATATAATTGTTATGGGACCCAATGCCAATTAAAAAGTGTGGTGGCCCCTTTAAAAATTCTCTTCTAAACAGTGTCTTTGTTTTAATATATATATTGGCCACTAACTTTTAGATTAACTTTATTTTTATCACTAACTTTTAGGTTAACTTTATTTTATTTCAATTTGACTACCAAACTTAGACCATTAAACTTTTAGCTTTTAGGATTTAAAACTTTGGCCACTAACTTTTAGCTTAACTTTATTTTCTTTCAATTTGACCACCAAACTTTTAGCTTTTGGGATTTCAAACTTTGACCACCAAGCTTTTAGCTTTTAGGATTTCAAACTTTGACCACTCAATTTTTTAAAACTTGCATTGCACTTTGGCCAACATTTTAGCTTTTAGGATTTCAAACTTTGACCACCAAACTTTTGGCTTTTAGCCGCGAGTATTTTTTTAAGCCCACGCAAGAATAACAGTCTTAATATATTTTTTTTTGTCCACGAAACCCTCCACGCAACAGGAGCTCCCCCAGTGACACGCAATCTTTAACGTCCGCCATTCACTCAACGCAACAGGAGTTTCCGCCGCGTTTCACACAACAGCCGCACCCGCAGCGAAGCGCGGACAACTAATACCTAGTTCCAAACTATATCACTGTTATTGCTTCAATATTGTTGACATGTCATTCATGTCTAGTCCAGCTACCTTCAAAATTAAGTAATTCTACTTGAGATTTTTTATTTGATAAACAAATGTATTATATTATCTTGGATTTTGATTATATTTCTTTTGGTTATAGATAAGTGAAAGAATAACATATACTATAAAAGGGTATATTTGTCCGTTAAAGCAAAGTTAAGATGCTTATAGGGATATTTTGGTAATTTAAGTTATCATTTTATTTACAAAGTAAAAATTTGATCCCCATTTTAACCCTCACCACCCTTCTCCTTGTCACTCCCATTGAAGCCTGAAATGTAACTATTATTATTGCCATTGTCCCTTCACCTTCGGAATCTTGACCATGACCCTAATCTCTGCCATCCATTTCTCTAAACGGTAACTTTGGTTACTCAATTGAATTTATATATCTTCATTCTTTACTGTTTGTTGTCAAAATATGCCACAAGGTTAATCCTCTAAAGCTTTCTACATGTGTGTTTGTTAGTGTTTAATTAATAACATGGGTGTTTGATTGATCAAAGTGGGTAGTTATAAAGCATGAGACAAGGATTTCAACCAAATTTAAGTAATTACAACATTTTTTGCTTATTGTACAACAAGTTAATGAAATTGGTAAGGGGCAATAGGGTATTTCTACATAAGTATTAAATTGATAAATGAATTGTTTGATAAATTGATAAATACAATTAAATTGCTTTGAACTATATAAAAGTAAAATTTTTAATCTTCATATTCTAACATGATAGCAATTAAAAAGAAGAAATTGAAAGACTGCAACTTCTTATATAATTAAATGATTTGTTAATTACTAGAGGAAAACTAAAGAGACAACAAACTCTTATAAATGAAAACAATAAACTCTTATAAATGAAATTTCTTTTTTCATAACAATAATGGTTAGATAGAATGTGTATGTAAAAAGAGAGCAACCAAGCATGATGCTTTCCGTTTGAATACATTGAAATATGTGAACGTGTTTCGACAAGCAAGGTTACTCAAGTGTTGTATGTTTTGTCTCTACTTTGGTTATGTTTGTATGTATTTTTGGATTTTGGTTTTAAAAAGATTACTTTTTTTTGCTCATACAAGGCATCATAGTTTATTCTTGTTCTGATTTGATGATCTTGTAGGAGCTTCAACTTTTAAAAACTTATGTATGTATGTATGTATGTATGTATGTATGTATGTATGTATGTATGTATGTATGTATGTATGTATGTATGTATGTATTGTGGTATATATCTTTGACATCACTTTCATTTCCCTTCAGTTTGACAAACACCTATTTTGCCTTAGCCATGATAACCTCGTGAAATTAATAAAAGATTTAGATTAACTATATCATCTAATCATGTATAGATAATTACTCCCTCCGTCCCATTAGAAGTGTCTTGGTTTGAAAAACACAAAGTTTTAGGCATATTAAATGATTGCTTTTTTTGCTTGCCATATCACAATAATACCATTGTCATATGTGGGTCCATCATATTCTTTGTTTATTTTAGTTATGTTTTTAAGGGTAAATTTGGAAATTGGCTAATAATTTTTGAAATTGGACACATGAAATGAGACAAATAAAAAAGGGAATATGGACACTTCTAATGGGACGGAGGGAGTATATCATAGCTGTGACACCCGACAAATTCGGGTTAACTTTCTACAAACATTTATAACTTACTTTAGTTAAATTATATATTTAGTTTAATTCGGATGAATTAAATTGGTTGAATATATGCGAAACAACAAGCAGATAATCTGGTGAATTATCTGGACATACATACGGATAACTGACCCTGATCGTTGGTGACATAACCAAACAAATAATTGTAGAATAACTCGTTTGGTATTATTTGCAATTATGTGACCATGTGAATTTGTTTGTGAACATATGCACAATTTTGTGTATTTAAGTGAAACGCGTTACCGAGTCGTAACCAATACCTAACGGATAGAGAAACGTAAATAAGTTATAATTATAAAATATTTGGGTTAAATATTTTATATATTAATTAGTATCTACTATATATATACGTATATATGTGTATATATATTAATTGCTAATTTAGTCCCTGAGGTTTGTCAAAAATTGCCACTTTCATCCAAATTTGTTTTTGTCATTTTAGTCCATGTGGTTTCATTTTTTTGTCATTTTAGTCCCTGTGGACTAACAAGATTCGAATGAAAGTGACAATTTTTGACAAACCTCAGGGACTAAAATGACAAAAAAATGAAACCACATGGACTAAATTGACAAAAAATAAAATATTTGGATGAAAGTAACAATTTTTGACAAACCTCAGAGACTAAATTGGCAATTTTCATTTTTCATTCATAAACACAAAAACGCGACTAATTACATCAAGATAGCGGGCAGGCGGGCAACAAGCTGCGCCGCCACCCCTTTCTGGATAGCAAACCCTAACTTACTAAAAACGAACTCATGTCCCCCCGGAGTCGAGACACTGCTATGAATAACCCGTTGGACTCTAGTCAAGAAACGGATGGCTTCCGACGCCAGAGAGCCAAAGGTATCAAATGCCAGGGAAAAAAAACATGTTATTGGCAATTAACTCTATTAAAAAATATAATGTTTTGATATCTTGTGTTGACCATGCCTCACAATCAAAAGGAACAAATCGTTGAAGTAAAAAAAAGGATTGTGTTGGTTCAAAATGCCATGTGCTAAACGACAAAAAAATATATATAAAGAGTATGAGGGGACGCAGCAATAGCAAGGCCAGCAGCCTTGGGCTGCTCACGAGCTCAGCCAGTTTTTGGCCCAAAGCGCCTTCACAGGCCCATTTCGTCAGATTCCTTTTAAAATAGCGATTTTAATCAAATTTTAATATTATAATTCAACCCTAATCAGCTCTCACCTCCTAATTACGAAAATTAAACCCCTACCCTCTGCCCTAATCATATTCTAAAGATCCTAGGAGCTTAAGGTGGTTTGGGATCAAAGAGAGTGAAGAACTAAGGTGTGTAACCAACCTTTAATGATTTTTATACTTGTTTTAATTATTTTTATTAAGTTTTGTCCAAACCCAAAAATATTCAAATCTGATTAAAATTATTTTTATCAACTAATAATGATTAAAAGATGATTATTATATGTTTGTTTTGGGTTTTGATGAGGAATTATATATATAAAAGTATAGGGTGCATGTTATAGCCAAAACTTTGATTTGTGTAAATCCTAGATCTTAGAACCATGATGTTGGAACTTGCATGGTGTATTATTATGATGATGTTTTAATTATTTAAGATGGATAACATGTGTTAGATGATGATGATTTGACATGATTTGAATTATTGTTCTTAACCTGCCCAAAAAGGAAACATTCTTGATTTTTAGATTTTGAAATTGATATCAAAGCACATTATGGAATATGTAATGTTAGGATATGCTTAAGGATGATTAGCTAAGTATGTTAGAACACTCGTTTCAGTGAAATCAAACTAGAATCACTTACTTGCTAAAAATGGAAACTTTTTGCATGTTACATGTTCTTCGAGTTCATAACTTACTAGGTTTGGAAAGATTTCATGGGATACAAGTTGTAGGATGCATGGAATGTGTTATATGACTTGATGGGAATCATGACATGATAGTAGTAGGATGTATGTGCGAACTTGAAATTGTGAGCATAGGTTACATGTGACACATTACGTGACAATTCACATGGTAGATGCTAAGAATTGCATGCACTGTGTATGTAATGTAATTCTAGGTCTATGTGGATTAATCAAACATGAAACATTAATAGGTCACCAACGGGTCGGCGGATCAAACGTGGTCAAACTTAGTCAAACACTTTTGTAAAACACAAACTAAGGCATTGATCGGATTCAATGGATTAGCTGGACAAACACAAACATTGGACAAACACTTATAGGTTGTTGTATGATAGGTCTCCAGTAGTGGGATATCTATTTTACAAAACACTTGCTTTTACTTTAACACGCAAAGCTAAGGTGAGTTTCACGGCCCCTTTTACTGTTTTCCTGTTGGGGGAGAAACATGCTACACAAACACACGAACATTGTAGATCACATGTACTATTATATCACTTGTTCACTGTAGCGTAACTTTCATTCTTAAGTCCTTAAATTGTAAACCATATTATGTGTAACATAGCGAGGAGATGTGAATAGATCTATTGGGTCTGACAAGCCCCACCTGTGTCAACTAGAGGTTGAGCAGGTGCATATTGTCCTAAACAGTTGCCACCGTTGAATGAGCGGTGGCGGAAGGCAACCAACTACCAACAGTCAGCAATGGTTTATGTACGCTTAATAACTTGTTAATGTCTAGCTAGCATTGGATATAATTAGTAAATGGATGTGAGTCTATACGGACAAACAGACAAATGGATTTTCTTACATTAAAACCTGTGAACTCACCGACTTAAGTGTTGACAAATTTTTACATGTTTTCTCAGGTGTCTAAGATAGCAACAGCTAGGATGCACGTGGAATCACACTTGCATACAAACACCATCAATTAGTTTTCTAACATTTCAATTGTATATTGGTTTTGGTAAACTCGCGACTGTATTGCCAGATGTTTTATATTTTGCTTCCGCTAAACTTTTAAAACTCGGACTGTCTGGTTTATTCACGTATGATTTTGAAAGCATATAGAGGTCGTTCATTCGACCGTTGACTGGATCCTGGTATGTCACGCGCCTCGCGGTAATGGTTTTTATAAAAGCACAAAACTTTACTTTGCAGGGTGTTGAAATGAAATCGATGTTGATAATGGTTTTTATATAATGTAGGGTTAGAACTCATGAATAAAGTAAATATACAAATGATTGGTTAATATAAAAGCACAAAACTTTACTTTCTATAAGAAAAAAAGGATTTGGTAACAGACTAACGGTACAATTAGTAAATGTATCGAGTAAATTTGAAAACATTTTGTGATAAGAAACTTATGGATTGCTATCTAAGGAGGTATCCATTAAGACACGACCTACAATTTAAGTTTCAAGTAAGATAATTGATGTAGTATTATACGCTTTTATTTTTATTACAAAATAGTTGAGTATGTGATTATGAGGTGAATCATATATATCAAGCATTGTAGCTTGATGCACTTGTTGTATCTTTATTTTAAATAGAGCAATTCAACTAATAATAATGATTTTTAAGACTTTGTTATTTATGATAAACACAATTAGATATGTAATTTTTGTTAGCTCTCTCTTTATGCATGAACTTATTAAAGTTATATTTTTTATAACTAACTAGGTTAGAATCTCTAGTTTTATAACTAACTAGGTTAGAGTCCAATATATTATAATTAACGTGGTTTTCGTTATAAAATTGAACTGAACCATAGCATCATGTACACACCACTAAAATCAGTGGCATAAGTGTTATATTTCCCGTCGCATCGCGCGAGCAACCCACTAGTATTTTCTAACATATCTTGTTGTCCCACTTTTAATATTTTCCAACTTGCACTATATAACACATGTATTATATTGGCTAGTTAACATATACTTTTCTTTCAAATGTGTATAGTACATTTTTATTATTAATCTATATCTATATATCTATAATCTATAATCTATAACTTATAATAAAATAATCAAACTTTGATGATGTGGCATTCAATAGAGGCCTCAACCCCTCCTTGAATGTGCCACGTGGCATCATGTAGGATTTTTTAATTTTTGAGTTTTTTTAATAAATCTATATATATTATAATTATTTTAGGAAAAGATAAGAATTTAAAAACAAAATTAAATTTTCTCTATAATGTTTCCTCCCATAACTTTTAAACGTTAATATCTTTTATATACGAGATTTTTTTAAGAAAAAAATTACACCAAATTAACGAGCGTTTTATTATCTTTCCAACGAGTACCATAGTGCTATATAAAAAACGGAGAAAAAAAAACAACTATTTTTATAATTATTTTAGGAAAAGATAAGAATTTAAAAACAAAATTAAATTTTCTCTCTAATGTTTCCTCCCATAACTTTTAAACGTTAATATCTTTTATATATGAGATTTTTTAAAGAAAAAAATTACACCAAATTAACGAGCGTTTTATTATCTTTCCAACGAGTACCATAGTGCTATATAAAAACGGAGAAAAAAAAACAACTATTTTTGTGGGGTTTTGTTTTCAAATATATTTTACTCTACTAATAAATCACAAACGATAAACATAACTTCATAGGCAGAGATTCCTTTTTTTTATATTTGAATATGATAACTTATGGCAGAAATTTGTTTAAAATAAATATTATTATTATTATTATTATTCATTAATCATGTATTGGCAAATCATTAATTATGTTGTCATATTAGATATTTTATTATATATATATATATATATATATATATATATATATATATATATATATATATATATATATATATATATATATTGCAAAGCTAATAATCCTACATGTCATAATATTATTCAATCTCTCCTTTGAGAGATGCCACATAGGATGTGATGTGGCAACTCTAGACCAATTAAAAAAAAAGAATAAATATGATTTAACCTAATCTATTTATTAAATACCTAATCTACTAAATCTAAATATTAAACCTTTATTATTTTCTATCTCATGTTTCCTCCCATAACTTTTAAACGTTAATATCTTTTATATACGAGATTTTTTAAAGAAAAAAATTACATCAATTTAACAAACGTTTTATTATCTTTCCAACGAGTACCATAGTGCTATATAAAAAATGGAGAAAAAAACGACTATTTTTTGTAACCCGACAGGTATTGTGTCAGGTTTAGGATTAGTTTAAAAAAAATTGTGGGTTTGGGTCGGGTCGGGCCTGGGATTAGGTGATACCCGACCCAATTACCCGAAACCACATACCCAAATACCCGAACTATATAACCGATCATATACCCATGAATTTTTTAACGCATCACATAATCCTTAGACTAATGCGTTCGATATTTCAATAAATAACTTTTTTTGCACAGAGATTCTTTATATATATATATATATATATATATATATTTGAATATGATAACTTATGGCAGAGATTTGTTTAAAATAAATAATAATAATAATATTCATTAATCATATATTGGCAAGTCATTAATTATGTTGTTACATTAGATATTTTATTATGTCATATTAGATATTTCAACCCGGGACGCTCCCAGGATAAAAACTAGTATTTTTATAAATCATGACTTACGAACCAAATCACGGCTTGCTATACAGAATTCGAGTCACGTGTCAACAACTATAGATGTAAGCAACAACATCTGAAGATAACTACGAAAGTAGTGAAAGAAAAATGCAATTTTGTAACGTATGCATATATACGAAACTTGCCATCAATTTACACAAAAAGGATGACCAAAAGCTCCAGAATCCATATTATTACATGTATACACTTAAAAGCCAATTCCACATGTTAGCCATAAAAAATGAGAGAATCGTTATGAATCATGAAAAGAACTTACAGTCCCTAAAACAATTGTTCACAAAAGAATATTATAGGTGAACTTAAACATACTGGATAAGAACCAGGTTTAAAAGAGAAAAAAACAAATTAATTAAACATATTTAACTATATATAAAAAATAACAACTAGTAATATAGCCCCGCGCTTCGCTGCGGGAACATGGTTTTAAACAAACATAGACACATAAGATTTCCCACATGATTTAAAATACAAAGTTGTTGGGATTGGCACCAACTACAAATGACATAGCATTCGATATTGTGGCCTAAGTACCCTCGCGTGAATTACACATTTGATTCGTTAAGGATCCTGTATACATGTTTCCCAATTCGTTTATTCTGAAACTCCTCTTTCAAGTCCTTGAGCCTCCTACAATCTTAACATGCCATACATTCATTTCGCGCTTACAACCGTGCAAGTTTAGTAGTGGTTGATGGATGGTAGACGCATTTGATTTGCCACCTAAGAATATTCGTAACCATTCCTATTATTTGCAAGTATATACAAAAATTTAAAAGCATAAGAATTTCTTATACCAGAGCTAACAAAATAACTTAAAAAAAATACATATAGAATATTAAAGGCGGAAAAATACATGGATTCGGTAATGGGTCAAAATGGATACTTCTAAATATTAAAGGTACAATCGTAAAGGTTATCCACATTACTTTGGGGGTCAAATAACATTTTGGATGATGAATTTCGTAAGCTGCATGTTAAGGCAAGCAAAAGGAACTGTAAATAAAAGAATGCTAATAAAAAGTATTAACTCCGGCTGAACAAAAGAGCAGATCTCATATGGAAATATGGCCATTTTGTTGATACTATAATACATTCAAGATACGTACCTTGATTGCACTTTCGTCAACTTTTGAAACCTTGATACATGAATCACCATAAAAGGGGTCCATAATTGTACTCCAAATATAAGACAATCCATTCGCCCTGAACCGTAAATAGATCACACGGTAAACATTTTCGATGATCAAATTTAAATTATATCTTAAAATACATTTACTTTTCAGGTTTTAATATTGTCTAATACAACCAGTTAGCTAAATCAAATTACTTAGTAGTAGTACATTGAAAGTGTAGCAACCTAATAACTTATCTCTTGCTGGAGTTGCACATTTTACAATAGAAGAATAGGCAATATTATTAGTCGATTAAGAAATAGATTAGCATCATGCCACACAACATATGTAGTCTAATTAACACCTTGAATAATTACTTGCTTAAGATACATGAAGATTGCAATCATATAATAATTGAATCTGATTAGAAACCCTTATAATTAGACCACTACACAGGTCGTTTTGGCATATAAAACACTTTTATCTAAAGACCTTAAATATATTTCATGTTTCCAACATACCTATAAGATATGTTGGTGATCAAATTGGAATTGTTACCCAAGTTGTGTACTTCAGTTGGTTAATACCTGTATACCTCTTCAGCTTTCAGCGCTGTAAATCCAAAATAGTGAAGAAGTCTGCATAAGAACAATTAACCTCAATAACGAAAATGTGTTTTACGTATAATTTTCATTGCTCTGTATATCGTTCCATATAGAATGAACGCTTGTAGTAGTAGTAGTAGTACAAAGGGACATTTGAAGTTGAAGTTGAACATGAATCGGTGTAAGTCTAGCAAACAGGTCATGTTGGGCAACGTGTGAAAACCGGTTATGATCAAATTTTGTATAGGTCAAAATGAGTCATTTTAAAAGTATTAATTTGGCTATGGTCAAAACTTAAAACACATGTTGACCAAAACGGGTCCTAGTTGACTGGTCGTTTTACAAAAATTGTATAAAATGAGTTTATTTCTATAATTAGTTTTATGGCGGCTAATGGAAATGGTGCACGACGGAGGTGCTAGCCCTGGGACCTATTGTAGATTAGCAAGTTTCATTAGGGTGACTAATTTTGGCCCATCATATGATTAAGTACCTAAATCTCTTGAAAATTAGATCAGCTGGTGTAATCAAATTCAAGATTGAATTGTGACGGTAAAATTTTGATCAACTGACCTGCATCAGATGCTAGATGGAGAGCAACCATGTGATATCCCATTCCATCCCCATACTGTACAAAGCAAATTCTTGTTTCCTCTTGATTGGCACTTTCTCATGAAAAGTTTAGCCATGACAAAACCCCATTGTGTTTTCATCTTTATAAGCTTGTGTAATAATATAAACTACAAATCTACCCCAATTCATGCTAACATGACCCGTTCCTTCTAGCTGTCACCACTATCTGACACCCTCAAATTTTGAATTGAGATCACTACCACCCTCTCCCAACGACTGTTGCCTCTGTGTAAGCCACCACGACCATCGTTATATCCACCTTGTTGGTTCGTTCTGTGAGGGATTAGGGTTTTGGTTTTGTTTTGTTTGGTTTGGTTTGATTTGCCAGTAAGTTGGAGACAACCACAAATCATCGCCGTAGACGGGTTCGTAATGGAACCCTAGACCCCAAAACACTGATTACACTAAGATCAGTCTCCACCTACTTTGACTGGTATCTTTTTATCCGGGATGAATTCGTCTTCTAACTTGTTCTTCAAGCTTATTCGCGTGGAGTTTGTAGGTTGTTCAAGTTTCTGGCTCTTGTGTTCTTATCTATGAAAGGTAGATGAGAGAGAGGGAGGGGAAGTCTGGGATTGGTTTTGGTGGAAGAGTATGCAAAAAAGGGTTGTACTTGAGAAAACAAACGCTAAAATCGGTTGTACAATTTGCAATAGTAACTTTACACTCACATTCTAGATTTACTAATTATATATATAATAATAATATGAATAAAAGCATCAAGACCGTCTCCTGAAAATTGAACAATCTGGTATGCAAAACCATTAGACAATAAACCATTCAACAATATTTACACATATTACATTCATTTTATTATTCCAAGGTGAATCGTGTATTCATTTTCAGGAACCCCCAAAAAATTAAACCTAACATAAAAACATTCAATAACTGAAAAAAACATGCAATGGTGAAATATAATGTTTTTATAATTTTGAACCTTGAAAACCCGCTTAAGGAAGTATGATTTAGAATAGTTAGGGCTCCAATCAGTCTTTAAATGTAAACCATAAAACCAATAAGAACACAGATCGAAAAACGTATACTCGATAAGCGATTCATATACCTAAGCACGGGAAAAAGATTTGAGATGGGTTGATACCTTGTTGTTTGACCTTAGCGATGAGATGGAAGGTAAGAAAATGATGAATTAGGACTAAAAAAAAGATAAAGAGTATATTGATTCAAAGACTACCTAATCAAGTAAAACCACAAAGAAACATAAACGGATTGCATAAGTAGTCAAAATAAAGAAACAAACATTATTAATAATCAACATCCATAATAACTTCAACCAAAATCAACGAAGAAGATATGGAATTAGTACCTTGCGGCCATGGAGAAAAACGATCGGAATAGAAACATAGCCACTGACAACTCTTGGAATTCTCATATTGATACCCAATCAATTAAGACTTCCTCAAAGTTTTCATCGGATTCGGAACCAGAATAAATCCTAATTTGATGATTGACGAAAGAAAGGAGGGTGGTGGGTGAGAGATAAGAGAGAATGAGGGATTAGGATTAGGACGAATGAGGAGGAAGAAGCTTTAGGGGCGGCGATTTTTGGAAAAAAAAAAGAAAAAATGGTTTTTATATGCTAGGTATGGGATGTAAGATGGAGCTTCATATTTGAGTTGGAGCCTAGGTGGACATTCTAAGAAGCATCCATTCAACTCAAGTCTATTGACTTGTACCTAAGTTTAACCCATGTGAAATATGTTATAACTGATTTGCATCAGAAGCAAACATGACAATTATTCTTTGGTGCCCGAAATATCCTTTGACCCGTTTGAGATTTGCAGTACTTGTTCTATTCTTAGCCATAAAGGAAATTGATCCATTACATTTAATATGTCTAAAGCTATCTGAATTGTGTTTTTATACATAAAAAAACTCATGTAAAATATTTATAAAAGATACTGAAATATTAGAACTTTCTTTACATTTATGCATAAAAAAACTCATGTATAAAAAGTACCCAATTTGGCCCGTAAACAGCATAATGTCAAGCATGTTTACACACAGTTTTGGATACCAATCCAACAGATCCAGAGTCCAGACCATACTATCAATTGTCCCAGCACTGTTACCAATCTTGAAAGCCAATCCAGCAACACTTAATTAAAATCTCTAGAAAGCCTCTTTTTAAAATAAGACACGTACACACATTTTGATATGAGATTCTCCCTTTTTTAAAATAAGACACGCCCAAAAGACTCGTCCCATCAACACGACTTTAACGTTAAAGTTTTTCCTAAATATATTTGTACAAAAATCTTATTTTGCCTCTTTTCCCATGGAATGCTCACCCGAAAACAAGACAAACCACGTAATCATGAGTTGAACCCACCCATTCACTGCAACCAAAATTCATTAATGGTCTTACCATTCTAAAAGCATTTGCAGATCAACCCATTCGCAAAAGCATATGGGCTGTCTGATCCAAAAATGGAAATAAATTAGATGGTGGTTTTGTATCAAATTAAATATAATTACTGTATTAGGACTTTCATGACTAATGGAAAATAATAGTAGTTTATTAAAATCACAAAATACTCATCCATCATATTTCAAGAAAGGTTGTCAATTAAAATATCACCTGAACCCTTGGATGTGTTTCATGCATGAACTGAAACATCTTGTATATTGTCCAACAACATACCTGCCAATCCAGAAAATATACATATAACAGCCTTAATGAAAGCTAAAACAATGCAAAAAATTGTTAAGACTAACTGTGAGCAGCCATACATTATGTTACCCGGGATAAAAAAGATTTAACCCAAAAGAACTGGATCCCGTCCAACAGAATCATCACCCATACCAGATATCCCAAACTGTTTCTGGCCCGACGTCTGCCTCCAAACCTCCAGAAGCAGAACTTCTGTACCCAGAAACCGTGTCCGATGTACCTGCAGCGGATTCATTAGTAGGGTTAGAACCCGAAGTAAATGAAATAATAAGTTAAAAAACAATCCATATTATACATTTATCTGGTAGCACAAACACAAAAATAGAATAACATGTATTTACAACAGACTAAGAAACATCAATTTCAAATTGCCTACCTAAAAAAAAGATGGATAGAGATGTGATTTGGTTGCAGAGTTCAGCCATTGTTATCTTGATTTGATTATCATCACGGTTTAAAAAAAAAAATTAAAAACTCATTATATCAGACAGAATTTGCAGCAAAGAATCGTTTTACCTTGACATATATTTATCTTAGACATAGTTCGTGACATTGTCACATAACATATATAAATCTTAGTACTTTCTCTGAAATTGTATGAAACATAAATTAAAACACATCAACCGATCTAAAAACTTTTATAACCAAGATTCAGCTTGAAATGCATAAAAAACTTGAAATAAGGTACGAATACATATGACTTAACTTGAAATTCTTCTTGTTATTAAGATTCATAGAGCCTAAATTTTTGTAACCAAGTTTCAGCTTGATATGCATATAACACATGAATTAAACAAGCAGAAATCACCTTAAAAGCAACTGAGAGTCTTTGTTTATCACCTCACCTGCAAAAAGAATGAGGAACTTGTTAGGTTCCGATGTTAAAATCATGAACTTCAAAGGCTGTGAAGATGTACTTTATTATCACCTCACCTACCAGAACTGGTCCCGATTAAACGAAACCCATTTAACTAACCTAAAGAACACCTATACACCGAAGCTTTAATCTTTATATCTGAAAATCACGCAAAACCCCTAAATTTGTCAAGAACTCTAAAAATTATAAATACCCAAACCAAAAAAGTATACACAAATGTAAATAAATGTTACCCACATGAAGATCTATGCAAAAACCATCATCAAACGCTTCCAATCAACCTGTAAATAATTAGGTGCTAATCATAACATCTCTATAATTGTTTAACAAAATAAAATTCAACTGAAGTAGCAATGGCAGTCCAGAAGTTCAGATTTATGAAGAAATAAACAACATACATCTTTATTTACTCCAATATAACAATTTTAGTAACAAATTTACAAAAAAAGTACCAAACAAAATCAGTGATTTACAGATCTAACATTAGAAACGTATGGTGGTATTTTCTTTGTTATCTTGACTTATGGTTTTGCATTTCCACAGATCTAAAAGTATTACTCAGATCCGACATGTATACATCCAAAAAATAAAGTAGCAAAACTGTTTAAAAAACTCATAACATACAAAAATTAACATCGTATAAACATAAAATTCTCAAATCACAAACAAAAACGACAGATTTGGTTCCGAGATAATATTAGAAGGAACGATAAAGAAGTCGGTGTTGGGAAGACAACCTGCAGCTCCATCTGAACGATAATCCTACCCACGAGTTGGTGTTTGGATTGAGAGACAATGCAGGGAGATGGTGGTGGAACCCTAGATCTTGATCTGATGTCTTCAACCCCTAAATCTTGATCGTGATCGTAAAGAGAGAAAGAGAAGGAGGGAGATTGAGAGGAAGGTTGAGAGAGGCAGTGGTTGTGGCGTTGGTGATGTTGAGTTTTTCTCCAAAGAAAGAATATGACGAATGAAGAGAGACGCTGTAGATTTTAGGGTTTTTGGTTGTGAGGGGTTGTTTGTTTTATTGTGAGAAAGATTTGAAATTTGGGCATGTTTGGGTGTCCTTTTTAGTTTCTCCTTTTGACTTCTTCCCTCTCCTTTTCTCCTTAAACTCAAAAGTTAAGATTTGTTACTTATAACTTTTGTTCCATTTTCTCCTTTTCAAAGGGTTAAATCTTCCAAAAGTTCCTTTTCCATCCATTATCCAAACACTATAATTTTAACTTATAACTTCTCCCAAAAGTTATAAGTCAAAAGGAGCCATGGAAATGATTAGCCAAACATGCCCTTTGAAACACGGGGTTAAGCGGGATTTTTTGGTATTTTGGATTTTGAGTCAATATGCATCAAAAACTTATACATTGTGCATCAAGAGTTAAATTTAAGAGTTTTTGTCAAATTACCAATCTTACCCTTGCTATATGTATATTAATATAGTATAGATATAGATATAGATATACAAACAACCCTAATCCAATCGAAACACACTTTAAAAAACACTCCTCAGCCGCCATTTCCATAAACCCTAACTCCGTCACCGGAAAAATAAAAATCAATGGCCGACTCGTCGGAAAATGTCGTCATCGACACCTCTGCTCCGGCCGAGGCAGAAACCTTAAGCAAAAAGTAAGTTTTTTTTTAATTTTTTTATTCCGTTTTATGTTATTCAAAAGAGGTTTCTAATTGGTTGTATTGACATTTTTAATTAAAAAATATTATTATTATTATTATTTTTTTTTACATTTTTGTTTGGTTATGATGAAGTGCTCGTAAGAAGGAGCTGAAGAACAAGCAGAAGGAGGAAGAGAGGCGGCGTAAGGAAGAGGAGAAGGAGAAAAAGGTGACTTATGTTTGTTTGAGTTAATTTGAATTATTGATTGTGTAATGAATATTGAATACTAGAGAAAAAGGTGAATTAAGTTTGTTTGAATTTGAAATTATGTGTAGGTGTTGTTTATGTTAGTTTTGTGAGGCGTGTGTTGCAATTTGCAGTACTGCGTTATCGTTTGAGTAAATTTGAATTATCGATAGTGTGAATGCTGAATTCTCGGAATTTGATTAAGTTATTGGAAGCGTTTGAAATTGTGGAAATAAGGATTGCTGGAATTTGTAATGACAGAAGTTAGAAGATAGGCTAATAGCCTTGATATTGTGGATACTAGATTAATCTTATAGCTTTGAGTGCAAACGAGCCGAGCCGAGTGAGATCGATTGACTTATAAGAGCTCGGCTCGTTGGTAATTTCTCAAGCTCGAGCTCGGCTCGTTTATTATCAATTGGTTAATGCATTAAATAAAAATAATATAAATAATAGTTTGTTTAGGCTCGTGAGCTCGATAAGTGAAGCTCGAACTCGGGGCTCGTTTACTAAACAACCTTAAATGAGTGGTAAATATTATTAAATATTAAAAAAATAATATTACACCAGGAAGATGGTGAATCAAACTTGAAAAAATGCAGTGTGCAATTGCGTATTATCTCATTTTTTTGCTTATTTTTGTCTGGATTACTATAATTTCTGTGATTTTGATTTTTATAACACTTGAGGCAATGTATGGGTGGAGAAAGTAATTCTACTGTTGTAGCACATAAGTTTGGTAACATATTATCTAGTGTAAAGTTTAAACTGGCTGTTAGATTCAACACCGTAGAAAAACTGCAGCTTTGATAAACCACAATGGGGTGTGTTTTTTAAGCTTCAATAATGTATAATGCAAGCAGCTGTTAGTTGCTATGGGCCACTCATTATACCATTCTTAACTGTTAAATTAAATGTATATCTATAATAAAAAAGAGGATCATGCGATTCTTTTAGTTTGTTGTACAATAGGGTTCGAATGTCAGGTATTGTAACTGCTTCTCATTCTAGGAAGTAAGTATCATCTGGATCTTTTGGTTTATTTTTCAGGCTGCGGCCATGCCAAAATCAGGGGCTCAGAAGCCATCTGCAGCAGACGATGAAGACATGGATCCAACGGTACGATTCTTCTCTTGGTATTTATATTAGATGGTTAGAGCTGTGCTCAAATATTCTATGTATGTCAGTTTGAGATCATTTCCTTTCTAAAGACGGCATATGTTGTCTGTGAAAACTGCAAACATTTACCGAAGTTCACTGCACCTGTTTTCAGTCTTTTAATGCTCTGCGAGTTAACGATTTTATTGAACGTGTGGTAGTAATATTTAACAGTCAAATCCTTCATGCATTGATTATAAATAAAGACATATTTTATTGATAGAATTATTATTCTTCTCGTTTAAAACGATTAATAACTTAGAATATATTTAATCAACATAAATTTAAGCACCACGTTTTTGTTTGATATTCTTTTATAGTGATGAATTGATGGTTGATCAGTGCAGTACGTTAAGAAAGAACCAATGGCCTTTAGGCTTTTTGTCATCACAAGAAGCTCTAGAATATCACCTAGCATGCAATTTTTCTTACTTTCTTAGTCATATGGGGATCACTAAACCTTTTTAGAGTCAACACTTTCAGTATATATAATGATGTTTAAAACTATATTTTGTTATCAGAAACATTTTTTTTTGTGAAGAAACAAATGTACCCACTAAAATCCCACTCATGGTCTGAATATTTTTTTTTGTGGATACAGCAATATTTTGAGAATCGATTGAAAACACTTGATGCTCAAAAGGCAGCAGGATTGAATCCCTACCCTCACAAATTTCATGTCTCAATGTCCATTCTTGAATATATTGAGAAATATGAAACCTTAGATAGTGGGGACCACTTGGAGGATGTTCAAGTTTCTTTGGCTGGTGAGCAGAATTTTTTAACAACGATCTTTTACATGCATTTAACATTTAACAATATTATAATAAATGATGATAATTGTGTTCTTGGTAGGGAGACTGATGAACAAACGGTCTTCTTCATCAAAGCTCTTCTTTTATGATTTGCATGGTTCTGGCGGGAAAGTGCAAGTTATGGCTGATGCAAGGTAAATACCCCCCTTTATATGTATACAATTATTGTCTGCAATATTAGCATACTTACTTGTTTGAACATGGTTCAAACTGGCTCATTTCTTTAATTATTTGCAGGAGATCTGATCTGGATGAAGCTGAATTCTCTAAGTACCATTCTGGTGTGAAGCGTGGAGATATTGTTGGTATCGTTGGATTTCCAGGTTCGCAATTTCAACTTGCAACTTTGTTATGTTTATCAATGGTCTTGGTATAAGAGTGAGAGAGTACTGTGATAAAGAGTGTAGATAGTTGGTATGCTATATATGATTACAAAAGCTATTATTTTAATCGCATTTGCATTTTTGAATAAATTCATTTAGGAGATTGTAAGCATGCTGCATGCACTATAAGTAGTAAGTACACGTGACTTTTGACCCTAGTAACGGGCTAGAATCATTTAGCTCGTTTCTTTTCTAGCTAAGTGTTTATATTTGTATCAACCCACTTAAAAAAATGGATCGAATTGGCACCTTTAATTTTATCTTACTTGTTCAGGTTTTCATATATTTATTTTTCCTTTATGGCAGGAAAGAGCAAAAGGGGAGAGCTGAGTATTTTCCCAAAATCGTTCACAGTTTTATCACATTGTCTACATATGATGCCAAGGCAAAAAAATGCAGCTGCTGCAGATAATCCTAATGCAAAGGTAAAAACCTTGTTATATTTGCCTATTTAAATTTGTTTGGCTTCTCTAATGACTTGGAAATTGCATTATTAATCTACAGAAAATTGATGCTTGGACTCCAGGAAGTGGTAGAAATCCTGATGCATATATATTAAAAGATCAGGTATTTAATATTAGCTACTGTTGGATTGTATGTCTCTCATACCTAGTGGTGGCAAAAGGGTAAGATCAAAGGAGTTGGCTAATATGGAAACAGGTCAAAAGTGCCAAATGGGTCGAAAACCAAAAGTGTATTTTTAGTGCTTAAAATCTCTTCCATACCTGTTCAGAAATTTTGGATTATCTGTAAATTATATATACATATTTTTAAATTTGATGACTATCAATAATAATTTCAAGAGAAAGTGTTCGGCATCAACTAAAGTTGGCCGTTTCAGCCTTTACAAAGTACCCTGTTTTGGCCCCCTTTCCGCCTCACCCATTTATTTATTTATTTATACGTTTACCTTTATAACACTAGTGCATATATTTATGGTAGGAAACACGATACCGTCAAAGATATTTGGATCTGATGGTAAACTCAGAAGTCAGACACATATTTAAGACCCGTTCAAAAGTTGTATCTTATATTAGACGTTTTCTTGACAATCTTGATTTTTTGGAGGTAAACTACTAACTTAGTTTTTCTTTTAACCCTTTTTAAAATTTTTATTGCTGATTATTTTTATTAAAGGTTGAAACTCCCATGATGAACATGATTGCTGGTGGAGCAGCTGCACGTCCATTTGTGACTCACCACAATGATTTAAACATGACGCTATACATGCGAATTGCACCCGAACTTTATCTGAAAGAGCTTGTGGTTGGTGGACTTGAACGTGTATATGAGATTGGAAAACAGTTCAGAAATGAGGGAATTGATTTGACACATAATCCTGAATTCACAACGTGTGAATTTTATATGGCTTTTGCAGATTACAATGACTTGATGGAACTAACTGAACAAATGTTGAGTGGTAAGTGCTGAATGTTGGCAGTAATGGGTCGAGTTGGGTTAAACCGAAATATGTTTGTTTAGTTTCTTTTAAGTAATTAGTTACAATATTTATCTACTGTTAAATAGTAATCTTATTTCTTTTAATATAATGATTGAGGAGGTTTGATCTTACTTGTTTGACTAATTAGAGATAATAACTCGAAATGGACCAGGTATGGTGAAGGAGCTGACAGGTGGATACAAAATCAAATATCATGCAAATGGGTTGGATAATGATCCTATTGAAATCGACTTCACTCCTCCTTTCAGGTCATTTATTTACCAAGTATATAAATTTTGATTTTATTTTATTTGGTATTTTACTAACATTCTAAGTATTTTCAGAAGGATTGATATGATTGGAGAGTTGGAGAAAATAGCAAATCTTAACATACCCAAAGACCTTGCTGGCGAAGAAGCGAATAAATATCTTGCTGATGCATGCACCAAGTTTGACATCAAATGCCCCCCACCTCAAACAACAACACGTTTGCTGGATAAAGTAATTGATTCATTTTTATATAATTACATATAACAAAACGATAATATATTTATACCAAATTTATGAAAACATTGTATTCATGTTCTGCACTAATGATGTATTAAACTATTAATTTTAATAATTTTGGTTATGTGCAGCTTGTGGGACACTTTCTTGAGGAGACGTGTGTTAATCCTGCTTTTATAATTAACCATCCTGAGATAATGAGTCCACTGGCAAAATGGCATCGATCCAAGCCAGGCTTGACTGAACGATTTGAATTGTTTATCAACAAGCATGAGGTATGCCTATAATTTTACTGAGCTTATTGAGTTTATCTTTTCTAGAGGTTTCAATTAAGCCGGTAAGACGGGTCAACTTGTCAAAACTGTTTGATCAGTTAGAGATTAAACATACCTTAATTCGTCCAAAATCACCACCTAGTCTGCCTTCTTAGTTTCGTCAACATCGTTATCAAAACATGTTACTTTTTAGTCCATGCGGAAACAGTTTGGGACGGGTTGATTTGAAGTGCTTGTTTATATGTTTAAACTTTTTTGTCATATGTTTCCTTTTACTCAGCTTGCCAATGCATACACCGAACTTAATGATCCAGTGGTACAACGTCAGCGATTTGCAGATCAACTGAAGGTACGGAACTTCCCTATACGAGAGTGTGGAGTGACCAAAATAGTTGTATTTTTTTTATTATATTTAAATAATATCTTGAGATTTACGTACCAACTGTAAAACATTTCAGGATCGACAATCAGGGGATGATGAAGCAATGGCTTTGGATGAAACGTTTTGTACGGCTCTTGAATATGGTTTACCGCCAACTGGTGGTTGGGGATTGGGTATTGATAGGCTTACTATGCTGCTCACTGACTCACAGAATATTAAGGTTTCTGCATTTTCCCTTATTTCTTTATTTAGTTTTTTTTTAATTATAAATTTATTCAGAATTTTATTAATTTGGATTAGCTAAATCAGTTTGTCACGTTCGAAATAATAAACATAAACATCCAATTTGTGTATAATTTCGTTCAAATCGAATCGGTTATTTTTCGGTAACGTTTTGGAGCATTAAATCTCATTCTAATTTTTATTTTGCAAACAGGAGGTTCTGCTTTTCCCGGCCATGAAGCCACAGGATGAATTGCCCGTCAAAGGTACAAACACAAGTCCTGTTTTCGTTTGTTTAACTGATTTATATTCAATTATTTGGATATCTTTTACTCCAACTAACAAAACTATCTATTTGCAGCTGTCGAAAACCTGAAAATATGAGTTCATATACTGCGTCTTCGTGTTTGTGGGCTCGAGGAACACCAAATTTTGTTCAGAACGATTCATGCCTGATTCATATCGTGTCAAAACTTATGATGAATAGCCTTTAGATGCTTGTTTGTGTTACAATTTAATGCATTACTTTGTACCAAGTTGAAATCACAATGTGTCTTTTGATCTTGAAGCTTTTATCCACAGAATTTAATTGATATCCCACCAAGCAAATAGTGAAAATGTTAACTTTTGACAATCTATGTACTTTTTCGAAGTTTTTAGGTTTAGATTTCGAGGTTACTTCTTAGCATCTGTTGGTAGAGCATTCAATTCCTACTCTGGATCCGCCATGATTAGAAGGATTTTGGTTAGTAATCAGAGATGAGAGTATTAATCCGAGCTACGAGCTTTTCTTTTATTTGTATTGGTTTTTTTTATCAGTCAAGAGCTGGAGCTTGAAGCTTAACTTGAAAGGTTTCAAGCTGAGCTGATCTGGCTTATATAGATTTGAACTTGAGACCGTTTCTGGCTTGGCTCAAACTTGACCAGCGATCAACCCTAAGTTTACTTAGATAAGCCATTTTTGAGACTTGTAAAAGACGTATTCTTCGTGTCATCAAGTTTGCATATGTAGCAAACGGTCATGATTCCTCACATTATGAACTTCACTTAATATTGTAGCTATATGTAGCGGCGTATACTTAGTGAACACGTATGTTTTTTTAGGACGGCAACACATGCGCGCTTTACACCACCTAAAATCCATGTAAGTACCCAACAAGTGAGTTTGAAGTTGTCACTTGGTTGAGGGAGAATTATCAATGTCAGTGGTCCAAACATATGTCATACACACCTTTGACTTTCTTGGGTCAATACCATTTTCTAAGAAAACTAAAAACTATAAAGAAACTTTTACTATACAATCAAAAATATTCCTTTATAAGTATCTTTTGACAAAATTACAATAAAAATGGCATTGTCATGTGATGTTTTTTACTCTATTAACTGAACGGATGTTATGACAGGTATTTTCTCCCTTAGTTTTTGTGTCAAAGCGACCCGAACCGTCATCACCTTGGCTGCAGGGCCACTGAGCCTCACTTTAACATCATAATCCTTGATTTCAACAAACTCGAGAATGCCGCCACCTGTGCCAACTAAGTATGGCCTGATCTCTGCAAGAAGCTGCAGTGTAAAGTGTCAATTTACTGAAGGTTGACTTTTTGGGTCAACATAGTACTTATTATATATCGTATCTGACAAGAATTTATTGTACAAATACTAAAAATAGATTATCAACTATTTTTTAGTATATAATTGTTCCATTTCTTATCAAGATTTTCATGTGATACTAATAAAATACCATAAAATCTTGGAGTTGAAAAGTAGTTTCTTTGACCTCAGAAAGTCTACAAACGCCTTCTTTTAGAAGTTTTGCAAGCCTGACAACATAGGAGCGTTCGGATGTGCACTTTAAAAGTCGGATTTATATAAGACTGGCCAAAAATGTGTATGTATGTGTTTTCACTGTTTGAAGTTGTACTAGTAAAGCGTTCAGATACACACTTAGATAAGTGTTTATTCAATACAAAACCATCTTTAAGTAGACTGCAAAATCCTTGCAACACTCGTATTGCAGGTAAAGCCTTAAGCAATACGTATATGTATATTTATGCGATTTTGGCAGCTCACATGAATGACTCTAGTTAAATGATATAAGAATTTGTTTACTAAAACACTAAATCAAGATTGTATCTACTCTGTACCTTTTCGACATTCTCCTCATTCAACTCAAGGCCGGTTTCCGTGTCCATGATTTGCTCAACATCCATAATTTCAGGAATTTTGTCTCTGAGCCGAGTCTCGATTCCATTTTTTAATGTCATTGTTGAACTTGGACACGACCCACACGCTCCTTGAAGTTTTAACACAACAACAAGACCATCAATTTCATGTAAGGCGACGTTTCCACCATCAGCCATAAGCCCGGGCCTAACCTCATCCAACACTTTCTCCACATTCTCTTCGGTCAATGGAAGAACACAGGTTGGTGATATCACAAGACCTTCAAATTATATCAATTGAAAACAAAGGTCAAACTAAGTAATCTTTAAATTTAGTCTAAATTATTTAATTCGTTAAAGCCTAAGGGGCATATTTTTTAACAGCTCGGATAGGGCACGTAAATCCTCAAAGACACATCTGTCTAGCAATTTACTTGGGTGACAAACAAACTTCATAAAGTTCCGTGAAAAAATTCACGGAGTTCGCTTGCCACCCAAGCGAACACGTCAAGTTTGCTTACAAGGGTAGCGAATCGCCAACTTCCAAAAAAACCACCCAAAAGTACCAATCTTGTTCATAAACAACTTATTTACACATCAAATTCATGCCAACATATTGGATTTCTTGCCTTTACCATATAATACAAAAAAAATCATTACTTGAACCAAAAGAAATAATGATTATGTGTCATTATACCAAAAAGATCATCAGAATTAAAAAAGGCATAAAATTTTCACATTGTTCACATTCATAATACATATGTTTGACATTAATAATATACCTGCTTTCTTTCTGAATCTTCTAGCCGAATCTAATCTAAGAAACTGATTTATTCTGAACCCACCATTCAAAAATGATTTCTGTTTGCATAAAAACAAAAACCCATCACCAATTTCAACTAAAATTGCATAGAAAAAATAAAAAAAAGGAAATATTAAATAAAAAAGGTACCTTTGTGGAGAGAAAAACAGGGGAAGAAGAAGGTTTATTATCATCAGTGGAATAATAATAAGAAGAGATGGATGTTGTTGATTCCAGACATCTTGTTGGAGTTGCAATTGCTCCCATTACAAGGTTTGGTTTCTTGATGATTATTATTATTATTAACAATTTAATGGATGAAGAGAGGCTTTGATATCTGTGGACACAAATATTGGTCACTTTGTCATAAAAAGTTCAGGTTCCTTTTTATCACAGGGAAGAAGATAGGATATTTGTTATTTAGATTTTGTATAGGAAAAATTATAGAAATCATCCTTTATGTTTAAATCGTCCTTTATGTTTACATCGATTTTTAGTGGATGTCTTTTAACTTCAAAAGTGATGAGAATCGTCCTTTATGTTGTAAAATATTACAGCTGTCGTCCTTTAGGCCTAACCTAGTTAGTTTTTTTGGTTAAGTTTGGTCATATGGACCCACATGAGGGCAAAATGACAGTTATGCCCTCATCTCTATCATCTTTTATCACTACCACCACTTACATTCTTCAATAACCACCACTACCCCCACCACATCCACCACTAGGCCACACCACCACCTCTTCCACCAACCTGCCACCACCACCACAACTTGCCACCACCACCACCACCAAAAACCTGCCTTGAACCTAAAGCTCCCAAATTTCATCAACCCTACAATACTAATACCCAAAACCAATAAATAATCCCTAAAAAGAAGCCCAACAGCAAAATGCCCAAATTGACACCATCAAAACCCTAACTCAGTGAACACCATCTTCCCTAACCCCCACCTCATAACAACTATAATTTGAAAGAAGAATGTTTAATCAAACTTACTGCTCAATCGGAATCATCATTATTATCAAATCATCAGGCCTGACTACGAAAACCCCAAACTGAACGAACACCGTCTGAACCCTAAACCGCCGTCGCCGTCACCTTAATCTTCTCTCTTTCCCTGCTTCTGTTTTCTGCTGTTTCCTCTCTCTTTCTCGTATGTCGTTGCTTCTCTTTCTCATTCTCTACTCGATCTCTCTCAGCTCCATTCTTTATCTCTAAACAGGGTCGGTGTGTGCGTGTGTGTTGTTCAGGAGCAACCCAGCCGGAGCTCTGCCGCTGACGACGGTTGGCAGCGGTGGCCGGATACCTCCTGGTCTCTTTCTCTTCCTCTAGTCAGTCTCTCTCTCTCTAGTTTCCTCTGTGTGTGTTGTTTTATCAGAGAAAAGAGGTGGGGCTTGGGTGGTTTGGGGTTTTTTATAAGGAGGTGGAAGGTTATGGTGGGATAAGGTGGAGGCTTATGGTGGGATAAGGTGGAGGCTTATGGTGGGATATAGTGTTTTCATGTTTTAATAAAGGGGAAATAAAGATATAATGTGAAATGTCAATTATGCCCTCATGTGCAAGGCACATCACCAAACTTAACTGAAAAAACTAACTAGGTTAGGTCTAAAGGACGAGAGCTGCAATACTTTACAACATAAAGGACGATTCTCGTTAATTTTGAAGTTAAAGGACATCTACTGAAAAACGATGTAAACATAAAGGACGATTTCTGTAATTTTTCCTTTTGTATATTTAGAAAATTGCCCTTTTAATTTTCTTTTTCTTAAAATATTAAAAAAAAGAAAAAAAAAGTTAAGAATTAGTTTTTATAGGATTACTTGTTTGTCCCTGTATAAATTTATTTTTTAAATGTTAATTTTAACGTCCATCTTTTTTTATAATGACGATTTTCTTTGTATTTGCCACCGCACTCCCTAAATTCGAAAGCCCCATTGTAGAAATTTATTAACATGTGTACTTCAAGGAATAAAAGTGCTACGTTTCTAAAAGGTTATGTGATAGTGGCTGATCAATCTCTCGAAGATTTAGCCTTTTTTAATAGGTAAACACTCCCAAAAAATTTAGAGAAAGACTTGAACTTGAATCAATTTTCTTCTTGATTTAATCTAAAAGATATTATTGCCTCATGTAGGCTTACAAACTAACAAACACATGAAGGGAAACATGAGATGTAGTTATGCAGATGATGAGGGTTCATGGGTAAACATGCATAAATGGAAAATAACATTATTACCTAGTAACATGCAATCTTCTATCGGGTCTTCTTGGGTCGGGTAATGAGCATGATGGATCGTATCATTACAAATAATTAAGGTCAAGGTTATGGATCATTAAGTCGAGTTGTATTGAGTGAGAAAAAGTTAACTTTTGTAAACTTAAACGAAGCTTGTTTTTGTATAGATCATTAATCGAGCATGGATGAATTTAATCGAATTTTCACGTTCAAGACTCAAGTTTCGAGTGTAACAAGTCA
This sequence comes from Ambrosia artemisiifolia, assembly GCA_032199755.1. Classification (NCBI taxonomy): domain Eukaryota; kingdom Viridiplantae; phylum Streptophyta; class Magnoliopsida; order Asterales; family Asteraceae; genus Ambrosia; species Ambrosia artemisiifolia. The sequence goes on from CM063514.1 coordinate 13,024,835, forward strand.
AAGTCGAGCATATATCAAGAAAATTCAAGTTAATTTAGTATTATATATGGATATTAATCATATTATTAAGTATTGAAAACACAAAATAGAACTAACTCAACTAGGACCTCACATATAAATTTGTACAATAGACAAGAATATTACATATATAACAAATAAGGAAGTAACTTTTGTGATTTAGTCAAACATATAATTTTCAAGAAATACATATGCAAAAGAACATCTATTTTAGACTACTTATATATATATACATATTCAGGATCTGGATCAAATGAAAACTCCACTGAGTTGAGAGAACTTGAGAACTCCAATGGACCAATCACCATTTGACACATCAACTCCTTTATAGTTTTTTGTATTTTTTTAATTAGGGGTATCAAAGTCTTTTTGTAGAGAATATTATAGGCATTTTAGTAATAACAACACCCCACCCCTACTAACCTTTTTTAAATTAATAATAATAATAATCATAATATAAACAAATCAGATTTGTCTCTCTCTCACATACTCACACTTCTCTCTCTATCTCTATCTCTATATAAAAAAAGAAGGAACGATGGATCTGTTAGTGGTCGACGGCGGGTGGTTTGGTGGTGTGGTGTGGTGTGGTGTGGTGTGGTGGTGGTTTTTAGTGGTGGTTCGACGAGCGGTGGTGGTGAGTTGATGGATGGTGGTCGATGAACAGGGGAGACAGTGGTGGTGGATCTGATGAGGGTTTTTGGGGGTGTCTGACGGTGGTTTTTCAGGGTGTGACGGCGTCTTACGGTGGTTTTCAGGGGGGGGTGATGGTGGTTCGATGGGTGGCTGTGGTGAATCAACAGACGAGGGGTTTGGTGGTCGACGGATCTGCTAGTGGTGGAGGGGACGGCGGTGTTTGAGGGGTGGTGGTGGCTATTGGTGGTGGGTTTTGAGGGTGGTCCAGAGGTGGTCGATGATGGTGGGTTTTTGACGAGCAGTGGTGGGTGTTTGTGGGTGGTCCAGGGGTGGTCGATGATGGTGGTTTTTAGAGGTGGTTGAGGGTGGTTGCAGAGGTGGTCGATGATGGTGGTATTTAGAGGTGGTTGCAGAGGTGGTCAATGACGGTGCAGGGGTGGTTCGACTGTGATGGTGGCGGTTCGACGAGGGGGGTGGTGGTCCGGTGACTGTGACGGTATGGTTTTATTATTATTATTTAATGATATTAGTGTGAAAAAGATAGGTTTTTTTATGTTGAAATTTTTGTGTTTTTTTTTGTCAGGGAGATGATGTCGAGAAGAAGATCACGTTTTTTTGGTTTAAGGAGATGATGGTGTAGTATGTTTGTAGGAAAACACTGGTGTAAACATCAGTTTTACACCAGTGTAAATATGAATGTATAGTATGTTGTAAGAAAACACTGGTGTAAACTCATCAGTTTACACCAGGGTAAATATGAATGTATTGACGTTTTGATTAAGAAAACACTTGTGTAAACTTTGTGTATGGCAGATTTACACTGGTGTAAATAATTATATCAGTGTAAATCAAACAAATTTATGGATGGTTGGTTTATTTTAGACGTAAATAAATACTGGTGTAAATAATTACCAGTGTAAAAACGAGAGGGAGATGACAGAATGTATAATTTTGATTTTTTGTTTTAAAAAAGTAAATTAATTTAAAAAATAAAATAAAGTTGTAAAAAAATGACTTTTTTAATAATTGAATAAAAAATTTAATGATATTTTTATATTAATATTTTCTCTCCTATGGTTTTTTACCCTAATACCCTTTAAAGTACTTAAATATATTAAAAAATACTTATTAATCAAGTCAAGACAAAAAAGTCACATCCTTTAATCTTAACCATTGGATCATCACGATCAATGGTCCACAAGAGTTCTCAATTTCTCTCAACTCGGTACAGTTCTCATTTGATCCTAACCCTACATATTCATATCTTAATGCATTTATGTATTTACACATGTAAGGTTGATGTTTTTCATTTGAATGCTTGATGACATTAGAAAGTAAAATGTTTGTAAGTTTAACATAAGAACTTTGTGTATTGCTTGTCATATATAATGGGAATTATAAGAAGCCATTGGGTAGACAAATGCATAAATCTTATGTAACATTTATAACATTTAAAGCAAAGTGTTTATGCTTATTTCCCAATATGCATGTATAATATAAAAAAGAGTCACCACAACTAGAAAACAACATTAGAAATAGCAGTCCTTTCCTTTATTGGCATAAAAAAGAGTTGAAACACTCTATGGGTACAGAGTTTCCTCTTTCCCTTATTCATGACATCACCAAAATCCTTATACACAATAACTTCTTCACATATTCTTCTATAATATATCTATATTCATATAAAAAAAAACAACTAATTTGTATACTAAACATTCACCATTGTTCCTGAGAAGCTTTGGCTGGCAGTATAATCTCTTGAATTTGGAGGTGGTGTTAAAGAAGGTGACTCACTTTCAACATTTGAAGGGAAGTCAGCAGAAACAGTTTCCCAAGAATGTTTCTCATTTTTCCATCGGTTTTTTCGCTCTAAGAAGGTCGGTTTTGATGGCGACTTGACCATTTCGACCTTCCAAGTTAGCATTGCAACAATTTCTGACATTGGTGGCCTTATGTTTGCTTGAGCTTGAAGGCATAGTAAAGCCACATGAATTGTTTGCATCACATCTTTTTCTATGAAACCTGCGTTTCGCATCCTTGGATCAATAAGATCGATTAGTTTTGACCTCTCGTAGAGCTTCCAAGCCTATAACCATGAAAGATAATAAACTTATTAATCATTAACTGAAACTAGAAGATGGTTAATATTGGCAATAAGTAGAAGAGTAAACGACATACGTATTCAGGGAGGTACTGCATTTCTAATGGCAGATTAAGATTTGTATTTTTCCTGCAGCTAATGATTTCCAACACAAGAACTCCAAAGCTATAAATGTCCGCCTTTTCGGATAACTGTCCTCTTATCGCATATTCAGGGGCTGTATACCCTCTACAAAACATTAAAAACACAAGCATTACATTTGAGTTGGTTTCATAAGAACTTTGTATAATTGGAAAGTTAAGTCTAATTAGGTAACGGGTCAAAATGTGTGATTTTTTGTATAGCCCGAACTAGAACTGCCATTTTCCACATTTTAGATCTTTTTACGTATAATTATTGTGTTAAATTTTTATTAAACACATAACCGTGAAAAATTACATTAGAAAAACCATATTGTTAAAATAACGATGTTTTTGAATAAAACGATTTAGGAGATTGTATGAAAGGTATACTTGAGATGACTTTCGACCCATTTGACCAGTTTGACTATTTCATGTTTAACTAAGTTTTGGGTCAACATGGTCTCTTTATGAAGGCTGCAATGGAAAATAACATAAGTTTGTGAATATTATTAATTTATTATCATCAACTGCGCGATAACGGGGCCCACCCATTTTTACACGTGGACACCTTTAATTGGAGGAAGACTTACAGTGTTCCAGCAAAGGTTGTGCTAAGATAAGCTTGGTCTTCTGGGAAGAACCGGGCCAAACCGAAATCTCCAATTCTTGGTTGAAACTTGTCATCTAGAAGAATATTACTTGCTTTTATATCTCTGTGAACAATCCGAAGGTGTGAATCCTCATGTAAGTACTGCAATCCTCGAGCAATCCCTAAGATTATTTGGAACCGAGTGTTCCAATCGAGATACTGATCGCTTTTGCCTGTTCACAAAGAAGCATAATTAGAAAGATCCATTTATTTTTTTATAAATACTCATTCGAGTTATGTTTATCTCTAACGGGTCAAACTGGTAAAAGCAAAGTAGCAATTTAACCCGTTAGAGATATAGCATAGCGAAAATCAACCACGGAATTAGAGCCACATACCATAAATAATGAGGTCCAAACTTTTGTTCTTCATGTATTCATACACAAGCAGCCTTTGGGGCCCTTCAGAACAACAACCGAGAAGTCGAACAAGATTCTTGTGTTGTATGCTTGTGATCATCCTCACCTCTGAAAGAAACTCTGCTTCTCCTTGTTGTGATTTCTCAAGGGCCAATTTTTTTACAGCAACAAGTTGCCCATCTTCTAATTTACCCTATTAAAACCACTTCAAGTTATAGATCTTAATAGAGGTGGCAAAATAGCCAAGTCAGAGAGGTTGCATAACGGGTCAAAACAAGTTCAGGTCCATCTTTTATAGATAATTAACGCGTAAAATATGGTTACAAACCATGTTATTACAATAACAAAGTAATCTTGTGAATAAAACGGCTTAGGAGGCTTTATGCATTAAAATAGACACTTTAGACAACTTTCAATCTTATGGAACCACACTTGACCCGTCTTTAAGCTATTCAATTTGTTACCCGTTTGACCAGTTAGAGACAAAACATAGCCCGAATTAGCCCATCCATAAATCATAACTAAATAGTTCGAAATTTTAGCCTTAGCATTTTTTGGTACATGAAACAACATATGATACAGAATTCGGAATTTTATAAAAGAAGGTTTCATGGTACACATACCAAATAGACCGGCCCAAATCCACCTTTACCAAGAAGATTACTCTCACTGAAATTTTTAGTTGCCTTCTTTAGTGCGTGGAAACTAAAATAGGTTGTTGTCCGAAGATTCCCACTTAAATAATCTTTCGCGTCTGTGATACAATACGAAGATTTCATCATTTAGACATTGCAAGTATAATAAGATGAAGCTCAACCATCACTTAAGAGGTTTTACGCATTAAACGTACATTTGGGTCACCTTCGACATGTTTGACCCATTCAAAACATCGTTTATCAAGCATTTTTTATTTCTTTTGATTTTACATGTTTGACCCGTTAGATATAAAACATAACCCGAATAACTTGAAAGAGGTTTTATGCATTAAAAGTACACTTTTGGTGACCTTTGACCCATTCAAACCATCGTTTACGAAGCATTTTTTATTTATTTTGATTTTACATGTTTACCCGTTAGAAATAAAACCTAACCCAAATCGACCCATTTATAAATAAATCTAAAATACTCAAAAAGTGATAACCTTTTGCGCTCTTTTTTCGCTTTCCCAACTTCTTCAACTGTGCTGGTTTGACAAACTTCAGAAAGACAAATACAAGAATCATCACAATCAGAAGCGCGATCAATCCCACTAGGAGAACCAACAAGAAAGGTGTAGAGTGATGATCTGGTGGGCTTTCTTGATTGAGTACTAATGGTGCTGGAGTTTCAGCTGCATTCACAAAGTTGTAGTATTATTATCAACCAAACATAATTAAGCACACATAATCAGTCACTAAACAGCAGCAGTACATCTTTTCAGACAATATGCTTGGTTTAAGAAAGTGTATGCTGTTCCAGTGCGTGATGCCGGAACATATGAAAGGCCAAGGCGTTCGTTATTAAAAAATACTAAGAAAAATTTTAACTTTTGAACACTAAATTGTAAGATATTCTTGTCTATCGCTTGTCAGATTTGTTAAATCGATGTTCTAGATTGTTTAAATACTCAAACCCATTTCCCAATCGATGATTGGATTCGTTTAATCAGACTAGAAAAACTCAGACCCATTGCAATCAACCGTCTAATTTGTTCAAATACTGGTCGACCACTAAAGGCACTGCATGAGACCGCATCATGTGGTGTACACATTATGCGCTCTTGGATGCACACATTTCAAAACAACATGTCCAAAATAATTACCCGAATTTTAGTATGTAAATTCTAAACCAAAACTTAACATATATAAATTATGTAAATTACAAATTCCATACCATCATGTTTAATATAATTATTATTTTTTGTTACATCTATATCAATACACGTTAAAAAAATATACAAAAACTAAAAACTCAAAAAATAATGAGCAAGTAATGAGCCAAGCTTAAGCTCAACATTTTAGCTCGTTAAGCGTAAAAAAGCCAAGCCAAAGCCCAACATGACTTAGCTCCAGACAACTCGTTTACAACCTTACTCAATATGTGTAAAACAAGTTACCTTCAAGTGCACGACGACGCATTGTTCTTTCTCACAAACTTCACCAAAATATGTATTCACAACTCCCCAACTGCTCATCCGACAGAAAAAAAATGTAATGTTTTTTATAAAAAAACACAACCAAAAATCTTTAACTTATTTTTTTTTGTGGTATAAACTCTAGAGTGATCAAGAGAATGCAAGAGAAACCAATGACAATGTGGTAATAATCGAATAAGACATAATGTAGCATCCGAGATATCCATGTGTAGATAAAATCCAAGGTTAAAGAGAATAAAAAAATATAAAAAAAAGCATTGTGTTTGTTGAAGGCGGCAAATGGTGTTAGGAACAAGAAAGAATGATTGGTGCTTTGCTGTAATTCGGTTTCTGACAACAAAACTTAAGTACAAATATTATTATTGTTCCTAACGTTTGTCGTCACGTGTAATATGTTACCAAGTCTCCAACCAGTTGACGGGAAACTTTGACAAAGTTGTTTATCTCTCGACTATCCGGGGTACCCACCAATTGGTTACAAAAGCACCTCATACGCCCCTGGGTGAAGACATGTCTTAGGTGCCTGCCCACAGGTAGCGCTGGGTAGCCAGAACCCACCAGTTCTGAGGAAAACCTGACCCCCACCAGCTCGAAGGCACGATAGTGAAAAATCAGTAAAACCTGGTGGGATCAAGGATTGAGCTGGCACCTCAAGGAGGCTAAGCTCTATCCATCATTTCCCATGCCACTCCACCACAAGGGTGGGGGCAATTGTTTATCCCATTAACAATGGTGATGTGCAAGTGAGAATTGGGATGTTTTTGTTCGGTTCGGTTATTACTTAAAACCGTACCATAACCAAATGCTTTAGTTATTAAAAAATCATAAACATTTGGTTTTGGTTCGGTAAAAGCCCGAAACGAAACGAACCGAGCCTTATCGAGCCCAAGCTGAGCTTGAGCTTAAAACAAAGCTCGTTTATTAATTGTGCGCGAGCTCGAGCCTGGCATGTGAAGCTCGTCGGGCTCATCGAGCCTTAGTGTAATATTACTTTTATTAATATTTAATAATATTAATTACCCCTCTTTTAAGCTTGTTTACTAAACGAGCCTGAGCCGAGCTTCATTTATTGAGCTCGCGAGACTATTATTTATTTAATATATTAACTAATGGATAGTAAACGAGCGGAGCCCGAGCTTAAGAAATTTCCAACGAGCTGAGCTCGAGCTCTCAATAGTTTTTCGAGCTTGAGCTAGAACCTGGTTAAGCTCGGGCTCAGCTCGTTTGAACACCTAGTTTTTGGTTATTGACCGAATCTTTGAACTGGGCTTGAATTTTAACTTGGGGGAAAATTTTGATTTGAGTTAAAAGTTTTAAATGAGCCAAGATCAAATTTTTGTGTTAGTTTCTTCGGCCACTATGTCAAAGAAAAACAACGATAGATGGTATGATGTGTGCTAGGCTTCTTATTTTGTAAGGTATTTTTAGTAAAAGAAAAAAGGATCTAAACACAATGATAATCAGGATGCATAAAACAAGACCGAAAGATTAGTCCAGTTTGAGATGATGTAAATGTTTGGTTAGTCTGTAAACGAACCAAACGAACACGAATAAAGGCGTGTTTGTGTTTGTTCATTTAACTTTAACCGAACACAAACACGAACACGTAATCGAACACATTTTTGTGTTCGTGTTCGTTCATTAAGAAATTTGTCATGTTCGTGTTTGTTATGTTCGTTCGTTTAAAACTTAAACGAACAGTTCATGAACAAACATAAACGGACGTTAACAAACATAATATATGTAAGCGTTTTTCTATTACTAAAAAAACCCAATTACTAATTGTTATATTTATACAAGTAGTTAAAGTCCAATTTATGTTTATATTTATATAATACAACTAATTATGTTATTAATAACATTTAAACGAACATAAATGGACATAAATAAACGAACACAAACGGACGTTCATGAACATAAATGAACGAACATAACGTTTGTTCATTTATTAAATAAACGAACATAAACGAACTTCCCGCCGAACAAGTTCACGAATAGTTCATGAACGTTCGGTTCATTTACAGGCCTTGTTTGGTTATTTGAGATTGTTTTAACGGTTTATGGTACTCATCAAACTGGTTGAAGTGGAATTATTGAATTACTTTCGTTAGCTTCTTGGAGATAATGTATATACCGTTTGGTTAATTTGGTTATGTCACACACTAAAACCATAATCAATCCATAACGGTTCAGTTAATTCGATTGTTTGCTCACCCCTATGTGAATGTGAAAGAAATGTGAATGTGAAAGAAAAGGGTGAAGATAGATAGGCAAGAATAGTTTCTCTTTCACAACTACTTTTGTTTTGAACGGCCAATAAATTGGAATCACTCACGGAACACTGGAGTATCATCGTGCCACCAATGTTACCACGCGATCATATTCCACCACCAAGTCACCAATTCAGAAGGAAACTCATAATTATGAGAAAACCCCCTATGTGAGATTCGAACCCAGGACCATATGGTCCCTAAGTCTTATCTCACCACCAAGATGCCGCTGGGCTATAATGCCTTTGGCCTCTCTCACAACTACTAAATGTGTGTCTTAAGGCATATCATTTACGTCATAAATTAAGGCTGGGAACGGGGCTGGTTTGGGTAATATCAACTCCATACCCAATAATAAAAGTATGTCCCATACTCGGCCTGAAACATGTTGGATATCTATGGGGTAACTACAAGTCGGGTATCGGATATACCCGCGGATTCCGGTATTAACGTTAGTATATTGAAAAAACATGTCCGATATCCATTTGGAAACAAGATAGACCTAACAAGATGAGAAAAGTAGCATTGTCCTCAAGTACAAAACAACAAAGATTTTCGTAAGAACATAACAATGAAATTCACATGATGTTTACAGGTTTATGAGTGGAGCTAACAAGGAAGACAAATGTGTCGTCTTGATGTGTTGCAAAACACATGCACATTTCCTTAGTATTTTAGTAGTTTTTCGAGTCATTTATTTATTTATTGGTTTAGTTAGTTTTTGTTTATTTAGTAATTTTATAAGTTTTCTTTTTTAGTCATTATTTACGTATTTTTGTTTGTTTTAGATGTTCGGGGGGAAAAGGATGTGAATCCAAGAAATAGTATTATGTTCTGAACATCCGAGCTCAAGAGTTGATGAGTAAAGAAGTCCATTTTAACGAGACAAGAAGATATTGGGCCAACAAGGTTCATTAGTTGAAGAATTAAAGCTAAATAACCAAGAAAATGAAGCCCAAAAGCAAGAAAGAAGCCTAGCCCAAAGTTGGGCCAAGTCCATTACTGACCCCACGGGCTGCGGGTCATGAGCAAAAAGGGGTAATTCCTCGAGTAGCGCGCGTGGGGGGGGGGGGGGGTATGTTGAGAAATATTATTTTTTGTATAAAAAATATGCATTAAACCCCATATCAATACAAAAAAACCCTAATTCCCAGTATACACCTCTTGGACTAAGTTGGAGAGCTCAGTTGGAGATTTTGGAACAAAAGGAACCTACCGGAGCTATAGAACCCATATTTGAAAAGCTTTTGATTCGGTTTCAAGTTATTTAATTGTTTTTCGTAGTTTTGAACATGTTTAGTTTTAATTGCTTGAACCTTGTTTTTGTTATTATGGATGCTATGGGTAGCTAAACTTTTCGGTGGTAATTTGGGATGATGAATTAGATTTTGGGTTTTTAATTAAATACTTATGTTTTCCGTTTTGGATGTATTGAGTTACATGTGATTTAACTTTTATGTTTGATTTTTAATATTTGTGTGCTAGTACTTTGTGTTTGTTGGTTTTGATGTTATCGGAACAGAGGAATATCCCCTAGATCTAGAAGCCATTCTAGTTTGACAACTTACGTTTTCGAGCTACTTCTTGCAGTTAGGAATAACACAAGTTTAACAGGTTTTTAAAATCAATTAGCTAAGATGTGCAATCTCTTCCCAAAGGTTACGAATATAATTCGGGATTACTAGGTTGACTAACTAGACATTATTTGATAGTTTGGTTACTGTTAGGTTTGTATAAAAAAAACTGGAAAGGCCCTCAAATTTTTAGTTCGGTTGACCTCCAAAAGGCACTGAATTTATATAATGTTATTTTTCCTTTGATGTTTAGTCATGCTATTTATTTATTAACATTGGACATTTTCCACCTTTCTTAAAACTTCTCTTTACGATTCAGGCTTATTTATTTCTTTTACATTCACCTATATCTCGTAACAATATACATTTGGTAATAATTTTCGTTTGATTTCAACACCGAATATAAATTATAACTTATATTTTGGACATAGAAAAATTTATTAGAAAAAACAAAAATATAATACAAGATCTGAATCGCAAAGTTAAATGCAATGATGTTTTTATATCATATAAGGTTCTCCATGTAATATCTAGTTGAATTCGTTCCACAATAGGTAACTTAATGAAATTTTTAAGTCATTATCATGTTACTCATACTCTTTATATGTTTCACATGTTAATGCATGAAGAAACAATAATAAATAAAATATGTGCTACAATGATCTGAGCATCACGTGCTCTATGCATCCCCTCATACAAAAGTGTTCGTTGAATGGGATATATTCTTTGTAGTGGTAGTTATTATATATAAGAACTTAGACCCACACCCTAAGCTCCCATCATCCAAATTGTCAAAGGCATTCTCAATCATAATCCCCCTTGTCTTTCTCTCTCTCTTCCTAAAGTACTTTTGTTGGAAAATAGTTCGTTTGAGTATCGACTCGGACTTAAGTTTCTACATGGCAAAGGTTTACCCGGAAACCATCATTCCAGTTGCAACCGGTAAGAATCCAGTCGTCTTGACGGTGTGGAAGAAGTCGTTGCTCTACAATTGTGATGGGTTTACAGTGTACGACTCCAATGGCAATCTAGCATTTCGAGTAGACAACTATATGACCAAGGGAAACCGGGAGATTGTTCTCATGGATACATACGGCTGTAGTCTCCACACCATTAGACGCAAGGTATATTTCGTTATATTTAACTTCTATAAAAAATCATCTTAAAGTTACACACACTATGATTAGTGACATGATTTATTATTACCAGGTTTTAAGCCTATCCGAAAACTTTCTAGTGTACAACGGTGAAAGCGTAGTAAATCCACGATTTTCAGTGACCAAACACATGAACGTTTTGAACAAAAAGTCACTTGCATATGTGAGCATAGTAGGATCATCAAAGTACAAGAACAAAAGAAATGTGATGTATGAGATTGAAGGATCATATGCTCACAAGTCCTGCATGGTGTATGATGATAGGCACCGATGTGTTGCTGAAATTAGGAGGAAAGAAGCGAAAAGAGGGGTTGCTCTTGGAGGAGATGTTTTTGATTTGGTGGTACAACCGTCGATCGACCCTGCCATCGCTATGGCCCTCGTCATTGTTCTCGATCAAATGTTTGATTCTTCTAGGCACTTCTTTACATAGTGTTACGGACAACATGGTAATCAAGCACAAGAGCAATTATAAAGAGAAGAATCTTAAGAGAAGAAAAAGTTTACTCAACTCAATTCTCTCATTTTTGGTATTTTGTTCGTTACTTAAACGAACAATTATAGCTTATAATTACAACCTCTTAATATTCAACAATTACTATTAACCCCCTATTTTGTATGATATGTAACACATAGATTTGGACACAACAACCTGTATAGTTACCAGTGTTGTGTGAGTCATAATTTTGTCAAATTCCATTTTACTTTTATGCTAGTTACTACTTCAACTCCTGGAAAATAATCAACAATTGATTATTATTATTATTATACCCCTTGATTTGTATTGTTTTCCAATCAATAAAAAAACACTTATTTTGTAATTTTTGGTCCAACCGATAGAATGCTATTGCGCTTGACACAACAGATTCGGTTTATCATCTAGAGAAAAGATAACGTACAATTATGTACTAAAATGTGTGTCTTGTGGAATGCACCGATTGGTTATATCAGAAACTACTATTTAGGACCAGTTTCTGGCAGGATGGTTAAAACGTATGAAAAGTAGACATAAAACCATTAAACCATGCATTTGGTTTTGATGTGCTAACGAGGAAATTTATAAAAAAACGTAAAAGTTAGAAAAGAATAACTAAGTTGACTTAGTATCTACGCGTTTCCACGGAACCATTAGAAAAAAACATAAATATGTTGAACAACACATATGTGTTGCAACCTGTTAGCTCGGGAATAAAGTATAAGGGAATAAAGTTGAAAGAGAAAAAGTGTTGGGGCTAAAAATGATACATGTTTTGTGACAAATTTGTAAGAGAAGAAAACTATAGGGATTAAAAATTAAAAAATAAACTGAGCAAAGAGTACAACCAACAATGCATAAAAAGTTGGTAATTAAAATGTAGATAATTTCCTATTTTTATAAATTAGGTTATAGATTTCCTTGTTAGTTAGTTTTGTTGATATTGAAGAATTGTAACGAGTCTCTAGGACTTTAGACACCCGGTTGGCTGTAGCCTCCGGGTTCAAAGCCTTTGATTCCAATCATGAGTTTTTGAGTCATTTGATTACTTCTGTTTCTTTTTCACTTCCCAAATTTACTTTAAAATCATGACAAAAAATAGAAACACATTTTAAAAAGAGTTTATAATATAAGCAAGTTATAGGTAAACACATGAGCCAATCAAGTTGACCAAAACTCGGTAATTTATTAAAACATGTTCACAAGTTGTTTAGACTATACTTATACCTATAAAAAGAGAATCCATAAAGAAAGAATCTATTCAATGTTTTGATTTTTCTATTATCATTTAACATGTTATTGTAAAATACAAATTATGACTATAATTTTCTAAACATGATCGCGAGTTGTTTGTGTTAATCAATTCGTTGGTGAAACATGATAGAAATAAGACGTCAAAAAACGACCCACCTTGAGGTCAAACAACAATGTCAAAAGAGGGAAGTATTTGGAATTTTGACGCAAACGTGGTTATGAAAAGCATGGAAGAGTTCGTGGTTCAAGAGAGTTTGTCGCTCGACCCCTTCGACAACTTGCATTTGACAGAATTCTCTAACTACTTTATGATCATGTACGTCTCACCACCACTAGATGTTAACATATAAATAAGTGGAAAACAACTACAAAAGATTTAACTTTAAGCTTTGAAAACTTGAAGACCGATTTGAACTTAAGTTGCAATGTTTGGTCGGCCCACATGGGTAAAGAATGAGGGTTTATATAAATCCAGAACCAACATTTTTGGAGGCCCAACAGAACTAAAATAAGTCAAGTAACAAAGTCAAATGAAGGAAAAATTTGAAATTTTTACGCAAATGTGGTTAGGAAAAGCATGGAAGAGTTCGTGATTCAAGAGAGATTGTCGTTCACCTATGATACATTTGACGGATTCATTCAAAGAACTCTACAACTTATTTATGATCACGTAAGTCTCACTACCATAAGACATGAATATGTTAATATGTGGAAAAGGTTATAAAATATTTAATTTTAAGCTTCGAAAATTTAAAGACCAGTTTGGACTTAAGTTGCAATGTTTGGTTGACTCCACAGGTAAAGAAGGGGGTTTATATAAAAAAAATGAAAAGGGCATATTATTTTTAGTTCGTTTTGGTCTCAAAAGAAGTTAGCCCTCAATTTATAAAATGTCATTATTTTCTTTGAAGCTTAGGGCTTGTTTCGTAGCCTCTTAATGAGGCTCTGAACCATTCAGCTCTGAATGGTTCAGCATTCGGACTGTTTGTTTCAACCTAAAAAAGGCTCTGAATGGAATCATTAAGAGCTGAGCCATTCAGACTTGGTGCAACCATTCAACACTTAATCATTTAGAGCCTCTAAACCATTGAGACATCTTAATGATTCAGCACTTAATCAACCAAATAGCCCATTAGGCATGCAATTTATTTATTAATATTGAATATTTTCTAGCTTTCTTAAAACTTCTCTAATGATTCAAGTTCTGGTTCTCAAAACTTTCTCTATTTATTTCTTTTACATCATGTATATCTGGTAACATTATAACTTGGGTAAATAGATTTAAATACTTCTAACTATCGTCTATTGGCGGATAATACTCCCAACTTTTATTTTGGCCATTAGCACTCCCAACTTGCAACTTTTTTTCTTCCATGACCCCAAAACTAACGGAGATCTAACCTACTTAGTCTTCCATCAAGAAAGTAATGATGATATTGGAGATGGTGGAGGAGAGGGAGGGTGGCGGTGGAGATGGTGGTGGTGGTGTTGCAGGTGGTGGTGGGTGGTAGGTTGGAGAAGAAGATGGGAGGGTATAAAAGTCATTTCACCCAAAAACTTAAGGGTATAATAGTCATTTCACCACAAACTAACGGAAAACGTAACGGCCGTTAAAACGAGGGACGTAAAGTGTTAGAAAAACAAACCTCAGGTACTTAGGGTGTTAAGCGTGGGTTGAACCTGTTAGTTTAGGCAAACCACAGGGACGAAAATTGCAATTTTCTCAAATTCTTTAAATGAATTCTCTAACTGCTTTATGATCATGTACGTCTCACCACCACTACACGTTAATATATTAATATGCAGAAAACGGCTACAAAAGATTTACGTTTAAGCTTTGAAAACTTGAAGACCGATTTGAATTTAAGTTGCAATGTTTGGTCGGGCCACATGGGCAAAGAATGAGGGTTTATATAAATCCAAAACCAACTTTTTTGGAGGCCCAACTGAACTAAAATAAGTGAAGTAACAAAGTCAAATGAGGGAAATATTCGAAATTTTTACGCAAACATGGTTAAGAAAAGCATGGAAGAGTTCGTGATTCAAGAGAGATTGTCGTTCACCCCAATGACAACTTATATTTGCCGGAATTCATTCAAAGAACTCTCCAACTTATTTATGATCACGTAAGTCTCACTACCATAAGACGTGAATATATTAATATGTGGAAACGGTTATAAAATATTTAATTTCAAGCTTCGAAAATTTAATGATCGATTTGGACTAAAGTTGCAATGTTTGGTTGGTCCCCACGGGTAAAAAACGGGGTTTAATATAAAATTTTTTTGAAAAGGGCATATTATTTTTAGTTCGTTTGGGTCTCAAAAGAAGTTGGCCCTCGATTTATAAAATGTTATTATTTTCTTTGAAGCCTAGACATGCAATTTATTTATTAATATTGAATATTTTCTAGCTTTCTTAAAACTTCTCTAACGATTCATGGTCTGGTTCTCAAAACTTTATTTATTTCTGTTACATTCATGTACATCCAGTAACAATTATAACTTTGGTAATAATTGTTGTTAGATTTCAAGACAAAATATAAATTAAAGCTTATACTTTCGGATGTAGAAAAACTTATACAATAAAAACAAAAATATGATACAAAATCCAAAGTTTTATGGAAGGATTTATTTTAATCATATAAGGTTCTAACCATGGATCCAGTTGAATTCGTTCCAAAATAGGTGATAAATTAAAAAGGAGAATTTATATAATTTAATGACATATTTTAACTTATTATCTTGTTACCCATATTCTTTATATGTTTCATGTGTCAATGCATGAAGAAACAAAAATAAATAAAACCTGTGCTATAATGATCATAAGAGCATCACATTCTCTCTATGCATCAAAAGTGTTCGTTGAATGGGATATATTCCTTGAAATAGTATAGTTATTATATATAAGAACTTAGACCCACACCCTAAACATTCATCATCCAAAATATTAAAGGCAATCTCAACCATAAATCATCTTCCTTCTCTCTTGCTCTCCCTAATCTGTGCTTCTGTTAGTGAATTGTTTGTTTAAATATCGTCTGGGACATTAGTTTCTTCATGGCAAAGGTTTACCCGGAAACCATCATTTCAGTTGCAAACGGTAATAATCCGACCGTCATGACGGTGTGGAAAAAGTCGTTGCTCTTCAATTGCGATGGGTTTACGGTGTACGACCGCAATGGAAATCTTACATTTCGAGTAGACAACTATGTGACCAAAGGAAACCAGGAGATTATTCTCATGGATGCCTTCGGCTGCAGTCTCCACACCATTAGGCGCAAGGTAAATTTATTTATAAATAAATTTCATAATTAAAGTCGTCTTAAAGTAATACACAATATGATTAGTGACATGATTTATGATTACCAGGTTTTAAGCCTATCCGAAAACTTTCTAGTGTACAACGGTGAAAGCGTAGTAAACCCACGATTTTCAGTGACCAAACACATGAATGTTTTGAACAAAAAGTCACTCGCATATGTGAGCATAGTAGGATCATCAAAGTACAGGAACAAAAGAAATGTGATCTACGAGATCCAAGGATCATATGCTCACAAGTCCTGTATTGTGTATGATGACAAGAACCGATGTGTTGCCGAAATTAGGAGGAAAGAAGAGAAAAGAGGGGTTGCTCTTGGAGGAGATGTTTTTGATTTGGTAGTGCAACCATCGATCGACCCTGCCATTGCTATGACCCTCGTCATTGTTCTCGATCAAATGTTTGATTCTTCCAGGCACTTCTTTACATAATGCAATGAAGAAAAATGGTAATCAAGCACAAGATCAATTATAAAGAGAAGAGCCTTAAGAGAAGAAAAAGTTTACTCAACTCGATTATCTCATTTTGGTATTTTGTTCGTTACTTAAACAAACAATCATAGCTTATAATTACAACCTATTAATCTTCAACAATTACAATTAACCCCCTATTTTGTATGATATGTATCACATAGATTTGGACACAACAACCTGTATAGTTACTAGTGTTGTGTGAGTCATACGGTGGAAAAAAAAATCAACACTATTTTGTACGATATGTAACACATAGATTTTGTCAAATTCCATTTTACTTTTATACTAGTTACTATTTCAACTCCTTATATCATACTGTGGGAAACAATCAACAGTGCATTATTAATGTACCCTTTGATTTTTATAGTTTTCCCATCAATAAAAAACATTTATTTTGTAATTTTTGGTCCCACCGATAGAATGCTATTGCGCTTGACACAACAGATTACGTTTATCATCTAGAGAAAAGATAACAATTATGTACTAAAACATGTGTCTTGTTGAATGCACCGATTGGTTTTATCAGAAACTACTATTTAGGACCACTTTCTGGCGGAATGGTTAAAACGAATGAAAAGTAGACGTAAAACCATTAAATCATGCATTTGGTTTTGATGTGCTAACGCAGAAATTAAAAAAAACATAAACTTACAAAAGCATGACTAAGTTGACGTAACCATTAAACAAAAAAAACATTAAAGCGTTGAACAACACACATGTGTTGCAACGTGTTAGCTCACAAAATTTAGACCGAAATATTAAACGAAAATTTTGTAATAGATGGAAAGTATAAGGAAATAAAGTTGAAAGTGAAAAGTGTTGGGGCTAAAAATGATACATGTTTTGTGACAAATTTGTGAGAGAAGAAAACTATAGGGATTAAAAATTAAAAGTTAAACAAAGCAAAGAGTAAAACCAACAATGCATAAAAAGTTGGTAATCAAAATATAGATAATTTCTTATTTTTATAAGCAAAGAGTTCCTTGTTAGTTAGTTATATTGATACTGAAGAACTGTCACAAGTCTCTAGGACTTTAGACAGCCGGTTGGCTGTAACCTCCGGGTTCAAAGCCTTTGAATCAAATCATGAGTTTTTGAGTCATTTGATTACTTCCGTTTCTTTGTTACTTTCCCAATTTACTTTAAAATCATGACAAAAAATAGAAACACATTTTAAAAAGAGTTTATAACATAAGCAGGTTATAGGTAAACACATGAGCCAATCCAGCTGACTAAAACTCGACAATTTATTAAAACATGTTCACAAATTGTTTAGACTATACTCGTATCTATAAAAAGAGAATCCATAAAGAAGGAATCTATTCAATGTTTTGATTTTTCTATTATAACTTAATTAAAACACAAATTATGATTATAATTTTCTAAGCATGATCGCGAGTTGTTTGTGTTAATCAATTCGTTGGTGAAACATGATAGATGTAAGACGTCGAAAAATGACTCACCTTTAGGTCAAACAGCAATGTCAAATAAGGGAAGTATTTGGAATGTTTATGCAAATGTGGTTATGAAAAGTATGGAAGAGTTCGAGATTCAAGAGAGTTTGTCGCTCAACCCCTTCGACAACTTGCATTTGACAGAATTCTTTCAATGAATTCTCTAACTGCTTTATGATCATGTACGTTTGACCACCACTAGACGTTAATATATTAATATGCGTAAACGGCTACAAAAGATTTAAGTCGTTTAAGCTTTGAAAATTTGAAGACCGATTTAAACTTAATTAAGTTACAATGTTTGGTCGGCCCACATGGGCAAAGAATGAAGGTTTATATAAATCCAGAACCAACGTTTTTGGAGGGCCAACCGAACTAAAATTAGTCAAGTAACAACATTAAATGAGGGAAATATTCAAAATGTTTACGCAAATGTGGTTAGGAAAAGCATGGAAGAGTACGTGATTCAAGAGAGATTGTCGTTCACCCCAATGACAACTTAAATTTGACAGAATTCATTCAAAGAACTCTCCAACTTATTTATGATCACGTAAGTCTCACTACCATAAGACGTGAATATATTAATATGTGGAAACGGTTATAAATTGTTTAATTTTAAGCTTTGAAAATTTAATGATCGGTAATTGGACTTAAGTTGCAATGTTTGATTGGCTCTCACGGGTAAAGAATGGGGGTTTATATAAAAAAAATGAAAAGAGCATATTATTTTTAGTTCGTTTGAGGCCCTCGATTTATAAAATGTTATTATTCTTTGAAGCTTAGGCATTCAATTTATTTATTAGTATTGAATATTTTTTATCTTTCTTAAAACTTCTCTAACGATTCATGGTAATAATTGTTAAATTCATGTATATCTGGTAACAATTTTAACTTTGGTAATAATTGTTGCTAGATTTCAAGACAAAATATAAATTAAAGGCTAAACTTTCAGATGTAGAAAAATTTATAAAATAAAAACAAAAATATGATACAAGATCTGAAATACTCGTAAAGTTTTATGGAAGGACTTTTTTTTTAATCATATAAGGTTCTAACCATGGATCCAGTTGAATTCGTTCCAATATAGGTCATAAACTAAAGAAGAAGAATTTATATAATTTAATGACATTTTTTAAGTTATTATCATGTTACCCATACTCTTTATATGTTTCACGTTTTAATGCCTGAAGAAACAATAATAAATACAATATACGCTACAATGATCTCAGCATCACATGCTCTATCCATCCCCTTATACAAAAGTGTTCGTTGAATGGAATATATTCCTTGTAGTGGTAATTATTTATATATAAGAACGTATACCCACACCCTAAACTCCCATCATCCAAAATATTATAGGCAATCCCAACCATAAATCATCTCCTTTTTTTTTTTCTCTCTCTCTCCCTAATCTGTGCTTCTGTTGGTGAATTGTTCATTTAAGTATCGACTGCGACATTAGTTTCTTCATGGCAAAGGTTTACCCGGAAACTACCATTCCAGTCGCAAATGGTAAGAATCCAGTCGTCTTGACAGTGTGGAAAAAGTCGTTGCTCTTCAATTGCGATGGGTTTACGGTGTACGACCCCAATGGCAATCTTACATTTCGAGTAGACAACTATATGGCCAAAGGAAACCAGAAGCTAAATTACCTGAAATCATTGATGTTGGTCACGATGATCATGAGATAATGTATCACTGATGTGATGGTCTAGAGTTCAGCGCTTCTGTTGAAAGAAGGCGGACTCCTCTTTGGAGCCAGACTATTTTCAACTGAGGAGGTAGGCGCTAGACCATCAACATCTGTAATATGTTCGCTCTTGATCAACATGACCAACATCAGTGATTTCAGGTAATTTGCCTTCTGATTTATGGTTGAAATCCTTCCTTGCAACAAAACCTGGCGGTGTACACCTTTTATCCTTCCTTGCAGCAAAACCTGGCGGTGAACACCTTTTGATGATACTTTAAATGTCTACATTGAGACAATAAACAGTAAACCACCAGCTTTTACTGAAACGAAGGAGTCAACGCATAAATCAGAAGCCAAATTACCTAAAATCATTGATGTTGATGATAATGATCATGAGAGAATTTATTATTGATGTTGATGGTCTAGAGTTAAGCGCTTCAGCTAAAAGAAGGAGGACTCCTCTTTGGAGCCAGACTGCTTTCAGCTGAGGAGGTGGACGCTAGACCATCAACATCCGTAATATGTTCGCTCTTGATCATCATCACTAACATCAGTGATTTTAGGTAATTTGCCTTTTATTTTATGGTTGAAATCCTTCCATTTAACAAAACCGGGTGGTGTACACCTTTTGGTGACACATTAAATGTGTACATTAAGATGCCAAATAGTAAAATAAAGGAAATAAAGTAAGATAAATAGTAAAATGCACTTCAAAGAATTGGACACATACTGTTTACGTTTTGCATTAGACGTCGTAGACGTGATAGATTCACCTACAACATTATAACAAAAACGAATTTGCAATAGCGACCAATTAATTACTGCTTTTTAAAAAAAACCAAATAAAAAATCGAAAATTTAGGCTCAGAGCTGTTGAAATAGTTGGCTGCACCGGGGTTGCAGGCTCATAACCTACCATCCACCATCCATGCGACGCCACTTTCATGAATACTCAAGTAATACATACATCCACTCATCATAGCCAAAGTCATAGACGCCAAACAAACACAAAACAGCCGATACAACAAAAAGTTGTACCAAACCAATAATTTTAACCGGGTCAGGGGGAAAAGAAGACCGGGTAACGCCATGGCTGCTAACACACAGATAGTTGCATTGTAAAAGACTATCACGTTACAATGCCACCCGGATGTTGCCTCGCCAAGATATGAAGCAGATCTTGGATGCCCCTTTATTAAATTTTCGTCAAAGTAGGCTAATAAATATAGGTAACATCAGTCTGCCACAGCTGCGCAGGAGCAGCGAAGCTGCAAGATGCAACAGCGACATTATAACAGCAGCAGCTGTAAACTGCAGTAATAACTAAGCTGAAACCAGCCCAATTACCAGTTTTGGTTAAAATGAAATTAAAAAGCGAAAGTTTAGGCTCAAAGTTGTTGAAATAATCAGCAGCCACTGTACATGGCATGCCACTTTCATGAATAATGAAACCAAAGTTTGGCAACACCATAACTGTGCAATCACAGATAATTCACAAAATCCAATTTTCAAGAAATCAAGAAGAGACAAAACAATAACTACCAAACTAAAAACACCAATTACAGCGAAAGTAAAACACACTAGCGAAGCCAAGCCAGGGACCAGATCAGTGGTTTATCACTCAAGGGTGCCACCGCAGGCCTTAACTTGGAAGCCCTTAGACCTAGCCACAACAACCCAACACACAACAAAAGTCAATCAACAGATAATCCACACAATCAAATTTCCATGAAATCAAGAGCGGGGAAAACAGTAACCACTAAACTAAAAACACCAATTACAGCGAAAGTAAAACACTCTGGCGAAGCCAAGCCAGGGACCAGATCAGTGGTTCGTCACTCAAGGGTGCCACCGCAGGTTTTAACTTGGAAGCCCCTAGACCTAGACACAACAACCCAATACACAACAAAACTCGATCAATTACCGGTCCTTCTAACCCGGTACTAAGACTTCCAAACTCAACAGACTTTATTAAAAATCAAGAACAGAGTAGAACGACACTGAGAGGGTTGCCCAAGTTAGGGTTCTCCAAACTCACAATCGTATAACCTTCATTTAGGGTTACACAGACTGTGAGGCAATTAAAGCTAAAGAAAAACCTCAAATCCAACTGTCAGTAACAAGTCAACAACAGCAACAGATTCAAAACAACTGAGAAGATGATGAAGCAACTGAGAAGATGATCGAGAAAAAGCTGCTAACCGGTTCCAGATATGATGCGATCGCAACCAAGCTGAGAAGAAGATAAATGCATGCAATAGAAGACAACAATAGGCTTCTATAATTCAGATTATAAAAGTCCACAGGGCAGCATGCATGAGTAACAGCTGGAGTCCACCAAACCAGACTCATCCATAGTTTTCTTGAATCAAGAGTATGAGAGATCGAAGAAAACCTTCAATCAATCAGTATCAGGATTCAATCGTAACCCTAGAGCTCTAATACCATGTAAAAAATACATGATATCAAAACTTCTAAACTTATGAAAACCAACCTCAAACCACATTGCCTTGAAAGTGTTCATTTTTGGTTTGGAATGATACATAGTTTAATGTAAAAATCCAACTTAGTGAGGCTCAGAAGCTATAAAAGGATCAGACCAGCTTGGCTGCAAAAGAAGTTGCTGCTGAACAGCTGCCAACCTTTCAATTTGCCTCGCCAAGATGATATCATGACCCGATTTTTAAACCAAATCCGTACACTCATCATAGCCTCATCTTATAGAACCAATTTCACTTTTTGACATCATGCTAACAATCAAATGCTCGTTAATTGAAGCTCAGATGAGTGCAAACTCATCATCACTGCCACAAACCTCTGGTTGTGAATGATACATAGTATAATGTAACAATTTAGCTTCATTAGACTCAGAAGCCATAAAAGGATCAAACCAACATGGCTGCAAAAGATGTTGCTGCTGAACAACTGCCAATCTTTGCATTTGCCTCGCCAAGATGATATCATGACCCGATTTTTAAACCAAATCCATACACTCATCTTAGCATGACATCATGTTAACAATCAAAGGATCATTAGATGAAGCTCAGATCAGTACAAATTCATCATCACTGACAGAGACCTACAAAGTTTTAGAGGTAACACATACTTATCACAACTTCAGGAGGATTCGTGAAGCAACAACCAACTTCGGATTTAGCCTCTGAAAGCGTTTCATCAAACACCTTACATGCACAGTTTAATGACCCACGTATAAACCATAGGCAACAACTAATATGAGTCTAAAAGATAACTTCCTTTTGTATCTGATAATACTATACACTAATGATAATTAAATCATTAACAATGTATTATTGGAAACAGAAGGTAAATAGTCATTAACTATGTATTAATAAAAATAGAAGATGAACAATTAAAGGTTACCGGTTACCACCAAACAACAGTCCGAAGACGGTGGCGGATTACCGATTTAGGGTTTACTCCGTCAGTGAACGGAGACGGTGAGCAGTAATAATGGCGGGCGGCGCCGACGATGGTAATCCGATCGACAACTGTTGTACAAAATCACAGATCTAACCACCACCGGCATCAACCAGACGACACCACCACCACCATCACCACCACCATACACGACCGTCAAAGTAGAAACAATGAGTAATAAATGTTACCCATGCATGCTGCCAAATGGAGATGGATGATGATGGATTGTGGCAACCGACAACTAAATCACAGATCTAAACACCACCGGACGGCGCCACAACCACCACAACCACCAAAACCACCACCGAAAACGAACAATCAGACGAAAGCTTATAACCACCACCATCCAAGTAAAAAGAATGGATACCGTTTCAATCGGAGACGGTTACTTAATACTGGAATGCAAAACGCACCCGGCGAAAGAACTGAGAAGAAGAACCCAGAAGACGACACGTACACTGCTAAGTGTCAAACAACCCCAATTCATGTATGTTATGTATACATATGGGCGAAAATGACACATATACCCCACAAAACCTGATAAATTACGATAGTGCAATGAACAAAAAAGAAAAAAAAAACCCAACCCAAACAGACTCGAACCCGGGTGGCACGGGTAAGAAACCACGCATCAAACCACTGCACCACCAGCCAAATTCGTGAATGAGCATGGAAGCAATAGGTATATATGCTATTATGCTGTTTTCACTATTCACCTTCCGTTTCCAATAATACATAGTTAATGTTTAATTTTTAATATTTGTGTGCTAGTGCTTTGTGATTTGATTACCCGTTTGTTGGTTTTGATGTACTCGTAACATAGGAAGATCCCCTAGATCTAAAGGCCATTCTAGTTTGACAACTTACGTTTTCGAGCTACTTCTTGCAGTTAGGAATAGCACAAGTTTAACAGGTTTTTAAAATCAGTTAGCTAAGGTGTGCAATCTCTTCCCGAAAATTACGAATATAATTCAGGATTGCTAGGTTATCTAACTAGGCATTGTTTGATAGTTTGGTTACCGTTGGGTTTATATAAAAAAAACTGGAAAGCCCCTCAAATTTTTAGTTCGGTTGACCTCCAAAAGGCACTGAATTTATATAATGTTATTTTTCCTTTGAAGTTTAGTCATGCTATTTATTTATTAACATTGGACATTTTCCACCTTTCTTAAAACTTCTCTTTACGATTCAGGCTTATTTATTTCTTTTACATTCACCTATATCTCGTAACAATATACATTTGGTAATAATTTTCGTTTGATTTCAACACCGAATATAAATTATAACTTATATTTTGGACATAGAAAAATTTATTAGAAAAAACAAAAATATAATACAAGATCTGAATCGCAAAGTTTAATGCAATGATGTTTTTATATCATATAAGGTTCTCCATGCAATATCTAGTTGAATTCGTTCCACAATAGGTAACTTAATGAAATTTTTAAGTCATTATCATGTTACTCATACTCTTTATATGTTTCACATGTTAATGCATGAAGAAACAATAATAAATAAAATATCTGCTACAATGATCTGAGCATCACGTGCTCTATGCATCCTCTCCTACAAAAGTGTTCGTTGAATGGGATATATTCTTTGTAGTGGTAGTTATTTATATATAAGAACTTATACCCACACCCTAAGCTCCCATCATCCAAATTATCAAAGGCATTCTCAATCATTATCCCCCTTGTCTTTCTCTCTCTCTTCCTAATAAGTGCTTTTGTTGGAAAATAGTTCGTTTGAGTATCGACTCGGACTTAAGTTTCTACATGGCAAAGGTTTACCCGGAAACCATCATTCCAGTTGCAAACGGTAAGAATCCAGTCGTCTTGACGGTGTGGAAGAAGTCGTTGCTCTACAATTGTGATGGGTTTACAGTGTACGACTCCAATGGCAATCTAGCATTTCGAGTAGACAACTATATGACCAAGGGAAACCGGGAGATTGTTCTCATGGATACATACGGCTGTAGTCTCCACACCATTAGGCGCAAGGTATATTTTGTTATATTTAGCTTCTATAAAAATCATCTTAAAGTTACACACACTATGATTAGTGACATGATTTATTGTTACCAGGTTTTAAGCCTATCTGAAAACTTTCTAGTGTACAACGGTGAAAGCGTAGTAAATCCACGATTTTCAGTGACCAAACACATGAACGTTTTGAACAAAAAGTCACTCGCATATGTGAGCATTGTAGGATCATCAAAGTACAAGAACAAAAGAAATGTGATCTACGAGATCGAAGGATCATATGCTCATAAGTCCTGCATGGTGTATGATGATAGGCACCGGTCCGTTGCTGAAATTAGGAGAAAAGAAGCGAAAAGAGGGGTTGCTCTTGGAGGAGATGTTTTTGATTTGGTGGTACAACCGTCGATCGACCCTGCCATCGCAATGGCCCTCGTCATTGTCCTCGACCAAATGTTTGATTCTTCGAGGCGCATATTTACATAGTGTTACGAACAAAAATGGTAATCAAAAAACAAGATCAATATAGAGAAGAACACTAAAAGAAGAAAAAGTTTACCCAATTCATAAATCCTCTCATTTTGGTCTTTCGTTTATTACTTAAACTAACAATTACAACCTCTTAATATTAAACAATTACTATTAACACATAGATTTGGATACAACCACCTTGTACATTGCTAGTGTTGTGCGAGTCACAGTTTTCTCAAAGTTCATTTTACTTTTATACTAGTTAGTATTTCAACTCCTTAGATCATGCCGTGGAAAATAATCAACAATGCATTATTAATATACCACTTGATTTTTATAGTTTTTCAATCAATAAAAAACGTTTAATTTGTCGTATCCGGTCCAACCGATAGAATGCTATTGCGTTTGATGCAACAGATTCCGTTAATCTTCTAGGTAAAAGATAACATAATTTAATTTTGTACTAAAATGTGTCTTGTAGAATGCACCAATTGTTTATATATATATATATATATATATATATATATATATATATATATATATATATATATATATATATATATATATATATATATATATATAGGGCAATTCTAAATTGGAAACCAACTTGAGTTATGAAAACTCTAAAAACCCATTTTAAAGGACCACATTGCTCCACGTCCTCTCATCTACATTTTAATCCAAGGGTAGTTTTGGAAAGTTATGTCTCATCTTTCCATCTCCTCTCTCTACTTCTACTTCCTGACAAAATTTTATCACTTTCTAGAATAACATAATCTCTCTCATATATCACCACCAAAGTACCAAACCTTCTCTCTCTCTCATATTTCTCCAGTAAAAACTTCTCCACCAAACACCATTTATCAACAAACCATAATCAGGCTTTACCTTCGTAATATGTTAAACGATGGAGGAATTTTGACGATGAAAACAGGCCATGAGAGATGGCGGGTTTGTACTTCCAGATCTGGGTAACCACCACCACAACCCAGATCCAGTGAAAGCTAGTGACAAGAGGTGTATGACAGTGACGAAATGTACGACGACGAAGGGTTAATGAACGTTTTAAAGATGACTTGAAACGGTTCCGACGAGTCAAGATCTGATGATCCAAGAAAATAAGAACCAGGTGAAGTTGTTTGAAGACCACCATTAAAAACAAAAACACATTTTAATTTCCGCTCAGATTTTTTCACTTTGATAGTTGGTCTGATTTGTTTGTTCCCAGATTTAAGCTAAAAGATCAATCAACTTGTGCTCATATTTTTTTTTCATTTTAGAGTACGAAGGGGTATCATTCCATTTCTGTAAAGTGTAAACAAGTAAACTCTAAACTTATTTTTTGGTTAGTGGGGTTGTTTTAATTCGTTGTACCTTTTAATTATTTTTTTATAAAGTGATAATGTTTAAGTTATTTTGTTTGTTATATATTACATCTACAACTAAACTAACTGGTATATTGTTCATTACCTTTAGTTGTAAATTTTGAATAATGCATCTTTTTTGGCATGCACACCATGTAGCCAGATTTTTTTTTATTTTGTTACTTTAAATACTTGGCTAAAGTGTATGATACAGAAACACATGTTTTTGATATTTTAAAAAATATCATAAAACGTATGTTTTTATGAAAATCTCATAAAAACGTATGTTTTTATGAAAAATCTCATAAAATGTATACTAAAAACGTATGTAAAACCTATAACATACTATTTACATATTTTAAAATTTTCATAAAACATATGTTTTTATTCGTTGTTACACTTGTAAAAATTCTATTTACATAAAAACTAATGTTTTTGTTCATTGCTACACCTGTATTACAAATTTACATTTTTAACTCATAATATTTATTATTTAATAATTTATCTTTATTTACATATTATAAACTTTAATATGATGAGAAAGAAATAAGAATGATGAATTTGTCATAAAGAGAGAAACATAGAGAGGAAAAAGAGAAAATGATTCTGGATGCTTCTGATTAGACTAGCCTATGCATGTCTTGTCAATTGTGACAAAAGGAAAAGAGATGATTAAAATTTATGGACGATTCTACCCTTTTTGTACCACATGTTTATCAAATAATAAGTTATAAGTTAATAAAGAACCACAACCGTTGATTAGGTGCAATGGATGGTCAAGATGATGGTTTCGTGGGTTTTCTTAACTGGGGAGGGTTTTCAATTTATCCCTCCCCATATATATATATATATATATATATATTAGAAACTACTGTTTAGAACTCGTTTTGCGACGGGACTGTTAAAACGAACGAAAAGCAGACGTAAAAATATTAAACCATGCATTGATTGTGATGTGCTACGCAAAAATTTAGATGAAACGTAAAACTTAGAAAAGAATAACTAAGTCGACTTGGTATGTACGTGTTGTCATGGGACCGTTAAACAAAAAAACGTAAAAACGTTGAATCACACACATGTGTTGCAGAGTGTTAGCTCGCAAAATTTAGATCGAAATATTAAATGAAAAGTTTGTAAAACATGAAAAGTATAAGGGAATTAAGTTGAAAGTAAAAAGTGGTGGGGTTAAAAATGAAACATGTTTTGTGACAAATTTGTAAGTGAAAAAAACTATAGGGATTAAAAATTTTAAAAAATAAACAAAGCAAAGAGTACAACCAGCAAAACAAAAAAAAGTTGATAATTAATGTATAGATAAATTCCTATTTTTATAAATTAGGATCTAGAGTTCCTTGTTAGTTTTGTTGATATTGAAGAATTGTAATTAGTCTCTAGAACTTTAGACAGCCGGTTGGCTGTAACCTCTGGGTTCAAAGCCTTGCAATCCAATCATGAGTCATTTGATTACTTCCGTTTCTTCGCCACCTTCCCAATTTACTTTAAAATCATGACAAAAAGTAGAAACACATTTTAAAAAGAGTTTATAAAATAAGCAGGTTATAGAGGTAAACACATGAGCCAATGACCAAAACCCGGCAATTTATCAAAACATGTTCACGAGTTGTTTAGACTATACTCATACGTCATACCTATAAAAAGAGAATCCATAAAATAAGCAGGTTATAGAGGTAAACACATGAGCCACTCAAGTTGACCAAAGCCCGGCAATTTATCAAAACATGTTCACGAGTTGTTTAGACTATACTCATACGTCATACCTATAAAAAGAGAATCCATAAAGAAAGAATCTATTAAATGTTTTGTTTTTCTAAACATGATTGCAAGTTGTTTGTGTTGATCAATTCGTTGGTGAAACACGATAGAAATAAGATGTCAAAAAATGACCCACCTTGAGGTCAAACAACAATGTCAAATGAGGGAAGTATTTCGAATTTTTACGCAAATGTGGTTATGAAAAGCATGGAAGAGGTCGTGATTCAAGAGAGTTTGTCGTTCGACCCCTTCGACAACTTGCATTTGACAGAATTCTTTCAAAGAATTCTCCAACTGCTTCATGATCATGTACGTCTCACCACCACCGTACATTAATTAATATATTAATATGTGGAAAACGGCTATAAAAGATTTAAGTTTAAACTTTGAGAACTTGAAGACCAATTTGAACTTAAGTTGCAATGTTTGGTCAGCCCAAACATGTAATGAATGACAGTTTATATAAATCCAAAACCAAGTTTTTTTGAGGCCCAACCGAACTAAAATAAGTCAAGTAACAAAGTCAAATGAGGGAAATGATTGGAACTTTTACACAAGTGTGGTTAGGAAAAGCATGGAAGAGTTCTTGATTCAAGAGAGATTGCCGTTCACCCCTATGACAACTTACAATTGACAAAATTAATTCAAAGAACTCTCTAACTTATTTATAATCACGTAAGTCTCACTACCATGAGACGTGAATCTATATATATAATAAAAGAAAGCCATTTTAATGACATGGCACTCAAGGAGGTATTCTCTTCCTTGAGTATGCCATGTGGCATACCATGTGTCATTATTTTTTTAATAAAATAAAATCCACTTTAGAGATTATTAGAAAACCCTAAACAAAGACACGCCTCCATCCATCTTCTCCTTTACTTCATCCATCTTCTTCTGCCATCTAAGCACCACCACCAGCCCTCCACATCCCTTTTGAACGTGCTATACGTATCCCTGTCTCTATTCTCTTTCTTTAAACATCTAGAGTCCAACATCTATCTCTCCCCCTCTCTTCAAGCTCTCCAAAATCTCATTAGCAAGCAAAGATATCACAAAATCTAAGGTTTATAATATCTATTAGCATATCTGATTTACATTATAATTCTTTTACTTTCTTTTTTTTTACGAGGTAGAGTCACGGCCACGGTTAGGGTTCTGATGGTGTACTCCGCCGACCAAGGTAAAAACGTCGAACCCTATTCCTTTGATAATAAATTGAATGATGATGATGAGTTGTGGATGTTGTTGTAAAGGTAACCAGCGGTAACGTCAATTGACGGTCGGTAGGGGTGACTGTAAAGGACAGGAAGAGAAGGAGGTCACGACGGCGCTCAGGGAATAGGAGCCGACGGTGGTGGTTTTGCCAGACACAACAGAAGAGACGTGGGTAAGGGTTCCAATCTATTGGTTTTTTTTGGTTCAGAACTTCAATTTAGTTCAGCATTGCTTTTATCAAGATGTTGTATTTGTCGCAGATTTTGGATTTTGGTTTTACCAGAGCTGAATTTGGAACTGATTTAGCTATTAGCAATCGAAATCGTGAGTAAATCCAGGGGGCGTTGATTGCATTATTGTTATTGATATGTTTAGGAATTTAATATCTTTATTAGCATTCAACACAATTGAGGCCGCTATAACATACTGGAAGTAAACGTTGACTCATATATGATGCTTTATTTGTTCAACGGATATAGAAGCACAAAAACCAAGCAATTGCAGCTAGCATTTGAGATATCTTCACAAAAACCAAGCAATTGCATCTAGCATTTGAGATATTTTTCTTCTTAATGGTATGTCCACACATGCTCTTCCCTTGCATCTTTCTTTTCAAATGGCATTTACACACAGAAATATATATTATTTGTGCTATCCCCCTTGAAACTCATAGAGATACACATTAGCTTTTAAACAAATTATCAATATCATTAATATTCTAAATGGAGGGTTAAGCTGATTTATTGAATTTTCTTATAAGCATACGCTTTAGCTTATAAACAAATCATCAACATCATTAATATTCTGAATGGAGGTGCCAAATGAGTAAATTTAATGAGGTCAAAGGAGCCAAGTTAGTCATAATCTGTTTAGAAATGCCGTTCTCATTATGAAAGAATGCGATTGTCAATTAACATATTGGTTTTTGATTTACAGATAGTCCCTGCAAATTGCAAATATGTTATTCTCTCAACCAAGATAGAAATCCGTCTTGCAAACTTTCAACAAATCCACTGGACATCTCTTGAATTTAACAATAATGTAATCTTTCACTTAATTGGACTGACAATGGCAAAGAGAATATGTGTTACAACAAAAAATAAACAATGTTGATATCTAGATCCATTAGAGTATATTTGAAACTCAAATGTTTCACCTATTGGTTTAAGATTTTGTGTCATGTTTGATTGTTAGTGTTTGAAACAGGAGCAAATCATCAGGTTACACTGAATAAGAGTAAGAGAAGAAGTCGAAGCGCAGGCGCAACGCTCTTGAGTCTTTGATTGTTGTTTGTCTCCTATACGATGGCAGCTGGGTAATCCTTCAATTCTTCAGGTATTCATCTTCCTCTTCCTTTTTCTTGTGTTAAATTGTCTGAACAACCCGGGACGCTCCCGGGGTAAAAGCTAGTATATTAATACGTGAAACAGTTATAAAATACTTAATTTTAAGCTTTGAAAATTTAAAGACCGGTTTGGGCTTAAGTTGCAATGTTTGGTTGGCCCCCACTGATAAAAAATGAAGGTCTATATAAAGAAATTGAAAAGGGCCTCATTATATTTAGTTCGTTTGGGTCTAAAAAAAAAAGTTGACCCTCGATTTATATAATGTTATTATTTTCTTTGAAGCTTAGGCATGCAATTTATTTATTAATATTGAATATTTTCTAGCTTTTTTAAAACTTCTCTTACGATTCATGGTCTGGTTATTTCGTTTACATTCATGTATATCTGGTAACAATTTTAATTTGGTAATAATTGTTGTTAGATTTCAAGACAAAATACAAATTAAAGCCTAAACTTTCAGATGTAGAAAAATTTGTAAAATAAAAACAAAAATATGATACAAGATCTGAAATACTCGCAAAGTTTTATGGAAGGATTTTTTTAATCATATAAGGTTCTAACCATGGATCCAGTCGAATTCGTTCCAAAATAGGTCATAAATTAAAAAAAAGGAGATTTTATATAATTTTAAGTTATGTCATGTTAACCATATTCTTTATATGTTTCATGTGTCAATGCATGAAGAAACAAAAATAAATAAAACCTGTGCTATAATGATCATAAGAGCATCACATTCACTATGCATCAAAAGTGTCCGTTGAATGGGATATATACCTTGCAATAGTATAGTTATTATATATAAGAACGTAGATCCGCACCCTAAACTCTCATCATCCAAAATATTAAAGGCAATCTCAACCATCATCTTCCTTCTCTCTCGCTCTCCTTAATCTGTGCTTCTGTTGGTGAATTGTTTGTTTAAGTATCGTCTGAGACATTAGTTTCTTCATGGCAAAGGTTTACCCGGAAACCATCATTTCAGATGCAAACGGTAATAATCCGACCGTCATGACGGTGTGGAAAAAGTCGTTGCTCTTCAATTGTGATGGGTTTACGGTGTACGTCCGCAATGGCAATCTTACATTTCGAGTAGACAACTATATGACCAAAGGAAACCAGGAGATTGTTCTCATGGATGCCTTCGGCTACAGTCTCCACACCATTAGGCGCAAGGTATATTTATTTATATATAACTTTCATAATTAAAATTGTCTTAAAGTAATACACAATATGATTAGTGACATGATTTATTATTACCAGGTTTTAAGCCTATCCCAAAACTTTCTAGTGTACGATGGTGAAAGTGTAGTAAATCCACGATTTTCAGTGACCAAACACATGAATGTTATGAACAAAAAGTCACTCGCATATGTGAGCATATTAGGATCATCAAAGTACAGGAACAAAAGAAATGTGATCTACGAGATGGAAGGATCATATGCTCATAAGTCCTGCATGGTGTATGATGATAGGCATCGTTCTGTTGCTGAAATTAGGAGGAAAGAAGTGAAAAGAGGGGTTGCTCTTGGAGGAGATGTTTTTGATTTGGTGGTACAACCGTCGATCGACCCTGCCATAGCTATGGCCCTCGTCATTGTTCTCGATCAAATGTTTGATTCTTCTACGCACTTCTTTACATAATGTTACCAACAAAAATGGTAATCAAGCACAAGATCAATTATAAAGAGAAGAACCTTAAGTGAAGAAAAAGTTTACTCAACTCGATTATCTCATTTTGGTATTTTGTTTGTTACTTAAACGAACAATCATAGTTTATAATTACAACCTCTTAATATTCAACAATTACAATTAACCCCCTATTTTGTATGATATGTAACACATAGATTTGGACACAACAACCTGTATAGTTACTAGTGTTGTGTGAGTCATACGGTGGGAAAAAAATCAACACTATTTTGTACGATATGTAACATAGATTTTGTCAAATTCCATTTTACTTTTATACCGGTTACTATTTCAACTCCTTATATCATATTGTGGAAAATAATCAACACTGCATTATTAATGTACCCTTTGATTTTTATAGTTTTCCAATCAATAAAAAACACTTATTTTGTAATTTTGTTCCAACCGATAGAATGCTATTGCGCTTGACACAAAAGATTACGTTTATCATCTAGAGAAAAGACAACATTATGTACTAAAACGTGTGTTTTGTGGAATGCACCGATTGGTTATTCAGAAACTACCATTGAGGACCACTTTCTGGCGGGATGGTTAAAACGAATGAAAAGTAGACGTAAAACCATTGAATCATACATTTGGTTTTGATGTGCTCATGCGGAAATTTAAAAAAAAACATAAAACTTACAAAAGAATGACTAAGTTGACTTAACCATTAAATAAAAAAACATAAAAGCGTTGAAAAACACACATGTGTAGCAGCGTGTTAGCTCGTAAAATTTAGACCGAAATATTAAACGAAAATTTTTAAAAGATGAAACGTATAAGGGAATAAAGTTGAAAGTAAAAATAGTTGGGGCTAAAAATGATACATGTTTTGTGACAAATTTGTGAGAGAAGAAAACTATAGGGATTAAAAATTAAAAAATAAACAAAGCAAAGAGTATAACCAACAATGCATAAAAAAGTTGGTAATTAAATTATAGATAATATATTTCCTATTTTTATAAATCAGGATATAGAGTTCCTTGTTACTTAGTTTTGTTGATATTGAAGAATTGTAACGAGTCTCTAGGACTTAAGATAGCCGGTTGGTTGTAACCTCCGGCTTCAAAGCCTTTGAATCAAATCATTAGTTTTTGAGTCATTTGATTACTTCCGTTTCTTTGTTAGTTTCCCAATTTACTTTAAAATCATGATAAAAATAGAAACACATTTTAAAAAGAGTTTATAAGTGTGTGTAGTGGTGGGGGTTATGGGTATTAAAATATTAAAAAGTAATAAAAGGAGGGTTATGGGGCTTTTTGGAAAAAGAGGGTGTAGTGAGAAGCGGGGTTATGGGTCTTTATAAATGATTGGGCAATCATTGGTTAATTATTCTTTTCTTATTTAAATAATAATATTAAATAGTTTAAATATTTCATTAAATATATAAAAATTACAAATACTAAAAAAAAATTACAAACACTAAATTTTTTTACAAAAACTAAAAACTACAAATACTTAAAAAAAAGTTAGAAATACTTAAAAAAAGTTACAAATACTTAAAAAAACTAGTAGTCTTCTTCGTTTTCTCCTTCTTCTTCGTCTTCTTCTTCTTCTTCTTGGTTGTGATGAATCGGGCGAATCGCCCATGCTTCCTCAACTGAATCCGCCTTCAACGCGTTATGTATATCCTTGGAACGTAACATGGAACTGTTTTGGAATCTCTCATCCTGTGTCGCTTGCGTCCCTTGAAAATCTTCTTCTGCTACATAGTTTGGGCATATTGCCTTTCCTTCGTCTTCAAGTATCATATTATGCATTATGATACAAGCATACATCACCATTCTAATCCCTTCTTTTTCCCACATACGACAAGGATTTCTAACAAAATGCCATCGTTGTTGAAGAACGCCAAAACACCTCTCGACGTCCTTTCTTGCAGACTCATGAACTCTTTTAAAATATTGCCTTTTTTCATCTTGTGTGTGACTAAACGTTTTGACGAGCATTGAATACTCCGGATATATACCATCCGCCAAGTAGTATCCATGCTCGTAGTAATTATTATTTGCATAAAACCCACATTTCGGTATTGTTCCGCCAATGTAAGAATCTAGCAATGGCGAAAACTGAAAAGTATTTATGTCGTTCATACACCCGGCGAGACCAAAGAAGGCCGACCAAACCCACAGGTCTTGTGAGGCAACTGCTTGTAAAACCAACGTTGGTCCTTTTTGGTCACCGCGTGTATGTTGACCTCGCCATGCGGTTGGACAATCATACCATCGCCATTGACGACAATCTATACTACCAATCATACAGGGTAATACATGTCTTTCTAAATGCGCTTCGTATAGTTGTTGAAGGTCGCTCCATGTCGGGTTTCTCAAGTATCGTTTTCCATATAATTGGCATATACCTAAAAAATCAAATGTATATATAAAATGTAACTACTAATGTATCCAAAAATATATGTATATTTGTAAATACCGTAGCAGAAAAACTCCAAGGTATCGCGTGTGGTTTTCTCCGCCATCTTCAAATACTCGTCATTGATATCGTATGTGTTCCCGTAGGCGAGTACACGTAATGCGGAAGTGACCTTTTGAATTGCGGTGAATCCTAAACACCCTCTAGCGTCGGGTTTTTGCTTAAAGTAGTCATATGTGGACTCTAAATCTTCGGTAATGCGCAAAAATAAAGTTTTACTCATCCGAAATCTTCGCTTAAACATAGCAGGGCCGTAAACCGGATTCGTTTTGAAATAAGCATTCATCAAACGCTCATTGGCGGCTACACAGTCTCGTTCTATATATTGCCTAGACAATATCGGCTGTGGGACGGAATTATTTATATGATGCATCGCGCTAGACGCTAGCATAACCACACTCGTAACGGCTTCTTCCTCTTCTGCACCGTCATCGTGAAAAAACTGCTTATATAGATCGACAAACGAGTCTTCGAATGGAGGAGACGACATTTTGGTGATTTGTTTGTGTGTTGAATTTGTTTGAGGGTTGAAGTGGGAAAGTATGTGTGTATTGTATGTGTGTGTTCTATGTGTGGTACGATATATATATATATATATATATATATATATATATATATATATAGAGAGAGAGAGAGAGAGAGATTGAAAAATAATTTTTTTTTAAATAAAAACTTGACCGTTGAACGGTCATGTGTACCATCACCAATTCAAAACGCTCGTTATGCTCAAAGCGCCATTCACCCAAAACGCCCTATAGCGCTGGGGGGGCGATGTACCCCGGCGCTATAGGCTCCCAAAACGCCACATAACGGCCCACTACAAATGCCCTAACATAAGCAGATTATAGGTAAACACATGAGCCAATCAAGTTGACCAAAACCCGGCAATTTGTCAAAACATGTACAGAAGTTGTTTAGATTATACTCATACCTATAAAAAGAGAATCCATAAAGAAAAACTCTATTCAATGTTTTGATTTTTCTATTATCACTTAACTTGTTATTTTAAAATACAAATTATGATTATAATTTTCTAAACATGATCGCGAGTTGTTTGTGTTAATCAATTCGTTGGTGAAACATGATAGAAATAAGACGTCGAAAAATGACTCACCTTTAGGTAAAACAGCAATGTCAAATAAGGGAAGTATTTAGAATGTTTATGCAAATGTGGTTATGAAAAGTATGGAAGAGTTCGAGATTCAAGAGAGTTTGTCGCTTGACCCCTTCGACAACTTGCATTTGACAGAATTCTTTCAATGAATTCTCTAACTGCTTTATGATCATGTACGTCTGACCACCACTAGACGTTAATATATTAATATGTGGAAACGGCTACAAAAGATTTAAGTTTAACCTTTGAAAACTTGAAGACCGATTTGAACTTAAGTTACAATGTTTGGTCGGCCCACATGGGCAAAGAATGAAGGTTTATATAAATCCAGAACCAACGTTTTTGGATGGCCAACCGAACTAAAATTAGTCAAGTAACAATGTTAAATGAGGGAAATATTCCAAATGTTTACGCAAATGTGATTAGGAAAAGCATGGAATAGTTCGTGATTCAAGAGAGGTTGTCATTCACCCCAATGACAACTTAAATTTGACGGAATTCATTCAAAGAACTCTCCAACTTATTTATGATCACGTAAGTCTCACTACCATAAGACGTGAATATATATATTAATATGTGGAAACGGTTATAAAATATTTAATTTTAAGCTTTGAAAATTTAATGATCGGTAATTGGACTTAAGTTGCAATGTTTGATTGGCTCTCACGGGTAAAGAATGGGGGTTTATATAAAAACATGAAAAGTGCATTTTATTTTTAGTTCGTTTGAGGCCCTTGATTTATAAAATGTTATTATTTTCTTTGAAGCTTAGGCATTCAATTTATTTATTAGTATTGAATATTTTTTATCTTTCTTCAAACTTCTCTAACGATTCATGGTAATAATTGTTAAATTCATATATATCTGGTAACAATTTTAACTTTGGTAATAATTGTTGTTAGATTTCAAGACAAAATATAAATTAAAGCCTAAAATTTCAGATGTAGAAAAATTTATAAAATAAAAACAAAAATATGATACAAGATAATAGTAAAGTTTTATGGAAGGATTTTTTTTTTAATCATATAAGGTTCTAACCATGGATCCAGTTGAATTGTTCCAATATAGGTCATAAATTAAAGAAGAAGAATTTATATAATTTAATGACATTTTTTAAGTTATTATCATGTTACCCATACTCTTTATATGTTTGACATGTTAATGCATGAAGAAACAGTAATAAATAAAATATGTGCTACAATGATAGCATCACATGCTCCATGCATCCCCTTATACAAAAGTGTTTGTTGAATGGGATATATTCCTTGTAGTGGTAATTATTTATATATAAGAACGTATACCCACACCCTAAACTCCCATCATCCAAAATATTATAGGGATTCTTCATGGCAAAGGTTTACCCGGAAACCATCATTCGAGTCGCAAATGGTAAGAATCCAGTCGTCTTGACGGTGTGGAAAAAGTCGTTGCTCTTCAATTGCGATGGGTTTACAGTGTACGACCCCAATGGCAATCTTACATTTCGAGTAGACAACTATATGGCCAAAGGAAACCAGGAGATTGTTCTCATGGATGCCTTCGGCTGCAGTCTCTACACCATTAGGCACACGGTATATTTATTTATATAAAAATTTCATAATTAAAGTCGTCTTAAAGTAATACACAATATGATTAGTGACATGATTTATTATTACCAGGTTTTAAGCCTATCCGAAAACTTTCTAGTGTACAATGGTGAAAGTGTAGTAAATCCACGATTTTCAGTGACCAAACACATGAACGTTTTCAACAAAAAGTCACTCGCATATGTGAGCATAGTAGGATCATCAAAGTACATGAACAAAAGAAATGTGATCTACGAGATCCAAGGATCATATGCTCACAAGTCCTGCATTGTGTATGATGACAAGAACCGATGTGTTGCCGAAATTAGGAGGAAACAAGAGAAAAGAGGGGTTGCTCTTGGAGGAGATGTTTTTGATTTGGTAGTGCAACCG
This sequence comes from Ambrosia artemisiifolia, assembly GCA_032199755.1. NCBI lineage: Eukaryota > Viridiplantae > Streptophyta > Magnoliopsida > Asterales > Asteraceae > Ambrosia > Ambrosia artemisiifolia. The sequence goes on from CM063514.1 coordinate 13,063,305, forward strand.
TCGATCGACCCTGCCATTGCTATGGCCCTCGTCATTGTTCTCAATCAAATGTTTGATTCTTCTAGGCACTTCTTTACATAATGTTATGAAGAAAAATGGTAATCAAGCACAAGATTAATTATAAAGAGAAGAACCTTGAGAGAAGAAAAAGTTTACTCAACTGGATTCACTCATTTTGGTATTTTTATCGTTACTTAAACGAACAATCATAGCTTATAATTACAACCTATTAATATTCAACAATTACAATTAACCCCCTATTTTGTATGATATGTATCACATAGATTTGGACACAACAACCTGTATAGTTACTAGTGTTGTGTGAGTCATACGGTGGAAAAAAATCAACACTATTTTGTACGATATGTAACACATAGATTTTGTCAAATTCCATTTTACTTTTATACTAGTTACAATTTCAACTCCTTATATCATACTGTGGAAAATAATCAACATTACATTATTAATGTACCCTTTGATTTTTTTTAGTTTTCCAATCAATAAAAAACACTTATTTTGTAATTTTTGGTCCAACCGATAGAATGCTATTGCGCTTGACACAACAGATTACGTTTATCATCTAGAGAAAAGATAACAATTATGTACTAAAACATGTGTCTTGTTGAATGCACTGATTGGCAGAAACTACTATTTAGGACCACTTTCTGTCGGGATGGTTAAAACGAATGAAAAGTAGACGTAAAACCATTAAATCATGCATTTGGTTTTGATGTGCTAACGTGGAAATTAAAAAAAAAACATAAAACTTACAAAAGCATGAATAAGTTGACGTAACCATTAAACAAAAAAAAACATAAAAGCGTTGAACAACACACATGTGTTGCAGCGTGTTAGCTCACAAAATTTAGACCGAAATATTAAATGAAAATTGTGTAATAGATGGAAAGTATAAGGGAATAAAGTTGAAAGTGAAAAATGTTGGGGCTAAAAACGATACATGTTTTGTGACAAATTTGTGAGAGAAGAAAACTATAGTGATTAAAAATTAAAAGTTAAACAAAGCAAAGAGTAAAACCAACAATGCATAAAAAGTTGGTAATCAAAATATAGATAATTTCCTATTTTTATAAATCAGGACATAGAGTTCCTTGTTAGTTAGTTTTATTGATATTGAAGAACTGTAACAAGTCTCTAGGACTTTAGACAGCCGGTTGGCTGTAAGTGTAATCAAAGCCTTTGAATCAAATCATGAGTTTTTAAGTCATTTGATTACTTCCGTTTCTTTGTTACTTTCCCAATTTACTTTAAAATCTTGACAAAAAATAGAAACACATTTTAAAAAGAGTTTATAACATAAGCAGGTTATAGGTAAACACATGAGCCAATCAAGTTGACTAAAACTCGAGAATTTATCAAAACATGTTCACAAATTGTTTAGACTATACACGTACCTATAAAAAGAGAATCCATAAAGAAAGAATCTATTCAATGTTTTGATTTTTCTATTATCACTTAATTAAAACACAAATTATGATTATAATTTTCTAAGCATGATCGCGAGTTGTTTGTGTTAATCAATTCGTTGGTGAAACATGATAGAAAAAAGACGTCGAAAAATGACTCACCTTTAGGTCAAACAGCAATGTCAAATAAGGGAAGTATTTGGCATGTTTATGCAAATGTGGTTATGAAAAGTATGGAAGAGTTCGAGATTCAAGAGAGTTTGTCGCTCAACCCCTTCGACAACTTGCATTTGACAGAATTCTTTCAATGAATTCTCTAACTGCTTTATGATCATGTACGTTTGACCACCACTAGACGTTAATATATTAATATGCGTAAACGGCTACAAAAGATTTAAGTCGTTTAAGCTTTGAAAATTTGAAGACCGATTTAAACTTAATTAAGTTACAATGTTTGGTCGGCCCACATGGGCAAAGAATGAAGGTTTATATAAATCCAGAACCAACGTTTTTGGAGGGCCAACCAAACTAAAATTAGTCAAGTAACAACATTAAATGAGGGAAATATTCAAAATGTTTACGCAAATGTGGTTAGGAAAAGCATGGAAGAGTACGTGATTCAAGAGAGATTGTCGTTCACCCCAATGACAACTTAAATTTGACGGAATTCATTCAAAGAACTCTCCAACTTATTTATGATCACGTAAGTCTCACTACCATAAGACGTGGATATATTAATATGTGGAAACGGTTATAAATTTTTTAATTTTAAGCTTTGAAAATTTAATGATCTGTAATTGGACTTAAGTTGCAATGTTTGATTGGCTCTCACGGGTAAAGAATGGGGGTTTATATAAAAAAAAATGAAAAGAGCATATTATTTTTAGTTCGTTTGAGGCCCTCGATTTATAAAATGTTATTATTCTTTGAAGCTTAGGCATTCAATTTATTTATTAGTATTGAATATTTTTTATCTTTCTTAAAACTTCTCTAACGATTCATGGTAATAATTGTTAAATTCATGTATATCTGGTAACAATTTTAACTTTGGTAATAATTGTTGTTAGATTTCAAGACAAAATATAAGTTAAAGGCTAAACTTTGAGATGTAAAAAAATTTATAAAATAAAAACAAAAATATGATACAAGATCTGAAATACTCGTAAAGTTTTATGGAAGGACTTTTTTTTAATCATATAAGGTTCTAACCATGGATCCAGTTGAATTCGTTCCAATATAGGTCATAAATTAAAGAAGAAGAATTTATATAATTTAATGACATTTTTTAAGTTATTATCATGTTACCCATACTCTTTATATGTTTCACGTTTTAATGCATGAAGAAACAGTAATAAATAAAATATGTGCTACAATGATAGCATCACATGCTCCATGCATCCCCTTATACAAAAGTGTTTGTTGAATGGGATATATTCCTTGTAGTGGTAATTATTTCTATATAAGAACGTATACCCACACCCTAAACTCCCATCATCCAAAATACTAAAGGCAATCTCAACCATCATCTTCCTTCTCTCTTGCCCTCCCTAATCTGTGCTTCTGTTAGTGAATTGTTTGTTTAAATATCGTCTGGGACATTAGTTTCTTCATGGCAAAGGTTTACCCGGAAACCATCATTTCAGATGCAAACGGTAATAATCCGACCGTCATGACGGTGTGGAAAAAGTCGTTGCTCTTCAATTGCGATGGGTTTACGGTGTACGACCCCAATGGCAATCTTACATTTCGAGTAGACAACTATATGACCAAAGGAAACCAGGAGATTGTTCTCATGGATGCCTTCGGCTGCAGTCTACACACCATTAGGCGCAAGGTAAATTTATTTATAAATAAATTTCATAATTAAAGTCGTCTTATAGTAATACACAATATGATTAGTGACATGATTTATTATTACCAGGTTTTAAGCCTATCCGAAAACTTTCTAGTGTACAACGGTGAAAGTGTAGTAAACCCACGATTTTCAGTGACCAAACACATGAATGTTTTGAACAAAAAGTCACTCGCATATGTGAGCATAGTGGGATCATCAAAGTATAGGAACAAAAGAAATGTGATCTACGAGATCGAAGGATCATATGCTCACAAGTGCTGCATGGTGTATGATGATAGGCACCGATGTGTTGCTGAAATTAGGAGGAAAGAAGCGAAAAGAGGGGTTGCTCTTGGAGGAGATGTTTTTGATTTGGTGGTACAACCGTCGATCGACCCTGCCATCGCTATGGCCCTCGTCATTGTTCTCGATCAAATGTTTGATTCTTCTAGGCACTTCTTTAGATAGTGCTACGGACAGAAATGGTAATCAAGCACAGGATTAATTATAAAGAGAATAACCTTAAAAAAGTAGTTTACTCAATTCATCGATCCTCTCATTTTAGTCTTTGGTTTATTACTTAAACTAACTACTATAGCTACCTGGTGGAAAATAATCAATAGTGCATTATTAATATACCCCTTGATTTTTATAGTAAACCAATCCTTAGAGAAACACTTAATTTGTCATTCTGGTCCAACCGATAGAATGCTATTGTGCTTGACACAACAGATTCCGTTTATCTTCAAGCATAAAGGTAGCAAAATTTAATCATGTAGTAAAAAGTGTGTTTTGTGGAATTCTACAGTTGTTTATAATAGAAACTACTATTTAGGATCTGCTTTGTGGTGGGACGGTTAAAACGAACGAAAATTACACGTAAAAACATTGAAACACACGTTTCAGTTGTGGCGTGCTAATGCGAAAATTTAGACCAAAACGTAAAACTTAGAAAAGAATGACTAAGTCGACTTAGTACAAGCGCGTTGCAATGGGGACCGTTAAGCGGAAAAAGTAGACGTAAAAATGTCTAACCACACACGTGTGTCGCAACATATTAACTTGCACTATTTAGAGAGAAACGTTAAGCACCAATTTTGTAAAAGATGAAATGTATAGGGGATTAAAGTTGAAAGTTGAAAAGTGTTAGAGGTCAAAAATGGAAAATGTTTTATGATAAATTTGTAAGTGATGAAAAGTATAGGTGTTAAAAATATAAAAAACAAATAACAAAGCAAAGAATACAACCAAATATGCATAAGAAAGTTGATAACTAGTATATAGATAATTTTCTATTGTTAATGTTAATGTTTTGTTCTTGATTTGCGTTTGTTGAATGTATATAATGTGTTCGTCCAAAATTAATTCCAATAACAATTTTTTATTAATATAATGTCGAATTTGGTTTGTGTATTGTACTTTCGCCTCTTCTTTCCTGTTTCATTTCCAGTTCTTTGATTAAAATGTTTTTGTACTCACTAGTGGGGTAACCCGTACGTTGCTGCGGGACTAAAATTGCATCAAAGTATAATTTAGGCATGGTCTATTTCCACCCCCCCACTTCTATTTTCACCCCCTTGAAAGCGCCTCGCTTAGGCCTAAGCGAGGCGCTTTCTTTGCTTTTTAACTACCTCGGTACGAGGTCAGAAAAAGCTGATTTTTGACTCGAAGCGCCTCGCTTAGGCCTAAGCGAGGCGCTTCGAATAATTTTTTTTTTTTTTTTTGGTCTTTTGAGATTAAGGTTTAACATTTTTTTTTTTAAGTCAGACGTTTTTCAAAAAAACATTTTTTATGTCAATGGGAGGGTAAACAAAATCGTCGATCCGACTGTTGATTTCTTTCTGCAACAAGGAACAAAATGTTAGCTTTTTCCTGAATTTTACTTGCTTGTATGAAAAGTATATTTTAATTGTTCTTTTGACAAACGTCTGGCTAACCTGTCCAGTTATCAATCTCACTGTCCAACAACTGAATTTTACTTGCTTGCATGAAAAGTTTATTTTAATTGTTCGTTTGACAAACGTCTGGCTAACCTGTCCAGTTATCAATCTCACTGTCCAACAACTGAATTTTACTTGCTTGCATGAAAAGTTTATTTTAATTGTTCGTTTGACAAACGTCTGGCTAACCTGTCCAGTTATCAATCTCCCACTGTCCAAACAACTGAATTTGACTTGCTTGCATGAAAAGTTTATTTTAGTTGTTCGTTTTGACAAACGCCGGCTAATGAATTTTACTGTAATGATCAGAAACATTCCAAATAACTGTTCAATTTCAGCTTTTGTTTAACTATTTTAGCAACTTCCATAGAGAAGGTATCAATCTTACCTTTTGAGTTGAACTTTCCATGATCTACCTTTATCATCTCAGAGAGATATGTGTCAACGATGAAAGGGAACCCGAAACAATAGAAGTGAGATTGATAACTTCTTTCATCATTGTACATATACCTCCTTATCTAAAAACAAATCACATCATTTGTATGAGTAGTGACCCTCTGGCAAACCTGCGTATGAATAGTGACCCTCTGGCACACCACTAGAACATTAATCGGTTTCATGTTTGTTTTCTTGGGTTTTGCTTTTTTTGGTGAAATGAACTTGAAGAAATGATTTGGTTGAAGAAAGTTGTGTGCCAGAGGGTCACTATTCATTCAAATGATGTGATTTGTTTTTAGATAAGGAGGTATATGTACAATGAACTTTTTACGCTAAATAAAACTTACACACAACTTTTTGCTCTAGTGGTGTGGCCTACCTTTTTGACAAACACCTGGCTAACATGTCCAGTTATCAATCTCACTGTCCTTTAAGCAGGTTTGCCAGAGGGTCACTATTCATACACACAACTTTTTGCTCTAGTGGTGTGCTCTACCTTTTTGACAAACACCTGGCTAACCTGTCCAGTTTGCCAGAGGGTCACTATTCATACACACAACTTTTTGCTCTAGTGGTGTGCTCTACCTTTTTGACAAACACCTGGCTAACCTGTCCAGTTTGCCAGAGGGTCACTATTCATACACACAACTTTTTGCTCTAGTGGTGTGCTCTACCTTTTTGACAAACACCTGGCTAACCTGTCCAGTTATCAATCTCACTGTCCTTTACGCAGGTTTGCCAGAGGGTCACTATTCATATTATTATTATTATTTACATTATTATCGTATTTGCTTTACGATAATAATGTAAATAATAATAATAATGATTTGGACTTGCAATATTTGAAAATTATCATTTCTTGACATGCTTGGTAACACCTTGATCTGCAATATATGAAAACAGGAACATTCCAAATAACAGTTCAAATTTTAGTTCAGACTTTTCAAACTCCTGCAACATCTCAAGAGTCGAGGTCCTCTGAAAAAAGACATCGTACAATGATTTGGACTTGCAATATTTGAAAATTATCATTTCTTGACATGCTTGGTAACACTTCTGCAATATTTGAAAATTATCATTTCTCGAAAAGTAATTAAAAACACTTAAATATGAATTAAAAACAATTGTTGTGTCGAATGTTTAGTCGGAGGACCACTTACAATGATTCATCAAAGTTGTACAAAGCTGGATGTTTTTACTGGAAAACCAAAACGAGCAATAAACGAAGCGAAACGGAGAGATATAATTTTCTTGGCTTGGAAACAACTTAAAAGAAGCAAAAATGAATTAAAATTATTTTTTGGTGATTAACAGATAATTTTAAAGAATTAAAAGAAATTCAAGTTTTTTAAAAAAAAGGCCAAAGCGCCTAGCTTTGGTCAAAGCGGGGCGCTTGGGTGCCTAGCTTTGGCCAAAGCTAGGCGCTTGACTGGTTTGATTAGACCACAAGCTCCTCGCTTTGACCAAAGCGAGGCGCTTTGGCCTTTTTTTTAAAAAACTTGAATTTCTTTTAATTCTTTAAAATTATCTGTTAATCACCAAAAATTAATTTTAATTCATTTTTGCTTCTTTTAAGTTGTTTCCAAGCCAAGAAAATTATATCTCTCCGTTTCGCTTCGTTTATTGCTCGTTTTGGTTTTCCAGTAAAAACATCCAGCTTTGTGCAACTTTGATAAATCATTGTAAGTGGTCCTTCGACTAAACATTCGATACCCATATTTTTTCAAAACATAATTTTTGCATGTTTAATTGATATCTTTGACTTCCAGACTATATTATAATTGATCGTTGGTGGTTTTCATAGCACCTTGTTTGATTACACTCGTGTTCAGCCTTTATCAGGCTGCCTTCATCGTTGACAGTTATCTCTCCGATAAACAACTGTAAAGTTGTTTTACTAATTTCATAGTCTTGATACTTTTAACATATGACTTTTACTTATGGAATCTTTTCAAAGATGATCAAAAGAACTAGACAGTCTGTTCCCATGTTCTCCATATCCATACCTTGTTCCAACCACTAGACAGTACCTGTGGCCAAAAGAACTAGACAGTAAAATCATCTTCTTGTAATTACTTTCAAGTTTTTTAGAATCATTGAAGACACCTTTTCAGTTGTTATCCGAGAGATAACGATCATTTCGTTATCATTGCTAACAGACTTTGACCGATCAACGATGAAGACAACCTGAAAAGTGGATACCATGGATCAGAGAGATTTAAGCTAATCAAACTCATATCTCAAGCCGGTGCAAGTTATGTTGTTTTCATCTATCTCATCACCTTCTTCTAACATTTTAGTTGTTATCCGAGATATAGCGATCATTTCGTTATCATTGCTAACAGACTTTGACCGATCAACGATGAAGACAGCCTGAAAAGTGGATAACATGGATCAGAGAGATTTAAGCTAATCAAACTCATATCTCAAGCCGGTGCAAGTTATGTTGTAGCATCTTTGATCATCTTCTTGTAATTACAACTTTTTCAGTTGTTATCCGAGAGATAGCGGTCAACGATGAAGACAGCCTGAAAAGTGGATACCATGGATCAGAGAGATTTAAGCTAATCAAACTCATATCTCAAGCCGGTGCAAGTTATGTTGTAGCATCTTTGATCATCTTCTTGTAATTACAACTTTTTCAGTTGTTATCCGAGAGATAGCGGTCAACGATGAAGACAGTCTGAAAAGTGGATACCATGGATCAGAGAGATTTAAGCTAATCAAACTCATATCTCAAGCCGGTGCAAGTTATGTTGTAGCATCTTTGATCATCTTCTTGTAATTACAACTTTTTCAGTTGTTATCCGAGAGATAGCGGTCAACGATGAAGACAGTCTGAAAAGTGGATACCATGGATCAGAGAGATTTAAGCTAATCAAACTCATATCTCAAGCCGGTGCAAGTTATGTTGTAGCATCTTTGATCATCTTCTTGTAATTACAACTTTTTCAGTTGTTATCCGAGAGATAGCGGTCAACGATGAAGACAGCCTGAAAAGTGGATACCATGGATCAGAGAGATTTAAGCTAATCAAACTCAAATCTCAAGCCGGTGCAACACACACTTTCAACCCATTCCTGGTAAACCCAGGGGAAAATGGCTATATTAAAAAAACTTCAAGATTATTGTTTTGTTTTGTGGATCAGACGAGGACTTGCCTGTGTCTTGAAAACACAAGGATGACACACGAAGCTTTAGACTCCAAGCGGATCCCTTGATTGCCGCATTTAATGAAATTTAACGCGCATACCGCATTCGGAGTCTGATTGCACCGAATCCAGTCTTCTAGGTGGACTTAAGCACCTGAAAGGGAAGTTGAAATTTTGAATGATGTTCGTCGACTGCACCTTGAGCGAGCCGCGTTTAATGAAATTTAACGCGCATACCGCATTCAGAGTCTGATTGCACCGAATCAAGTCTTCAAGGTGGACTTAAGCACCTGAACGGGAAGTTGAAATTTTGAATGATGTTCGTCGACTGCACCTTGAGCGAGCCGCGTTTAATGAAATTTAACGCGCATACCGCATTCAGAGTCTGATTGCACCGAATCAAGTCTTCAAGGTGGACTTAAGCACCTGAACGGGAAGTTGAAATTTTGAATGATGTTCGTCGACTGCACCGAATCTAGTCTTCAAGGTACCATGGATCAGAGAGATTTAAGCTAATTAAAAAACATTTGGAAACACAAAGATGGAAAAATTCACTAAAAAGCCTAAAATTTCGGACCCTAACACACACAAGACGAATGTTGCAACATGAGTTCGACCAAGATGACACACGAAGCTTTAGACTCCAAGCAGATCCCTTGATTTGGGTGGAACAAGGTATCATCAATCTAGTGTTATCGGGCATGAACGGGAAGTTGAAATTTTGAAGTTGGTTGATGATGTAAAGTTTAAGTCATTGACAATGATTAGGGTTATTACTTTGTTTTTTAAATTTTTTTAACTTTTTATAATTATTAAATTAAAAAAAAAATAAAAAAACCAACTCAAAACATCAAAACAACTACCAAAATAAATTACCCCCTTGAAGCGCCTCGCTTAGGCCTAAGCGAGGCGCTTGGAATTTGAAAATCAGCTTTTTCTGATTATCGTACTGACGGCATCGAAGTTAGCTCAAAGCGCCTCGCTTTGGCCTAAGCGAGGCGCTTTGAGGGGGTTAAAATAGAAGGGTGGGGGGTTTAAATAATACAACCCATAATTTATTCATTAGGACATAAAATTCATCCAATTTTTATTATTTGGTTGATATATCAAAAAAAGAATAATTGCAACAAACTATACGTAATCGTAAGTTTCTTTATGTATTCTCATCTTTTGAAAACATTTATTAAGATTAGTTAAGTACTTCTTTTTAGAACATGAAGTAAACAATAAAATTAACATGAATATTTTGTTGGAAATTATTAATAATTAAATATTATATTAAATGTAATATAATGATATTTAATTATAAAGCTAGATGAATGAGAGATCTAAACTTTAAGTGTGTGGTGGAACTTTAATGTGGTGACAATTTGTGCTTGTCCCACATTAGTGGAGATATAAATCATGTGTTGGTTTATATGTAGAATTATGTAGAAGAATGTATTCTTATACAACAGGACACACCCAGTGGCAGCCAGGAGGGTGCGAAGCACCCGACGCGCACGCGCCCGCGCCCGGGCACGGGCTCGGGACCGGGACGAGGGCGATGGGCGTAATGTGGCGTTTTGATGACGTACTTTGCACTTCGCTCGCATCGCCGCGAGCCGCTTGAGAGCCGCCTTTATGTTTTTAACTAAGCTTGGACTGGCATGGCTCGAGCCTATGGCTAAGATTAACCAACTGGTGTGGTCAAGTCCTTAGGAATTCCTAATCTGTCAAGTCATTAAGTCTCGTAATTTATTACAGACTTAAAGTGTGATTAAGTCTTGCAATCAATAGTGATTTAAGTGTCATTGAAATTCGCATTCAAGACAAACTCTTGGCATGGTTGCGTTTTGTCTACATATACAGAGTTTGGTACTCTGGTTAGATACACAGAAAATCTCAGAATTCATGTTCACGAACCACCACCTCCTGTCAGATAATTTTCCTAACTTTGCTGCCCTCCGCACTCTTGTTTCAGGTACTATTTCAGGTGCTAGGTTCACTCCGGCAGTGCAATCTGCTTAGGCTATTTTGCAGAATCACACTTGGGAGTTAGTTGATCTTCCACCAGGGTGCAAGCCACTTGGATATCGATGGATATTCAAGAAAAAGATAAAAGCTGATGGCTCTGTTGACAAATATAAGGCAAGGCTCGTAATCAAAGGGTATAGACAAAAGGAAGGTCTTGACTACTTTGACACGTACTCGCCTGTGACTAGAATAACCTCTATAAGATTGGTGCTTGCAATTGCAGCTTTGAGAAATTTGGAAATACATCAAATGGATGTAAAAACTACATTTCTAAATGGGAAGTTAGAGGAAGAGATTTACATGGAGCAACCTGAGGGTTTCTCTGCTCCTAGCCAAGAAGGCAAAGTATGTAAACTCGTCAAGTCACTGTATGGCTTAAAGCAAGCTCCAAAACAATGGCATCAAAAGTTTGACCAGGTTATGCTTAACAATGGTTTCAAAATAAATGAATGTGACAAGTGTGTCTATGTGAAGGACACTTCCAAAGGTTATGTAATCTTATGTCTTTATGTGGATGATATGCTTATCATTGGGAGTGATGACAAGATGATCAGATCTACTAAAGATATGTTGAAAGCGAGATTTGACATGAAAGACATGGGTCTAGCTGATGTAATTCTTGGAGTAAAGATTATTAGAACCCAAACTGGTCTTGTGTTAAGTCAATCTCATTATGTGGATAAGATCCTTGAGAAGTTCAATTCGGAGGACACAGGTGTGGCTCAAACTCCGATTGATACCTCTCAACATTTGTCAAAGAATAGAGGAGAGGGTGTTGCTCAATTGAAGTATTCAAGGATCATTGGCAGTTTGATGTATCTCATGTCATGTACCAGGCCAGACTTAGCATATGCTGTGAGCAGGCTAAGTAGATATACTAGTAATCCCAGTGTTGAACATTGGAAGAGCATGACAAGATTGTTAAGGTATTTGAGATACACGAGAAGTTATGGACTGCATTATGGCCAAGATCCAGCTGTTGTGGAAGGATACAGTGATGCCAACTGGATATCCGATATGAAAGATTCTAAATTCACAAGTGGTTATGTGTTTACCCTTGGAGGAGCAGCTATAGCTTGGAAATCTTCCAAGCAAACTCTTATAGCTAGGTCCACGATGGAATCTGAATTTATTGCTTTAGATAAAGCTGGAGAAGAGGCAGAGTGGATACGTCAGTTTTTGGAATATGTTCCAAGATGGCCTAAGCCTGTTACGGCTATTTGCATACATTGTGATTGCCAGTCGGCAATTGGTAGAGCTCAAAGTGCAATGTATAATGGCAAATCAAGGCACATACGACATAAGCATAATACGATACGACAACTGCTCTCAACAGGGGTTATCGCTATTGACTATGTGAAGTCAAAGGATAACATTGCGGATCCGCTTACAAGAGGCTTAAGTAGAGAGGCAGTGCACAAGTCGTCGAAAGGAATGGGACTAAAGCCCTTGGAGTAAGTTTGTACAAAGGAAAACCTATCCTAGAAGATTGGAGATCCCATGATCTAGGCTCAATAGGACCACCTAACTGTACGAATTACGATCACTGTGGGGGAGTATCCCAAAACACAAAGGGAGTTGCATACTTCCTAGTCCATCCTTTAAATAAATCAGTGATGTCAAAGGAGGTTAAGCATACGGCTTTTAATGATTTTGTAAATCACCTATGTTAGAGAGAAGTGGGGTCGCTTCAAATGGAATTGCGGGGGGCGCAATTCCTAGAGCTCTCGCAGAACCAGGATAGTGCTTCATGACCATAAACGGACACGACAATGAGGGGTTAACCAGACCAGGAAGAGTAATGTGTGACGTGTAATAACGTCTACATAAAAAGGGGTTGGTTCAAGGACATCGCGTCTACTAATCGCTAGGAGACAAAGTACATATCACAAAGGAGGGTTCAAAGGGAATAGCTACCTATCCTGCATTGCTTAACCGCTGAAATTTTATTGTGACACTTGAGTGTGTAGGGCGATCTCCATTCATGTGGGGGATTGTTGGAAATTATTAATAATTAAATATTATATTAAATGTAATATAATGATATTTAATTATAAAGCTAGATGAATGAGAGATCTAAGCTTTTAGTGTGTGGTGGAACTTTAATGTGGTGAGAATTTGTGCTTGTCCCACATTGGTGGATATATAAATCATGTGTTGGTTTATATATAGAATTCCATAGAAGAATGTATTCCTATACAACAGGACACACCCAGTGGCAGCCAGGAGGGTGCGAAGCACCCGACGCGCCCGCGCCCGCGCCCGGGCATGGGCTCGTGACCGGGACCGGGACGAGGGCGATGGGCGTAATGTGGCGTTTTGATGGCGCACTTTGCACTTCGCACGCTCGCATCGCCGCGAGCCGCTTGAGAGCCGCCTTTATGTTTTTAACTAAGCTTGGACTGGCATGGCTCGAGCCTATGGCTAAGATTAACCAACGGGTGTGGTCAAGTCCTTAGGAATTCCTAACCTGTCAAGTCATTAAGTCTCGTAATTTATTACAGACTTAAAGTGTGATTAAGTCTTGCAATCAATAGTGACTTAAGTGTCATTGAAATTCGCATTCAAGACAAACTCTTGGCATGGTTGCGTTTTGTCTACATATACAGAGTTTGGTACTCTGGTTAGATACACAGAAAATCTCAGAATTCATGTTCACGAACAACCACCTCCTGTCAGATAATTTTTCTAACTTTGCTGCCCTCCGCACTCTTGTTTCAGGTACTATTTCAGGTACTAGGTTCACTCCGGCAGTGCAATCTGCTTAGGCTGTTGTACCCTGGGAAACAGACGGGTTCACCTGGGTGGCCCGAAATCTGTTTTAAGGGAAGCGTGTTTTACACGTGCCTCAGTCACCTCGAGTTTTCCTTGTGCTTGTTTCATATTTTTAATTCTTCTTGTATTTTTAATTTCTGTCATTGTATTCTGTTTACTTTTCATTTGTGTATTGTAATCCGAAATTCCTTAATAATATTAGTATTTCTTTTATTTTGTGAACGGTGTTCCTACATATTTTTTTAAGAGAAACAAAACAATTAACATTGGTAAAGAAAAATGAAGGACTAAAACGTTTAACAACTATACATAAAAACACACATCCTTTATCATGTATTGTAGTTGAGGAAAATTAAGATCACAATATGCTTTCACTGCAATTATGGTTTTCGTGAAAGGAATTGTTTATTGGTCATTTTTTTTAAACTCATTTAACAAGACGGTCTATTCAGGGTTGGGAATAAACAAACGTGATTTTAACACTACTCATTTATGTAACATAAAAACTATTGTGTATAAGTTTAGCACAATTTTCACACGTTTGTGACTTGTTTAACCTTTCAAAACTTGAGAATAACTTAAAAAAGATGAAGCAACTACAATGTGTTGTCTAATTATCTAGAGCTATTGTGACCATTTTAAAATAAAATATTCTAGTTCTAATCTTTACAAATGATATGTGGCGACTATTATCACATATTTCCCATCTTTGTTGCACTTTGTGTGTAGCTGGACTTGTAGACAAGATCTACATGAAAGCCTATGTATGCGGACAAAGTAAACTGTTGTGCCATTGACATGGTCAATCGGTGTTGGGCCAAGTTTCGCATCCGCCCCGCTCATAAGAAGCTGACTAAACAAATGAAGACACTCACCAGCATAACTTAGTAAGCACATAATGTGAAAAAAACAACTAAATAAGGCTCCCACGTTGCACTACTTTATAGCCCCATGAGGATTTGTTTCACACCCTCAACCCAAGAGGAAACCTTTAGTAATAACTCATTGTACGCATAATGACAAATACTGTTGTGGTGGATCTTTTTTTTTAACGATCAACGAAAAAATTTATTTCACCTCGCTAGCGGGAAACTAGCCATACGCCTTAATTACACACATATTACACCATCGTACGCTAACACATTTACATCACCACCCAATGCTAGATATGTTGTGGTGGATCTCATTAGTCTTAAATTCTCTTTCTTAAATGTTTATCACACAACTGAATTTAAGAAAGAAAACACAAATTATAAGAAACACAATCCCAGCAGCTTATTATCCTATACAAATAAAATCCTTGGGTAAAAAACTAAATCACTATTAGTAATGGCAGATAGAACAATATAGCTACTCCAAACAAACTATGATGTGCATGTAATAACCATACGTGTGTCTATATATGTATATACAAACGCAAACCATTATTTTAGGGAGCAAAACTACACGTAAACTAATACTGTACAAACCAAATTTTGGGCAAAGAAAATTAAACATTGTTAATGGTGGCGGATAGAACAATATGATTCCTTTAAACAATCTTTGGTGTGCATATCTTTGAGCCTGAGAGGTTTAAAACTAAAAAATAAGTAAAACTTGTATGGCTTTTAACACTAAAAAACAAGTAAAATATGTATGATTTTTAAAACTAAGAAAAAACAAGTAGCCAAACATGTAGGTTGTTGTTCACCCATAGCTAGTTCTGAAAATTGATTGGATGATCATAATCCTCTTCCTTTGAGTTTTGGGTTTTACTAAATTAGCTTTGTGCAAACAAAGATAGAAGTACCAAACACCATGAAAGCATCTACATCAGAAAAAGAAATTACAATAAGAATGATACATGTGTCTCTCTCCCTTCGCTTTCTTGTAATAAACAAACGAACAAGTAAAGGGATACGAATTTAACAATCAAAACAACAATATAATTATTATTATTATTATATTATAAACGTACGAAAAATTGATTTGAAACCTGAAAATATATGGAGGTGAACAAGCAAATGTAGGTTTCATAATGGAAATTGGTGACCATATAAAGCATTAAATTGATGTTTGAATGGGTATTTAAATTGGGGAAGTGAGTTTCAGCTTAAAGAATATATTGAAGACCAACATTCAAAGGGATTGGGGGTTATATCTCTAATCTTGGTTGCCCCTCGTTTCCTCTTCTAATTGGCAATAGAGGACTTAATGAACATCATTGGTGTTATAAATTGGGTTTAATGAAATTTATGAAGGGGGTTACATGTGGAGAGTGATAAAAAGTGTGTATTACAAGCATATACAATGGGCATTACATCTTGTACATAAGAGCATAAATGGAACAAATTGGTCAAAAATTACACATTTCTAAAGAGCCCCTTCAACTCACATCTTAAACTTAGTGTAAAATTACCTTATTGGACACCTTTGGTCCTTAATAAGGTAAAATAGAGATAATTATAGCTCATGTTTATGTTGGAATTTATGTATGAATGAGAGTCACACTAGTGTTGGAATAAATGTACTCAATGTTGCATGTCTCACATTGGTGAGGGGATGAAATATTGGTTGGTTTATAAGTGGGAAAATATTGGAAAGAATTATATTCTTAAGTTACACTATACTTGGGAACATACACGAGCGTGCAGAGGGGGGGGGGGGAGGGTTGCAAAAATGGCTTTGGTTCAAAGAAAATTCTGAACCAACACGACGCCCGCACGACCTGCGAACACGAATGTCGTTCCGAAAATTCGGGTCTGTATGAAGCTGGTTTTTGCTTCTATGTCTCATGGCTTTCCACTTTCTCACATGATGCACTTATTACTACAATAAAGAATCTGCATTATTGCATCAGTTATTGTATTGATTATCTATATAAGCCAACAATTCCGTACAGCTGAACACACAACAAATCAACAAACACAGTTCATAAACAGCTTCTTTTCAGGCAAGTGTCAGAGTCCGGCAGTGCACCATCCCTGTTGCGAACCGGTGTACCTTGGAAACAGACCGAGAATCTATTTAAGAGAATTGTGTCAAGCACAAGCCCGATTTTCAATCATCTATTTTACTACTACTTCTTCTGCTGCATTTAGTAAACAACTTCTTTTCAGGCAAGTGTCAGAGTCCGGCAGTGCACCATCCCTTTTGCGAACCGGTGTACCCTGGAAATAGACCGAGAATCTATTTAAAGGAATTGTGTCAAACACAAGCCCGGTTTTCAGTCATCTATTTTACTACTACTTCTTCTGCTGCATTTAGTAAGCTTTTCTAACAAACTTAAACAATTTTTGATATCAACTGTTCCTGTATTCTTTTCAGTTATGGCGAATACTCAGCCCATGTCCACTGCACCACTTTAGAGAATTGAAGACTTGGTGGTGCGTGTCACACCACGCCAATGGCGGAAACACGTGACACAACGCTCGAAAGTATATCAAAGTCAAGATTAACACAAACTATATTTAATTAGAAAAGAATCAATTTATTAAGATGTCGAAACAGAGAATCACATTTCCAATATTACTTAGAACAACGAACATTAAGTTTCAATGTGTGGTATTTCCGTTTGTTCCAACCCCTTGGTAACAATTGATGAAAACCCGACAAGTATCTGACATCCCGAATTCCACCACACTAGCCCATATCTATTCGGCACTTAATTACCTGAAAGATATGTTTAAAAAGACGTTAATATATAAAATATTGGTGAGTTCACAGGTTTTTGTTTCGTAATAACAACATTTTCACAACCATCGACTCGACTCACTTTACCGTATAATTAATTTTCCATTAATTAATTATACTAGGATCTTGTCGATCGATAATTTTCAACCCTCGACTCGGCTCACTTTACCATATATTTATTTTCCCATTGAAATAAATATACTAAGATCTTGCCGATTCGACATTACATTTTACAACCATGTGCGAAACCTGCACAACTTGTGGCCTTTGTAAGGAGTAGCTAGCTCCTACAAATGATGAGCAATCCCTTGAGCCCCATAACCAAACCAAGACTAATAATAATGCCCCGCTCCAAGTCATTTCTTAGGAACCCAATGACTTAATTTCAGAATACGTGCACCCCTGGCATACGCCGATGCATAATCGACGCTATCGATTAGGGGTGGGCCTCGTCAGGCACCAATAGTACTATCCAAATATTCCTTCGGTTTCATTTACCTGAATTAATGGTTACAGAAGAGAGGACTCAACCCCGAGTGGCGATCACTGCTTAAGTACTCATCATACCACTTATCACATTTTAATCCTTGAAAACCATTTCAACATGTGACAACATTTGACAAAACATATCTTTCCCCCAGTTAAAACAGTAAAATGGGGCCGTGAAACTCACTTGAAGTATAGCGTGCAATCAAATAGCAGAGAATAGCAAGTCCGTGGTCAATCACCTACGATCGTCCTAGTGCGTGTAAGTCACTAAGTCTATAGCGTGTGTTTTTCCGGCAAGTTGTACACCCCACTCTCAACAATTTACATATAATTCCCCGTTTAATTAAACATATGTCCTAGGCCCGTTGGTGACGGATTACCCTTTCTTACAAGTTATATATATTCGCATTAATATTTCTTTAACTTGCATAATATCATCCTCGACTCGACTTCACTTAACGTATAATTACTTTCCCATTAAATAATTATACTTAAGATCATATCGTTCGATATAATATTTTTGACTCTCGACCCGACTCACTTTACCGCATATTTATTTTTCCCATTCAAATAAATATACTAAGGTCTTGTCGTTCGATAATATTTTTTTAACGCCCGACTCGATTCACCACACCGTATATTTACTTTCCCATTAAGTAAATATACTAGGATCTCGTCGGTTCGGTATACATATATATATATTATTTACTCGTCTCGGTTTTCCTTCCCGTATATTTACTTTCCCATTAAGTAAATATACTAGAATTTCGTCGAGCCGAACATATATATATATATACATGTATTTTCCTCGTTAAGTCCATACGTTCGTTTAACGTTTTTAATCGTTAGATTATTTAGTTTATGTTTTCTCCCACGAATGTTTCTCCAACACTTAGGAAAGTGTTATGTAATTTTTCACCCAAGTTATATATTTTACTCCTTAAAATATATATATATATATATATATATATATATATTTACTTATCTTGCCGTAACGATATTTTTCTCGTTTGTCCGCTTTTACGTCATTGTGCGTTAACACGTCCAAGTCCGATTTTCTTAACTTATATATATATAGTTAACTTTTCCAAGTTTTCCAATATGTGCTTTCTAGAAATATTACTCAATTTTCTAATTCTCAACACATATTACTTGGAAAGTTTTTAAAATACTTTTGTATTTTTACCACAAAACTTGGCAACTTATATACAAAAATGTTCCAACACTTTTATATTCCCATTTATATAAAAGTGTTCATTTTTATATAAGTTTTTCCCAAGTTTTAATTTGTCTAATATTTTATAAAAACCTTTGCTTTTATAATAGCTCTATTGTTAGAAAAAGTCCATATTTTTATAAAATTCCATTTTATAAAAATACACTTTTATACAAAATACATAAGTGTATTTACTAATATTTATCAAACCAACCTTGGAAAATTATTATTTATACTTTTGACACCAAACTTTCCATAGTTGTATTTTTAGACCCAAGTTTCTAAAATATCCATTTTAGTCCCTCAACTTTTAAAGTTACAACATTAGTCCCTTATCTTACAAAAGTTATATTTTTCCATGCTAACTTTCAAGATTAGCATTTTCCTACTAAACTAGTAGACTTTAAGGATCATCTTTATAATGTTGGATTATTTTTACATTTTAACACTTTTAATAGTCTTATATACCATTAATAAGGCTACTAATATCTGTAATTAGTTTATTTTGTCCATCATGTCCAATTTGTATTTTCCAAGTGTGTAGACTTTAATAATGTCAAATTTGTATAACTTATTTTCTAACAAGATCAACATTATAACAAGTCATAGATGCTTATGTTAAGATGATTAAAACTAACTTTAAGTTCATTCAAGTTCTATTAACATGTTATGTTTAGATCACCATTTTCTTTAAGTATTTATGAACTTAAAAAAAACTACAAGAATTACTACACATATCCATCACCATTCGGCCCATACACACACCCACTAAACACCATTTTTAGTCTTTAAAGTCTTATGTTTTATCAAGAAAAGCTTATTCAAGTTCATCCCTTGTACAACTTGCATTAAGCTAATAAACATAAACTTTTTAAAGATAAAACAAGATCAAGAATACTTACAACTAGCACAAGGCTAGGGAAGCTTTCAATGCTTGCTTTTGATGGTGATTAGTGTGTTCTTCCTATGTGTTTTAGCTCCTAGCTTGAGATACACCAAAGGGGCTTGGATGATGGATGTTTAGGAAGGAAATTGGAGTGTTCAAAACTTGAAAGTGAACTGTGTGTGTGTGGTGTAACTCACGGCTCCAAGAAAAAAAAGAGAGGATTTTTTTTGATCAAGTGTTTTGTATTGTGAAGCCTTATGTTCTTTTAATATCTCATCTCATATCTCATAAAATCCAACAAGATCCATAGCTTGATTTAAAGCTTATTTAAAAATGGAAGAGTATGTACCTAGTGGATTGAGGTAATCTTGGTGGATTGGGGTGTGAGTGTTTGGCCGTAAGATTTAAAGCAAAGGAATGGATTTCTTGTAATCCCAAGTACTCATATAATATTACACATAATGTCCTACTCAAGATCTATCCCATACTTGCATGATCTTTCATAGATGTCTTAGTACACCAAAAAGAAGGATCATGGCATGGTGAGGAGGGTGGCCGGTTCTAGGCGGTAGTTTGGTAGGGTCCACAACACAAAATATTTGCTAATATTAGTTAAGTTTAAATCTTTCAACGTTCGGGTATTTTTCGGACTTTATTCGTGTGTTATTCGGACTTTAAAAATGCCTCTAATAACCCTTAAACATAGCCTAGTTTAAGTTTTGGTTGATTAGTTAGGCTCTTGTTGGGTGAAATTATAAGTTATACGTGTACCGGGTGCGGTACGCGCACTTTATTCGTTACCGGGAGACTTGTATGGAATGTTTTCGCTTATGGTTTTGGAGTTCCAAAACACATTATATTTTGTGAAAATACCCTTTATTTAATATCCTGGGTGTCCGGGATCCTTTTCGTTTATTTAATTTTTACCGGGTAATCACCAACGTCCGTACCAGACAAGTTTATTCGCACATGATCCCATCATGCTTTGTCATTAAACGTGTGCATTCCTATGCATCTTATGGGGAATTTGCTATTCTCTACGGCACTAGTTAAATTAATCCAATTAATTTAAACATGCACTTAAACCGTTAATTACATATACTAATTACGTACAGAAACATATCGATTTTTGCCGGATGTTACAGTGCGTCTTTGTATTGAAGAAGATAACAAAATTGCTCAAAAGAAGAATGACGTTCCTAAAACCGCTAAAGCAAATGTTGTTGAATATGGTTAATCATCAAAGGGTAACAAAGGCAATAAACGGGCTGGATTTAAGAAAAACAATGAGAAAAGCTCCCACTTTGGACCTATAGGTGAAGTTGGCAAGAAGAAGTTCAAAGGAACTTGTTACAACTGTGACAAACTAGGTCACCAGGCTAGTGAGTGCAAGATTCCCGAGAAGGAAACTGCCCCACAAGCGAATATGAGTGATAAGCTTGTTGCTGTGATCTCTGATTTGTCGATGATGGTCACTGAAGACAACCTCATTGATATGGATGTCACGAATTGGTGGATTGATACCAGGGCGACCCGGAATGTGTGCTTTGTTACGAGTTTTTTCAACACCTTCAAGAAGGTTACTAATGGTGAAAAACTCTTTATGGGAAATTCGCTACCACTGACATCAAAGGGGAATGAAATGTGATTTTGAAGATGACGTCAGGAAAGGAACTTACCTTATCAAATGTGTTGTATGTTCCTGAGATTCATAAGAATCTTGTGTCTGGTTAGCAGTTGAACAAGTTTGGCTTCAAAATGGTGTCTGAGTCTGATAAGGTCGTGTTGAACAAAACTGGAATGTATTTTGGTAAGGGCTATGCCCTAAATGGTATGTTTAAGTTAAATGTAACTGTGATGAATGGAATGAACAACGCTAGTTCTGCTTACTTGCTTGTGTCTTCTAATGTTTTGCATGGTAGACTAGGTCATGTGAATTTTAATTCGATTCAACATTTAATTAAATTGAATAGCATACCAAAAACTGATATTGATTCAAACCATAAATGTGAAACTTGTGTCGAAGCAAAACAAACACGAACGTAATTCAAAAAGGTTGAACGAATCATCGGTCCCCTTGATTTGATCCATATCGATGTGTGTGATTTGAAAGCAATTCCTTCTAGAGGTGGGAACAAGTATTTCATAACGTTTATTGATGATAGCACACGATTTTTCTATGTATACTTACTAAAGAGTAAGGACGAGGCTATTGACAAATTTGTCATGTTCAAAGCCGAAGTTGAAAATCAACTTAACAAGAAAATAAAAAAGGTAAGGAGCGATAGAGGTAGTGAGTATGTTTCATCTTTTGCTGATCTTTGTGCAAAAAGTGGAATTATAAACGAATTCACACCTCCTTACTCACCACAATAAAATGGCATGGCGGAACGGAAAAACCAAACCTTGAAAGAAATGATGAATGTCATGTTGATAAGTTCTGGGGTGAGAGAGGACATGTGTGTGTGGGGGGGGGGGGGATGCGCTATCATCAATATATTTTATTCTAAATTTAATTCCCGTTAAGAAGAAGGACGTAACACCATATGAATTATGGACGAGAATCAAACCATCATACAAACACTTGCGAGTGTGGGGTGCCTAGCTAAGGTGGTTGTAACACCACCAAAGCGTCTTGTGATAGGACCCAAAACTGTAGATTGTGTGTTCATTTGATACACTCGTCTGGGTGGTCCGCCTCGATTTCTTGTGCATGACTCAAAGAATCATGGAATGTCTAACAGGACTATATTGGAATCTAAGGACGCTTCTTATTTTGAGCACATATTCCCATGTTTGGAAAGGCCTAAACTGGGTTCACCAAACCCATTTGACGAGAGTGTTCTAGATGATGAACCGGGCCATTAAATCCAACTAGGGAAAGTTTGTCAAGAGAAGAGGATGCAAATGATGAACCTCAAATCGATGAAGGTGAAATCCGAAGGAGTAAAAGACAAAGGACTTAAAAATCCTTTGGTCTAGACTTCCTCACCTATATGGTTGAGGAGGAACCGCAAACTTACCAATAAGCGGTAAATTCCTCGGATGGACCTCAGTGGAAGGAGGCCATAAAATGTGAAATAGATTCTATTTTACAAAACCACACCTGGGAGTTAGTGGATCTTCCTGTGGGATGTAAACCACTAGGATATAGATGAATATTCAAGAAAAAGATCAAGCTAGATGGCACCATTGATAAATACAAGGCTAGGTTGGTGATCAAAGGATATAAACAGCGAGAAGGCTTGGATTTTTTTGACACATATTCGCATGTAACGCGAATAACATCCATTAGGATGGTACTTGCCATTGCAGCCATTAGAAATTTGGAAGTTCACCAAATGGATGTGAAAACGGCTTTCTTAAATGAAAATATAGAGGAAGAGATTTACATGGAGCAACCCGAGGGTTTTATAGCCAAGGGACAAGAAAAGAAAGTATGCAAGCTTGTAAAATCCTTGTATGGTTTGAAACAAGCTCCAAAACAATGAAATCAAAAGTTTGATCATGTCATGCTTGATTCTGGGTTTAAGATCAACGAATGTGACAAGTGTGTGTATGTGAAAGACACACCAGATGGATGTGTCATCTTATGTCTATATATGGATGACATGCTCATTGCTGGAAGTAGTGAGATAATGATAAAATCTACAAAGGACGTCCTGAGAGCAAGGTTTGACATGAAAGATATATGAATAGCGGACGTGATTTTGGGAGTATAAATCACACGAACCCAGAATGGACTTGTGATAAGTTAGTCTCACTATGTGGACAAAATTCTTAAGAAGTTCAATGCAAAAGACTCTAATGTGGCTAGAACTCCCATTGACACGAGTCAACATCTAGCTAAAAATCGAGGTGAGCCTATTAACCAATTAGAGTACTCAAGAATTATTGGCAGCCAGATATATCTGATGAGTTGTATGAGACCAGACTTAGCATATGTTGTAGGTAAGCTAAGTAGATACACGGACAACCCAAATACAATTCATTGGAGTTGCATGACACGGGTGCTTCGGTACTTGAGATACACATGAGATTACGGGCTGCATTATACTCCCTCCGTCCCATTAGAAGTGTCCATATTTCCTTTTTTATTTGTCCCACTTCATGTGTCCACTTTAAAGAATTATTAGCCAATTTCCAAATTTACCCTTAAAAACACAACTAAAATAAATATAGAATATGATGGACCCACATATGACAAGGGTATTATTGTCATATGGCAAGCAAAAAAGGCAATCATTTAATATGCCTAAAACTTTGTGTTTTTCAAACCAAGACACTTCTAATGGGACGGAGGTAGTAGTAGATATCCAATAGTTATTGAAGGTTACTGTGATGCAAATTGGATATCTGACACGAATGATTCCAGGGCAACGAGTGGGTATGTGTTCACACATAGAGGTGTAGCGATACCATGAAAATCATCTAAGCAAACGGTTATTGCTATATCCATGATGGAATCAGAATTCATCGCTTTAGATAATGCAGGTGAATAGGCAGAATGGCTAGGTCAATTTGTTGCGGATATACCAAGGTGGCCGAAGCTGGTATCGGCCATATGCATACATTGTGATAGCCAATCGGCAATTGGCAGAGCTCATAGCACAATGTATAACGGTAAGAACATGTAACACCCCAAAACCATTTGTTCGCCTAACTACGCCATTAGGCGTGCTTAACAAAATGATAACACGAGACTTAGAGGATAATAATATGGGTTATATTCTAACATGGAAATAACCTAGTTAATAATATTATGTTTATAAATTAATAAAAGGTGTTTGAAACTAGCTTATGAGTTAGTTTTTATACAAAAATGACAGTGGGATAACTTGAGGGACCATTGTTGCCAAATGACAAAGTGAGTTTTATTAATAATAATAAAACAATAAAAACACACACTTGGTGTGTGTGTGTCGTGAGTTATGATCAGGAGATCATCTTCTCCAACAACCAAACCCTAAACCTCAAGCTCAAGCTCAATCCAAGCCAAAATCAAGGGGCTTTCAGTGCATGAGCAAGAAACGGGTCATATGGGTCCTAAACTACAACAAGGTACCTTTAATTCGTGTTGAATTTGATGTTAAACTCGTTTTTGATTTGGGTCAAAATCTAAGGTTTTGGCAAAACGTGAATTTATGAGTTGTTAGAGGTTTCTCTAGCTTTAGGGAGCCTCAATTAGGTATAATTCGGTTATGAATCACATTCTACATGTGCATTTGATTTTGACCATATGATTATGTGAATATGTAAGATTTGGGGTTTAACCTCTAGGTTGAATCAACTTATATCTAGTAATCTTTGTGACTCTTAGGAGTTGTTAATATGAGAAATTTAGGCAAAATGGTCTAAATAATGTATTATGATGATGATTAGACAAATGGTTATGTTTAGGCTAATCTTGAGCTTTAAAACTAAACAAATTGGTGGGTGCACACCAAGTGTTCGATTAAATGCCAAGTTGGTGAACACTAGTGAAACTATGAAGTTAGAATCATGTAAGAGCTATCAATCGTATGTGATATTGGTTTGTATTAAGCCAAGTTAATCGGATATTCTATATAAGAAAATGGCTATGGATTTAGCTATAAATGGGTAATGAATACATGATTTATGGATAGTGAATTAAATCCATGTTATGTATTCTAATAATCAAGTTTGACATATCCCTAAGTAGGTACAAGAACTAGGGATGCAAACGGGTCAAACGGATGCAAGCAATGCATATGGAAGCAAGAACGGATATGAGGTAAGTTTTACTTACACCAATGTACTATAACATAGCTTAATTGTTATAAATATTAGTTTTAAATCTTGAGTGCGAGATAAAAATAAACCCTAAGGGGTAGAATCTATTAAGTGGGTCGCCATATGTGCACTCAATACAAAATGTGGTTTATGACCTTAATCGAGATAATGAGTTATGACCAAATGGAGAAATCCATCAAACGGGTCAACTAATAAAGATATGTGAGAAATGATGTTTTAATCCAATAAAATCAATTTAATGAAGTTGTTAAGCATGTTGTTAAATGGGTCAAGTTTGTGACACTTGAACCATATATAAAAACTTGGATAACTTAGTATTATGAACGACGTGTCTAAACGGATCAAATGGTGATATCCTCACCATGTGAGTCCAATACTTGATGCTTGTATTTCAAGCAATAAGATTCATGAGGTTAAACGGATCAAATGGCAAGGTATTACCATTTGAGTTTCGAGGAATTAATGTGTATATTTAGAAAGCACGCAGGTAGATGCATTTGCGCATGCACGCTTGATGCTAAGAATCGTGGAGGATACGCACAAGGTATGAGAATGGGTCAACGCCACCCGGTAAGTCCGTAGTCGAATAAACGCCTTCGGGCGAAGCAACATAGATGATAAAAGTACTCACATGAGGTGTGGGTGCCAATCAAGTAAGTTATTTTCATAACTGTGTCAAATGCGCGCTAATGCGCTTAGAATTGACTAAACAAGTGAAAACTTGAGAAATGATGAAACTCTAAGTCCGGAAGGACTTAGAGGTTTTTAAACAAGTCATTGAGTCAAAAACATTGGATTTGAAACAAGAAGTTTCGCCACGAATGGCTAAATTGAAAGATTTGGTCATGAGGGGCATTTTGGGGATTTAAAGGATTAATAAAGGTTGATTCTAAGAATCTAAGTCGTAATGAAACAAATCGGACAAACGCTTTTGTTGATCAAGTGTCTAATGACTTGACAACTCAAACGGTATGCAATTTAAGTGGTCAAAAGTGCCTTGTTTGATTTAAGGCCTTAATGGGTCAAATTGGGTAAAAGTCGCCATAAACATTCAAAACTAAGAACCGGATCATGGCGACATGAACCGGACTATAATTTCAGTCAAACAAAGGTTTATTTAGTCGGCAAGTCAATGCTTAGGCTTCGGGAATCATCAAATGCGGTTGCAACATGATTCCCATGCTTAAAAGTCACCAAACAAACATCAGAGGCTGTGCGCGGCCGCTCACAGGGATCGCGCGGCCGCTCACAGCGCCCAGCGAATTGATAAAAATGATCAGAAGCTTCGCGCGGCCACGCGATAAAAGCGACCGGCCGCGCGCAGAGAACAGCCAGACAGCGCGATCTTTAAAATTCAATATAAAATCGTAGAAAATCGTTAGGAGGTGTTCTTTATATGCCTGGAAAGATCTCGGAGCATAGAACAACTCTTATTTGAAAGTCGAAGTCGGATTTTGGGTTTTAGAAGGGGTAAAAGCGATCCGAACAGCTGCTGCGCAAAAGTTGCAGCGGTTTGTTCTCCTGATAAAGGGCCGCTGGGCCTGGTTCGTTCCGTTTCGACGTGTAACAACTATCATACTAGTTTAAATGTATCATTGATAACTCACTAACCATTCTTTGTGTAATGGTGCTAGGTAAACAAGGGATGGAAGTTCCGTAGCAAGGATCAAGTCACGAAAAGAGCCGAACGCATTCGATCACTCATCACCCTTCCGCAATAGAATCTAAGAACTCCCGTTAAAACTCAAAATAGTAGTCTATGTTTTAGCTATAAAAGTGTAAAAATTTGTGGGAATCAAATGTGTGTTTGATCTTAATGGTTCGAGTTTATAATAAATATCAAAGTTTTAATCGGGAGTGGTTTAAGTAAGGTCAAAACCCGTAGGATTAGGCGTTGATTGCGTGATTACGGGTTAGGGTCTTACAGAACATGGATATAAGACGTAGGCATAATACGGTACGACAACTAATCTCTACAGGAGTTATCATTGTTGACTATGTGAAGTCAAAGGATAACATCACGGATCCGCTAACAAAAGGCTTAAGCAGAGATTAGTTCAGAAGTCGTCAATAGGGTTGGAACTAAAGCCCGTGAAAGACTGAGTTCATGCGAAGAAAACCTAACTCAGCTGACTGGAGATCCCAAGATCTGAGTTCAATAGGACAACCTAGCTAATTGTATGAACGGGTGAAGGTCACTGTGGGGGTAACCCCGCGTTTTGAAAAGGGGAGTTTACTATAGGATTTAATAAGCTTCCTAGTCCATTCCTAAAAGTGACAAATTCGAGGCTACGTATATATGGCTTTTAATGATTCGACTAAGGTAACCAGTCCTAGTGAATCACCTATGTGAGAGAGAAGTGGGGTCTCTTCGAAGGGTATTGTTGGGGCATAATACTTAATGGTTCACGCAGAACCAGGCACGTGTCCATGACCATAACGGACACAACTATGAGGACTTGACGTTGTCAGGGAAAGCTTTGTGTGAAGCGTATTATCATCTACACAAACGGTAGATGAGTTCAAAGACATCACCGTCTACACAGAGCCAGTGGGCTAAGTGCGTTTCATGAGCAAAGGTTCAAAGGGTCACACCTACCTATCGTATGCAAAACTCAAATGTTGAAATTTAATCGGAATGAGGTTGTTTTGAATGACTCCCATTCATGTGGGGATTTGTTGGAATTTATGTGTGAATGAGAGTCACACTAGTGTTGGAATAAATGTACTCAATGTTGCATGTCCCACATTGGTGAGAGGATGAAATATTAGTTGGTTTATAAGTGGGAAAATATTGGAAAGAATTAAATTCTTAAGTTACACTATACTTGGGAACCTACACGCGCGTCCAGGGGGGGCAAAAATGGGCTTTGGTTCAAAGAAAATTCTGAACCAACGTGACGCCCGCACGACCTGTGGACACGAATGCCGTTCCGAAAATTCGGGGCCGTGTGAAGCTGGGTTTTGCTATCAGTCTTTTAATTTTGCACCACCACTGACCAAAGGATCCACCACAGACCAAAGGATCTTGGAATAGAGGATCAGGATCCACCACTGACCAGAGGATGTTACTACTGATCAAAGGATTAGAGCAAAGGTTTCTATCCACTACTGACCAGAGGATGTTACCACTGATCAAAGCAGAGGATTCTACCATTGCTACGCTTTTAGAACGTAGATTCTAGAACATATGGTTCAGCTTCTGTGTCTCATGGCTTTCCACTTTCTCACCTGATGCACTGATTACTGCAATAAAGAATCTGCATTATTGCATCAGTTATTGTTTTGATTATCTATATAAGCCAACAATTCTATACAGATGAATACACAACAAAGCAACAAACACAGTTCATAAACAACTTCAATACCGACTTCGTTTCAGGCAAGTGTCAGAGTTTAGCAGTGCACCATCACTGTTGCGAACTGGTGTACCCTGGGAACAGACCCAGAATCTATTTAAAGGAATTTTGTCAAACACAAGTCCTGTTTTCAGTCATCTATTTTACTACTTCTTCTGCTGAATTCAGTAAGCTTTTCTAACATTTTATGTATCGGAAGGGTGTTGGAAGCTCTTCGTGTTCGACATGCATTACCTTCCTAAGTTTAAAATAATTCATGGCTTCATGTTACATCTTACGTGTTGTTTATCCATTTTGCATTGAACTTGAATTCATTGGAAGATTATGGTTTGATGGAACCAGGTAAGGTCTACAGGATTTTGCTAATTTTGAAGTGGATATAATGGCAACTGAAATTACGAAAAAGATGATAGAATGGCAGGTGAAAGGAATAAGAGGAGAATGAGGCATACAAAAGTTGCAAGAGATGTTTGCTAATTGTCGCCTTGCAGAGGGTCACATACAAAAGGAACGTTGAAAGGTGTTTACTCTTGCATTTAAAATCTTATTGTTACATAGGTGGATAAATGATGATAGAGTTAAAGTTAGGTCTGAATATAGTTTGTTTTCCTAGAGGACCATAACTAGACAAGTAGGGGCCACATTGATGATTTAAGGGACTTTCCTATAGCATGTTAGTTTTTTAAAGTAATTTTTTTATTGTGATAACAACCTTTTATGGCATTGGCTTGATTGTTGCTCTCAATCTGTTAGTTGATATTGTTTTGAGACTTGGAATTGATGGATGTTACTACATAGATGGCCTAATATTGACAATACTACACACATCTGATCATCACATGATATTAGATTTATTTTATTCACTTACTTTTGTTGGTCAATTGTATTGATATGTTTAAGAAAAAAAGTACAACATGGCATTACAATATACTAATGAAGTTTACAAGTCTTTTTACTACAATACAAAGCCTGTTGAAGAGGTATGTATATTGTACTCTTCATTATCTTTTGTATCTCATTTTTACCATTGATCATACGACATAAAAATTAAACTATACGTGTTTGTAGGATGCAACACAAGAAGCATATGAAGTTGTTCTGAAGGTTGTGGCTGCTTTTTATTCAATTGTTGGGCCTGGCTCTGTTAGACAAAGTAATTTGAGGTAGCTTTTTCTAGAAACCTTTATTTAGAGTGGTGTCATTAGCGCATTTGTTAAAAGCCATCATCTTTTGGGCCTATGCCTATTTTTCAGGCGAGGCAATTACGCTTTAACTTGCACATTTGATAAATATGGTTCTTCGTTATCTTCTCTTCTCGAGTTGGCAATAAGAATTTATAATAGGTGATTGTTTTGACCATTCTTTATTGTGTTGGTTTAGGTTACATTTCTATCTAATGGGTCAACTAGGTATAATACTATAATGTGCTTAAAAAGAAACAAAAGGGTTCGAATGTATCTAAAGTGTATTATAATGCAACCTCATCCTTCTTGAGAAACGAATAGGGATTATAGTTGAAAAAGTTTAACTTTTGGGATAACATTTTACGCACTCATCATATATAAATGAAAAAAGTTAACATTTTGTTACAAAAGTATATCGGGTTAATCTCTCAAGATTTTTATGCTTTCACCCATTTTACTACATGTAAACAATTTTATGAAAACTGAATGGTTATCTCAGTATGTGTTCTCAAGACTAGCTAACTGTGGAGCCTAGGTTTACCCATAAATGTGTAGATTTGTGTCAAATAAAAAAACCTATCTAAGAAAGGAACGTTTCAAATGGGTTGGACTTCAAGGTCGCAAGGTAAAGGATCATACCTAGCTATGTGCAAAGAAATAGTACAGATTTCCAGGTTTCAAGGTCACAAGGTGAAGGTCCCAATCTTTGGTTCATCTTTATAGTTGCCTTTTCATCTAATTGATTGTTTTATACTATTTTGTTATATGATGATTGATTTTTTGATCCAAAAGAACTTGATTTTACTTTAGTAGCTTAAATTACAACACTATAAAAGCATACAAAAATGGTTACTTTTAGTGATCTTCAAATAGATTATAAGAAACTCACTTTGCACAATTTCATATCCTTATGCAAATCATATATTAAAGATTTTATCACGTCATATTAGATTTTTCAATACAGGAACGCTCCCAGGGTATAAACTATGGTATAAACTAGTATAACTATAGTTAAAACATTGATTAGTGGTTATAACTTATAACAATACAAATATTAACAAATGGATCAGAACCCGTTTATGTTATTTTTTTTATCTCTAAAACCCAAATAGTCACGTGGATAAAATTAAAGCCTTAACTTAAAATGAAATCAGACAACTCATAAACCGTTTGTTAATGTATATCCTTTACAATTATAAATTCGAAACAAAATAAATAAAAAGTATTAAGAGTGAATCCATGTTGTTTGGCATGTGGGAGTTACCGGTGTCATTGTGTTGAGTTGGTGTGCTGACGGGTAAAATTATTAATAACTCAAAACACTATCCATACTTGTAATTGTGTAAAAAACATCAGTCATAAACCCTAACCTACACACTTTTAAATTCGTATAACCAAAGCACAATGCTCTCAACTTATTTGTCAAAACGTATAAAACAAATTGGTGAGTGGTACCTGGTCTGAATTTGTTTGTTGGGTTGATAGGTCGTAAAAATGGGTTAACCGCGTTGACATGTCAACGTGTTTGATTAGACGGGTAAAGCATGTTATTTGACATAAATTACAACCCTATGCGAGGCCTATCAAATTTATCACCTATAATCAGTTAGCAACTCCTAGAATACCTTTTAGGTACGAGTAGGCAGACCATGTGGGGTGATAGAGATGACCATGGAAACAACAGCCTTTTTCCTTAACTACTTAACTTTAATTATAATACAACTAGTTGTATAAAATCACGCGCATTGCGCGTTTTACAATCGAGATTTAAATGAGATGTTAATCAATCAATGAATTATACAATCGAGATGTCATTTCGGTTGTAAACGCTAAAAAAATAAAGAAATCTACACAAATTGAGTACCCAACAAAAAAGAAAAAAAAAAAACAATAGTAAAAAGCTGATAACATTTGGCATTTTGGCCTTTCTATACCTCACCCCCATGAGCATGGGCTAATATGATCTCCACAGTCCACGGTCTTTCAGACAAGTCAATAATTGACTCAAAACACCCCCCCCCCCCCCCCCCTCCCCACCCACACACACACACACCCTATATATACATATGTACATACATATCACGCATATTATATATATGTATATATATATTATGTAATAACTGGCACAAACACACCATAATTGTCCAATATAACATTGAAAATGAGGCTTTCAAGCATCACCTTATTGTTGTTTATTTTCTTCACTCTAGGACTCTATCTTGCATTTCAAATCACTAATTGCTCTACAAATGATTCAGTCATTTCACTTCAAGCAAGAAGAATTCTGAAGAAAGTAGACAGCCCAAACGCGAAAGTTGACCAGGTATGAATAGCCAAAGTGTATTCAAATGCATATAATCTTCAAAATCGTTTTGTTCACTAACGGTTAGATCTTTATTGTTATAATATTTTTGTGGTCACATAGAATACATTTGTACTTATAGTGTTTAAAATAATGGATAAAGACCGCTTAGGACTGGACCAACCTAACCCGACCCGTTACACAACCCATCAGACTTGCCCATTTTTTCCACCTCTAGTTCCATTGATTTACTTTGCTCACATGTGCATGTTAGAAGACTAAACTGTCAAGTTTATCGTGCAGGTCGATGAAAATGCATGGAGATCTACAATGTCAAAAACATATGATGCAATCAATAATGAAGATGCAGAGATCGTTTATAATATTGATTATCAAGGTGTGAAAACACACCCGAGTCCAACTCCCAAGTATCCATGAGTGTTGACCCGTTATGCATCAAAAATCTACAATCAGTTATGTGATTGTACCGGCTTGTAATGTATAATATGAATTTTGAGTAACATTATATATTTTAATTTTTATATTGAAAGTTCAATTTCGATACGGTTAGTTATGAATGTGCTGATTTGGGTCATGTTTGATCAGAAAAAACCAAAAAAAAATAAAAACTTAAATAAGAAATCTCCAAGAACATATTTTGCCTGCATAAAACCTCAGAATCATTTTAATTTGAGAAATATATTATTATTATTATTAAAAAAATATAATTCTTGTAATAAAACCGGCACACTAACTATCAAAATTAAAAAAAATGACCTCCCATATTGCCACCTCTTATACTTGCTAGTGTTGCTACTAAGACGATACGTACTCGAGCGCTAAAAGGGGCCTTAAATCGAAATTAGCGCCGGTTAGCGCCCCCTACACGGATATCTAGGGCGCTAAATTGGGTGTGTGGGCCGATATAGCGTTAATAATTTAACGCTCAAAATATTGAAAGTTTCAAGATTATACCACTACCAGCGTTAATGTAACGGTCATATTATTAATAAAAAACTTTTTTACTTTTAAAAATATCAAATTATCCAACTATAAACCCACCTATCTCTCAATTTTTAACACACCTTTCTCTCAATCTTCTAATTTTATACACATCTCTCTCTCTCTCTTTCAATTTTTATACACCATGTTTTCATACCGTTTAACCTTCGGCGTCCTGTCTTGCCCGGGCAACCCAAATGCGGTGCGCCCAAACACTACCCAACTGCCACCCACTTTTAATTACCTAGATTTAGACCCGAAGAATTCATATACTACTTCATCAAATTGTCCTTTTTTTTCACGAATGTTGGATGAATTTGGTTTTCCATTTCCACTAAAAAGACATTTTTTGGTCAAGATGACGGGCCCATTTCGCGTTTAAAAAAATATGAGTGTATAAAAAGATTAGTGCATAATTAGCTTTGTATATGCTTGTTGACTGTAATTGAGCCAACTGTCCGTTGGCTTGGTGATTTTGGTGATAATAAAATTTCTTTTGTTGGCTGTTAAAAAAAAAAATTAGTGCATGTGAGGTGTCATTTCCAAAGATGAGATAGATGGGTATGATTGGTCCACATCACATGTTCATATACTATGTATTATTGTGGGCAAAATATTGACCAGTCCACATGCATCTTTAGGTTTATTTGTTTTTAAGTCCGTTATTCAATAAAGTAATGAATATTCTATCACACAAATGCACCAAAAAAAAAAAAAAATCACCTATAGAATTTTTTTTTATGATCATTTTAGAAAATCAAATTGAACATAAAGAGCCCTATCGTCTTACTAAGGGTGTTCATGGTCTAATTCGGGAGATTTGACAAATTTCGGTCTTGAAAAACGACAAATTGGTCGGGTTGGGTTGGTCGGCTAGACCATGTATTGTAGTTTGGTTGTTTAAACCAATTTATTTATGTTTTTTTAAAATTGAGTCTATATTAAAAATATTAAAAAGAGATTGTTCATGAGTAAAATACAAAAACATACTTGCATATTTCAATATTGGACAACGAACCGACCCACATATATCTCAAACTGGCCAAACGGGCCAATTGGCTTCAGTTTGGGCGGTTCAACGGTTTATCAACACCCCTAATTCCTAGTCCCTCTTTAATAATATTACAGTAATCTAACATGTAGAAACTACCTAAATAATGCATATTCCCATACCAAGATTTATCCAAAAAAAAATTAAAAAAAAAATCGTAGAGAAATCATGCAAGAATAGACGAAAACACCGGTCAATCATAACAAATTATTTGCCAACTACAGACAACTAAACAATCAGACATTATTTGGGGTGGGACAATTCTCATGTTTGTTTTCAAGATGCTAATTTGACCATATAAAACAAGTGGATATATGTAGCCACATAGCGGAGTACTGATATCAGATATTCATATTACAATACTATAAATATAATACTTGAATAGATAGATAGATAGATAGATAGATAGATAGATAGATAGATAATTGAAACACATGACCAAAATCATTTAACATTATCAAGATAACCGACATTTTGAACATGCATGTTATCAGTACCTGTCAGTCTGTCACCATGTATCCAAGAGGAAAGCAATATTGTATAAGAAAGTTAAGCACTTAATGTTATTTTATCATTCCTTTTTTCTGTCTGGTACCTACTTGACATAATCTTTTTATTCAAATTTCTTCTTCATAAGCTATCAATCAATCATATAAAGGAAAACGAAATTATTCAACGAGTGACATAAAGTATCATTACCTTTTTTAATTTGCCAAATATGTTCCTGGTGAGAAGGTGCAAAATTTAAAGAGTAAATTAACATACTTTTTAAAAGTCTTGGTCAATATAATGTTAAAGGGAGTGAAAATTTGATACTATTTAACAAAACATATGACTATGTTTCACGTCAACTTTTCTTATTAATTTGTTTTTTGTTTTTTTTTTTTTGTAACCATGAGAACCTGTTAATCAAGAACTCACGGGGACCCCAGAAACACCTTGTTAACTAGTGGGATCAGGTAAAATGTAATAAAGATTGTAGAGTCAAAGTAACTAACTACTAATGCTACTTATCTTAAAAAACAATCCCATTGCTTAGAAGGGATTTGATTCCTGTTTAACATGAGGCTATGCTTTGCGCCTTAGGGAGCATCGCACCTTGACATGTTTTATAAACCAAGGTCCATGTCAAATAGAATATACCCATTACACAAAATTTGAGAGATGATCATTTTAGAAATTATTCTTTTTTGTAAGATAATCATACATAGACAATCCATTTAGGACCACCATATATACCAAATTAAAAACTTGTGTACAAGTGAACAACCAGACATAGACAATGCCTTCGGGACCAACGTTTTTTAGAGCAGCCCTTGTGCAGCTCAAACAATTCAATAACACTATCATATACTTCTTAATAAACTAAGAAGAAAATAAGTTAAGGAAAAACTTAATATATTGAATTTATATTATATATTTCAATGCTAAATGTGTTTTAAATAAACAAACATACAAAAGTGTTTTATATCCCCATGATTCAGATCTTCAAATGTATCATTAGTATAACTGTGATATTGAATTATTGATCAAATGTAATGAATAAACTGCTATCCATTTAGTTGCATTGGTAGTTCATGTATAACGTTGAATTAAAACATTAATCAGAATTCAAATATCATGATCAAGCCATGCCAAACCAAAAAATACACCCTGAAAGTGACATTAATGCATTAGACTTCCTAATGGCATTATGAATACCTTGCTAAGTCAGACCAAGACGTGGTTGAAAAGTAGAATCCAATGTTGGTGAAAGAATATACCTAGGCACTTTTATTTGATATGTATCATGTACCAATCATGCATATATATTTCACTTGCAAAAACATACTAAAATAGGAAAATACCGCAATGTCATTGTCAATTGTCTTTGGAATCCCAGCGACAACAACTTTTATCCCTCGTTTTTTAATTTCCTGCGCATATATAAATAAAACTGAAATGAGGATGTTTGTGTTTTGATTACACACAAAAGATGACTAAAAGTTATAATGCAACATACTTAAAAATTACAGCCACGCCCTTTTGAGTTCCATCGCCTCCAAATATATAAACCTGAACGAATCAAATATATAAATTACTCACAGTAGAAAAATAATAGTTATATTAGAATAAAGACGTTACATAACTCATAAAGATGCATAATTTGCATCTGTATTTTATGCTTCAAATACCTGATTTATACCACGGTCTTGAATGCTGTCAACTATCTTAGACTTGTCATGGCCTCCTCGAGACGAACCAAGAATTGTACCACCACGTTTATGGATATCATTCACGAATTTTGGAGTCAATGTTATGGTATTTTTTTGAGTAGAAACCTCTATATCATCCCTGTTGAAACAAACATGCATCATCCAAGATTGTTAAAGAAATAACATTGTTACATAGTAGAATTACAAAGTCAATAACAATAGTATGATAGATAAAAGTGTCATTGTTTTTGTTCTTGTTTTTGTTTTGGAACACACTTATTTTCACTAAAAGTATGAGGATTCAAGCATACATGCATCCATGCTCAACTGATATGAAGACTTACATCAATTCCAAGAACTCTGGTTACGCCATACATGTGATAAAGGGCGCATACGATCTCCCGAATCACTGTATTTAATCCAGGGCACAAACCGCCACATGTTACAATACATGCATGTACCTCATCTGGTAAAAAATAAACCTGAAACAATAAAAGTTGTTTGTTCAACAAAACTGTGTGTTCTAAATCCCAATAGAGGCTACACTATATTTTCTACATGTAAGTAGTATACGTTTTGGCGTGGCCCAGCCCGTCGAAAATGTACCCCTCTTGGATCATTCTTATGAACAACAACCTACATAAATACAAAAAATAAATAAATAAAATATATCTATATTTTTGTTTCTTTTTTTTACATGTAAATATGTTTTTATGATGATTAACTATCCCTTTCTGGTACAGTATCATCACATTCAACAAAGTACTGCCTAAAATTCAGTAGGACATATTGTTAATAGAGATTATAATCATGTCGAAATGTATGTTGAGCCATGATGCGCGTATACTCACTTTACAACCGAATATCCAGGGTTGAATCGCATCGGATTGGGATACATCTGTAGAAATAAAACATCTAAGAATATAAATATATGCAAATCTCCTACTTTCAGATTGTTACTTCTAGCATGAGCTTGAAGCAAATTTAACACCAACAATAATGTTATTTTTCATTCATGATCTTGAATAAAAATTTGATAAAAACTCTTCTTCACATTATCATACAAAAGATTGCAAGTGTCAAAAGTGTCAAAAGTAGAAGTTGCATTTAATACATACATGATAGTATTACAGCACTATATGTCATTTATATTTTTATTTGTACTACATTATAAGTACTTAAGTATTTATAATTCTATTAAGACTCCTCATGTTCTACTCACATAAAGATACAACTTATTGGAATAATATTTTTCTTGGCCCCAAAATTCATATTTTAAATGCATTCCATACTTGCGTACCAATTTGCCTCAAATATGGTAACATACTCATCGTAAAATATCCAATCTCATAGCATTCAAATTATTCAAACCTTTAAATGAGTTTCCAAAAAAACGTGGCAGAATTTATGGAAACAAACTAATGAGCATAAATGCTATGGTTCAAATTTTAAACGGATCATGGTCCACCCCTAAATCCGAAAACATAAACCCACAAACATCCATGACTAATCATAGATGAAACCACTTAAACAAACACCAGGGAATATGAGGATCCATTTTAATAATGCTTGTCAAGAACAACTCATGAATACCTCATGTCTGCCAACGAACAAACATTCGACTCCAAGAACAATACCTCGGCACAATCCTAAAGATCTATCATTATCAAATTTTGAACCCCCACAATGTTATACATGTAGAAAGACAATAATTGTAACATAAAAAGAAACTACAACGTTGTAAAGAAAATATAAAAACAAACATATGTTTACAACGTCTTTCTTATCACTTTTCAGCCTAGCTCGATGAACCTACATGGAATATGTAAAAAATGTGTGAAAAATTGTTGGTTATCAAAGATCTAGTTCGGCATAAACTTGTGAATAATAAAAACAAAAGTTACCAACTTGATGTACATGTGCAATTGATGCAGAGCCAATAAGATCCCAATCTATTTTAAAAAAATAGGATCCCTATCAAATCTTTCAAACACGCCATCAACGGTTTTACCCAACTCATTTTTTTTTAAAATAAGGTGCATCACATTAGATGGAGTTCTCAGCCATACCAATGTATCTGCACAAAAAAAAAAGATGGGTATAAATTGATGATTAACTAAATAGTTGAGATCGACATAGAAAAACCTAGGTGGGGAATCAATAATCAGAACGATTATAATTGTGAACATAAAGATAAACATTGGAGACACATAAAGACATGAAAAACCCAGATCTGAGAACGTCATCCAAGCATTACCGGAGAACGCAAAATACATCAGAGAATACAAATCAAAAGACAATAAAAAACCAGATCTAGATTGGATCCAGTTTATGATATGGATCTATTTTATTGAATCGAATACATAAAAGGTTACAAATCAGAACACTTGATATGGATCCAGCGATTGAATACATAAAGCATATAATAAAAGTTTACAAATCTGAACATATGATATGGATCCAGTTTATTAAATCGAATACATTAGCCAGAATACATATATGGTTCGATTTTATAACTGAAGATTGAACTCATATTTTAGATGCAGATTATAAATCAGTGAAAAAGATACAGACCTCGAAGCAAGAATGCAAAAGAAGGTGGATGAATGTTGGTTGGAAGAATTGTTAGGGAGGAATTGAGAATGTGATGGAAGAATGGACACAATTAAAATATACAAAAGACTATTTATAGGGAATAACTTAGAGTTCCATATTCAATATGGATACCTCAAACTCTCTCTGAGGCCTTGATTCAACACAAGTGTATTTAATTATTACTAGTGGGAATGCCCGCACGTTGTTGCGGGTACGATTATTTTGTTGCTTCGTAATTGATGTTTGGGTTTGAGGTGTGCGTATGGTGTTTGTGGATGATTTGTTATGGTGGTATGAAGTATGCACGAAACACTATTTAGTTGTAAATTACACGCTATGCGGATACTTTATACAATTGTGTGATATTTCAACATTTATAAAACTACAATATATTAACAAACCTTAGACCCTATATTTTTAAGAGAGGCAAACGTTATATAGAGTTAAAAATAATATAATCGAATTCAACAAAATATTGCTTTTCTTACTTCCAGGTTGACCCTCTTGTAGTTTTGTGTGTTTGAATTTCACTATAACCAATATAAAATTTTAAATTTACTATTTATTTTAAAAAAAAAATTCTTAGCATCAAAACTATATACAACAGTGTTGTAATGGGTCAAAACTGAAAAGCATTTTCAAGTTTCAATCTCTCGTAGATCCTTATATTCCAAAAAGTTAGGTTTTTATCGTATATTTGAAACTTTAGTTATTTATAAAATTCAAAGAAAAAGGACACAGAATTGATAACAAGTCAACCCAACATGATCCAACCCATTTGACCTGTAAATCATTACATTATTTTTTAGTTTTAGCTAATTTGCACCCGTATGATAAGGTGTAAAACAAACCTGAACTGAACGATCACCTCCAGGAACTTTTCCAGTGCCCTGCCACCTTGATGTGCATACAACATAATGACCAGAAAACCTAAGAATAATGAAGAGAGAGAACCTAATGCAACTGGTATTACATGAACCACCTCTCAAAGATTCAAGGTCCATGGCATTAATCGATAATATAAAAGAATTAACCACTGACAGCATGTCAATCTCATGTTGATCAAGCAACTGTTGACTCAAGTTGGCTAACTAATACCTTCATTGATATTAAATAGGTAGCAGCTGCTCAACATTTATCACCTTATGTGCAAGTAGCTTGCATATTAATAAACAAATTACAAAGATGATTTGTAAACTTTGTATTACACAAATTCATTTTTTTGTTCAGTGATCTTGATACATGAATACACAAACTTAAGAAAATAAAGTTAAAACAAAACAGCTAAAGTAATATATAAAAACAACAGCTGTTTGAGCTAGGTGCCTAGTTAAACCTCACAGGGCTGCGGCTGCGTTCCCTGTTCCATCCTGAACCCTTATTGTAGTAACCACCCCTATTGCTGTAATAATAAAACGTTTATGAATTAAGGCATCAAAATTTGCTTATGCTGAAATCTATAGTCATAACAGAAGAGACTTTAGTTTTAGTACCTGTCACGGCCTCCACCCCTACCCGAGTTCCAACTACCTCTTCCACCAAAGCTTGAATCAGATTGTCCTCCACGACCACCAAAGCTTGAATCAGATCGCCCTCCACGACCGCCAAAACCAGGACCAGAACCCCATCGTCTACTCTTGCCACCCATCCCACCACCACGTGCCGCCATGCCTTGAAGTTCTGTCCATATGTGGGGACACGCTGATTTGCACCTTCCAATAATTTGATTAGATCTGAAGCATGTTTTGCATCCTGGTCCCAAAAGAAGGTATAAGCCTCTCCGGTTGCACCTGCCCTGCAGGTCCTTCCAATTCGGTGCACATAATCCTCCACGCTAGTAGGGAAGTCGTAGTTGATCACCACCCTGTAAACAATTTATGGAAAAGCCATCATTTAACCACTTTATGCAATACAAAAACGAAAATGCTCATGCAATCGACTTCGAAATAAGAAAAATAAGATCAAACCTGATATCCTTGATGTCTAATCCACGAGCAGCAACATCTGTTGCTACAAGTATTGGAAACCTGCGAGTACGAAACTGATTCAGCACATAATCTCTCTCCCCCTAAGATTTTTTTTCCATGAATAGCAGTAGCAGAAAACTGGCAGGTCAAGTTGCGAGCTAGCTGGTCACACATCTTTTTGGTTGAAAATAATATGATGACCTTCGCTCTCTGTTCTTGTGATCATAAAATTTGTTCCACTCGTTTGTGTTTCTCCATGGGAGCCAAAACCTCAACAAACTGCGCAACCATACAAAAAACAATTGCAATGGCTCTAATAATAACTCAGTAAAAAAAAGATATGTGCAGAACTACAGATGACAATACAAATAACATATGTACCTGAGTGATGGCCTTTTTGGCAACAAGTTCGTTAACATTGCCAATGTTGACCTGAACTGGATCGACCAATAAATCTGCACCTATTTTGCGGACCTCCTTTGGCCATGTGGCAGTGTACATTAGTGTCTGACTGCGCGCTGGAACCTCGTTGACAATTTTCCTAATCTGAGGTTCAAAACTCATGTCTAACATTCGGTCTGCCTCATCCAACACCAAATAACTGATCTGACTAAAGCTTATTTTTCGCATATCCATAATATCATTCAAACGAGGCGCCATTTTAGAATCGTTTTCTTAGCGTCGGCCGTTTTGTTAAACTATGTAGGTGATGCAATGCACGCATTTTAAAACCAACACAACATGTAACAGTTAAATTAAATAAAAAATTAAATAATAAATAAAAACATTGTCAGAAACAAACAAACAAAGAAAAGAATGAAAGATACCTGTGCTACATGCATTCTTCCAGAAGGTTCAAAACCATAGTAATGGGTTGGAGCTTTTTAGTAAGAAGATTCAACGGTTCATCTTCCTGAATACACTCTTCACCCACACTTCTCACTATCCTAAACTTTTCCTCCACACTCATCCTTAACAGTTAACACAAATGCATCAATAATGACAAACTATTATTAATTATTTAGCTGAAAAGCATGTTACTTCACCAATTTTGACTATTTCTTATACACATCAAGTAACCAAGTAAGTATCTTCAATTGTGACTTACACAATAAAGCAATTTATTAGCATATAAAACTTCCCACCTTGCAGCAAACAATACTACCGAACTGACCGATTCATGTTTCTATTCTATATATTAATTTTCATGAAAACTCAAGACCAAAATAATACCTTTGGACTGTCTACTTAAACCCAACACATATAAAACAACTATTGGTCTCGGTTAAATGGAAAGTTTCACATAGGGATTTCATCGAGCACTTGGCGTGCATTTATCAAAAACATTATAGAAGTCTAAATTTGATTTACCTGAGCCCCATAATAACAAGTTTATACAAGAATTATCTTAATACGAAGCACTAAATGCTTTAATTTTTAATTAGTACCTACAAGGCTACATGGTGAAGATAGTAATTCAATACAAATTTATTTAAGAAAAGAAAACAAACCTATGTGGATTTGGAATTAGGAGATGAGGGATCAACAAACCTGCAAAAACAATGAAAATTGTAACTAACCAATATCAATTCAAAACTAAAGAAGAAACAAAGAACAAAACGAACATACAAAACGGACATCATATATAAATGAAACGATTCTGTCAACTTAGCATAATCAGACTTTAAACCTAAGATCATCAGATGTAAATATGCAAAAACATATTGATCATCAAAATAAATTCAATCGGATTAGTGGCGGTGATGTTCTATCAGGAAGGCAGAGAAGGTGGAGATGCTTAAAGAGAGAAAGCACTTTTGTTATATCGAATGGGTATAGGGTAGCTTCAATCCTGATTTATAACATTCCAGTAACATGTCGATCGTTTCCTCTTCCAATCATTAGCATTCATGGTCGATCCGTTACACTGGGATTGTTTCAGCTTCTCTTGATTCAATTAACTGCTATTGTGATGTGAAATAAAGGGTAGGACAGTAAATTTCTTTTGATATTGTGGAGAAGGAGGATGGTGAAATGTCAATACTACCCTTTAAAGTGTCTTAATTGTCCCTATTATGCCCATAATACCCTTAAGTTTCTTGCTTAAATAGGTTGTACATATTGCTTGTTAAGTTGTATGAAAATGAAAATTACCAAAGAGGTCATCACTCCTCCTTAATAAGATAATATAGATATAGATAGATTAGTCCAAGTCAAAGGTTTGACCGAAGTTGGTGGAGTGTTGAATGTTAATGTGACTGTTGAAGAGTGAAGAGTGGGTCATTAGTAGCTTTTTTTTTAAAGATAAATTTCATTCAAAAGCGCCACAAGCGGTCCTCAAAGCAAGAACCCCCGGGCCAAAAAAACGATTACAATACAATCAAAGGATAATTACACCAAGCCTTCCAATCTATGTTTTTAAATCTAGATTGATTTCGAATCCAAAAAAGGAAGTGCTCTTTATACTTTCT
Source organism: Ambrosia artemisiifolia (assembly GCA_032199755.1). Taxonomy (NCBI): domain Eukaryota; kingdom Viridiplantae; phylum Streptophyta; class Magnoliopsida; order Asterales; family Asteraceae; genus Ambrosia; species Ambrosia artemisiifolia. Next base: position 13,107,048 of record CM063514.1, read on the forward strand.
ACGACTTCAAAGACTCGCCGTTTTTTATGTTTGAAGATTCTATCATTCCGTTCATTCCACATCGCCCAAATAGTTGCAATAATGATCCCTCTCAAGATGTATCGACTGTGCTTCGTGGAGGCTTGTGTATCTACCATCTGCAAAAGATTAGAAACCTGAAACGCAAAGATATGGGGTAAACGACACCATACTTCAATTCTGGACCATATCTCCGCTGCCACGATGCATCCAGTGAATAAATGAGTTACTGTTTCTACATCCGAGCTGCACATCACACACGAATCGTCCAACAGCTGAACACCTCTTTTAATCAACTCTATCTTTGTAGGCAGCCGATTTAATGTTGCTCTCCAGGACATAATCTTGCATTTTTACAGAGCCCATCCTTTCCAACTAATCTCATAAGAATTGAGCTGTGGCGAGTCGCATATCAGCTGCTGTTTAGCACTGTGCACAGAGAAGCAACCGTTTTTATCTCCAGTCCACTTCCAATCGTCGGGTCCACCTTTCCATTGAAAATCATTAATCGCTGAGAGGAGATTAAAAAGCTCAGCAAACTGGTCTGAAGATGAAGGGGCTGAGGACCAATTCCAATGCAGCGTTTTAACCCTGTTTTCTACTTTCAATCTATCCGAAATAGTCGCCCATTTTTGCTTCTCTAGCCTGAACAGACAGGGAAAAACAAAACGCAGGGTTCATCAAAAAGCCAAGAATCTGTACAAAAATTAATAGACGACCCGTCACCCACTATGCCAACAAAATAGCTATTAAGCGTGTTTCCATTATGCAATCTCTTTCCAGCAGTCACTCGCTGAGGGGGTAAACAAAGACCACATTCTACTCGAGCCATGACATCCCAGAATGACTCTCTTCCATAAGCTCCGCCCTTCTTTTTTAAAACGCCACGTCCATTTAAGGAGCAACGCCTCATTAACATGTTGTAATTTTGTAATGCCCAAACCCCCCGCCTTCTTTGGAGTAGTAATACTATCCCAAGCAACGCCTCATTAGTAGCTTTATTAGGAGAAAAAGTAGGTTGAATTGGTCTTTAGTACGTTAGATCTTGTAGGCTATTTAAAGGCCACATAGTTTATTGAATAAAGTACCCCTTTTTGTTTAATAAAATTACACAGCAGCTTTACATTTTTTTCCTCATATTCGTGACTTTAGTGTGTGTATTGTGTGTGTTTTGGGCCTAAACCAACATTTGGTATCAGAGCGGGTGCGAAAGAAGGCCGGTTTGAGAGTCGGTGGCAACAAGAGGAAGCAGCCCTTGGCTGTCGAGCTGAGAACGGAAGAAAGCAAGAACGCAGCTGATAAATTTTGTGATATGGAGGAAGAATAAGGAAGCACGTTTTGATAGTTTAGATGTTGAAAAAAAAGTAGAAAGTCTAGGTTCATCAGCAACAAGGAACTGAAGAACGTAAGAAGGTGACATAGAAAATAAGAGCCGATGTTAGAAAATCGGAGAGCAGCGTTTTTGTTTGACGGTGATAGCTGTAGCAAGAAATGTGCCACAAGAATTGAATGGAGGAAGAGTATCAAATATTCTTGTTTGTTTGTGATAATTATGAATTATCAAATTTTGAAGTAACAGATAGATAAAGAAAAAAAGGGAAAGGGATTAAGGGAAGCAGTCTGAGTTAGAGAAAAAAAAAAGAAAGCAAGACGAGAGCAAGACTTGAGTCGAGTCGGATCTTTGTGAACCGATTTAAGAAAGAAGCAAATTTAAGTAAGCAAGAATGTTGGGTTCGAATTTTTGAATCCTTGAGAAAGAAAGAAAAGGCGCCATAAGAAAGAAAGATTGAAAGTGGCCGGGGTCGCTTAGCAAGAAAGAAGGCCTCGCAAGAAAGAATGAAATTGGTGTGGTAAGAAAGAAAGAGCCAGCATCGATAAGAAAGAAAGAAAGAGACTGGTGGTGTTGCAAGAAAGAAAGAAGGAAAGTAATAACCCACAAGAAACGAAGAACAGATGTCGATGAGAAAGAAGAAAGAAAATTCGACAACCAAAAGAAAGGAAGAAAGAAAGGAGCGGACACATGTTGTTCGTAAAGAAAGAGAAAAGACCAAAGAACTCGCCAAGAAGACCGTAGGCGTGAGACCGTGGGTGTGACAAGACCGGAGGCTCACACCAAGATAGACCGAAAGAAGCTTTTATTGAAGAAAGTTTAGACAGAAAGACCGTGATTGTGAACAAAGACCGAGAGTTCACATTAGACCGGGCCATGAGCCGAAGACCGAAAGGGCATTTGATACCTTTGGCGCCTTGGCACCGGAAGCCATCCGTTTCCTGACCAGAGTCCAACGGGTTATTCATAGCAGTGTCTCGACTCCGGGGGGCAGGGGTTCGTTTTTAGTAGGCTAGGGTTTGCCGTCTAGAAAGGAGTGACGGCGCAGCTTGTTGCCCGTCTGCCCGCTATCTTGATGTAATTTTTCGTGAATTTAAAGAAATAAAAATTTAACTAGTAAAAAAAATTAACCGAATAATAAAGATTTTTATTTAATCAAGGTGGCCGAGCACACGAGTTGGGATTTGGATTTATCTTCCACATTTGAACTCCTCTAATTTGGCAACAATGGTTATCACAATGATGAACTAAGCTCTGAAAATTTGGTGGTGTTTAGTTCTAATATTGCTTTTAAGCATCTTTCTGATTCTTAACAGCATCATTAGAATATTTTTGTGTCCTTCTGCATACAGATTTGCTACATCATCATCACCATACTCAGTTAATCCCACCTATAGCAAAGCTAAGGTAGGGTCTGAGAAAGGTAAGATGTAGACAACCTTACCTCTACCCCATAAGAATAGAGAGGTTGCTTTCATAAGACCCCTGGCTTGATAGTGGTTTTGCATCAAGCGTTAGACATGAGGCACATAACACTTAGCAATCGGGACACGCCTGATTGGTACATGTGCCCCGTTGTCTTTTAACGTTAATTTTACGATATTAGTAAAATAATGTTAAAATTAGTGCAATTTACTTTTGCCCCTCCTAGGGACCCACACATATATACATTATATGTGCACACCATAAACGAGGCTTTACAAATTTACATATGAGACTGCAAATATAAGCAATCAAAAGTGGATTTATAAGGAAGTTTCTACATGTATGGAATTATCACGCAATTTTAGCATGGGCTATTATTATATTTGTTTAGTTGGGCTATTTATCATGAAGATCAATTCAATCCAACTCTCTACACATTTCTAACAAATGTATTCTATTGTTATAATAAATATACATTATGTTATTATATTTATCTACAGACATTATAATCATTTATCTAATATTGGTTAATTACCTTTATATCCCTAAGTTTATCATAGGTATTTCCTTAATGGATGAAATTATCCTTACTTAAACTAATTAGGGTGTCCATTGTGTGTATAAATAGAGAGATTACTAGAGGTATTAGGTTAGACTCAACAACATAACACCATAACCTAATGTTGTCGTCGCCCACTTCTCTCTCATACGATCTCGTTTTGAGATCATTAGACATCATTAGTATACACACTAAAGGGAACCCGATCACACTGACAAGGATGTCGTCTTCCTATACACTTACAACATCAATACCAGGTCTTACCAATCTATCAGGTACATGTTTATTATATGTTTTTCGTTACATATAATCAGAACTGATCAACATGTGGTTTTCAGAGTGATGTTGCTCAATCAGTTTTGATTGTTTTCCATTAAGATCTGGAATTAAAATCGGGAAACAATTTTCTTAAAACCTAATAATGGTGTTTTTACGGGTTCTAATATTTTTGGCTAATGTTTTAAGTTTCCTATTAATGAAGTTTTTTTAAACCGTGTTCATAATCTATTAGTTTTGAGATTGTGATCGTAGGTTTATGTTTTTCGAAATCTGTTATAAATCTTCATGTTGTCAGATTTCGATTCCAGATTATGGTTAACGTTTTAATGTTAATGAGAAATTTCGGTTGATGTTCATCAAGAACATCTTAAGAACACCAAAAATTATTATTATTTTGGTTCAAAATTGTATTGGAATTATGCTTTTGATAATTTAGGACATAACGTTATCTCTAAGGAATTTTCAAAATCAGTTATGATTAAGTCAAAGATTTCGAAACTTATGATATCTTTGGAGATAGTCATCATTTAAAACAGGAAAAAGATATAACTAAATCCCTAAAATTTCAAACCAGTTTATTATCAGTATTATACTATTATTTTTAAAATTAATAAGGTTTTCGGTTTTATGATATTGGCGAGTTTAAGTTTTCGGATTTATTAATTTTAACATATTTGTTTCAGGATATTTTTTTTGGTTGATAAGTCCTTGTTTTTTAAGGATTTCTAATAGGTTCACGTTAAGAGAGTTCTCGTTTATGGGCATCGTTTTTTTTTTCCAAAAACCATATTGCATTCGAGAACTCATTATGTCCTACCGGGAAACCGTCATTAATTCGAGAACCATTATACAAACCGAGAACAATTAAATATATCAAGAACCAATAATGATTTCCGGAAACTGTAAAAGAATCCGAGAACATAAGAAGCATTCGAAAACCCTTACATTATCCGAGAACCGTTAATTTTCCGAAAACTCCTTATGTGATTCGAGAACCCATTATTTTTTTCGAGAACAATACTGAACCGAAAACTACTAATGTCATCCGAGAACTCATTATTTTTCGAGAACCCATCACTTATTCGAGAACTCATTATTTTTCAAGATATCATTACTTAATTCGAGAACTCATTATCTTTCTGGGAAAATAAGAAGAATAATTCCAATAAAGAGGATAATTCTAAGGTGTGGAAACGAAACACATGTACTACTTGTAGCTATAAGTCTCTCCAAAGGGGAAGTCTTACTAAACAAAACTGTGCCATTAAGAATAGGCACAAGCAATGAAATTACCCATAAGTAAAGAGAACAACTGGCTAAGATATGTAGTGCCTAATTAAGGATATTTAACTCCACAAATGCAAATGAATAATAATTAACACATGATGGTTGAGTCTAGTTTTATACGTTTTCTTACCAGAATTGAACAAATACGTAAGATGAGAGTTAGCGACAAAATTAAGGGCCTATTAACCATTAATAACTGATCTTAGTATTGAAGCTTTATGATACCTTACAATATTCTTGGGATTACTCATAATTTAGTATCAATACTAAAAGCTACAATTTTTTGACAATTACAAGGTTTTAATAACCAAACCAAAGGCACTATTAACTTAACTCATACTATTTGTTGTCATTATCTGAATAGAAACCTTATGAAATAAAGCTAGATGATCCAATAACCTTTTCACAACTTTGTTATCATGAAAATGAGAATTTAACAAAAGAAAATGAGACCTATGCAATTCATCCACTAAGTCCAAAATTTCATGATAAATCATGACCAAGTCACTAAAGGATGCTTAGCTATCAAATCTCATTCTTAGTGACTTTAATGCATGTGTTAAGCGCCTTAAACATTAAATGGCGAAAGGAATAAACGGGTTTCCATCATAAGTCATAACTAATCGACATTAGTGGAGCTTACATAAATATCTAATTATATCTATTATGTTTCTTACCGACCAAAGTATTAAAGAAATCAATTCATATATACTTAATAAGATTCATTCTAAGTATGTCCTTAAAATTTCTTATGAAATCTGGACGATAAGCGAAATCAAGTATAAAATATATGAAATATTCTCGTTCACACACATCGCTAAAATTTATTATGTGGAGGTACTAAGAAACCTAAAATATTAGTGGGAGCATTAAGTTACCTAATTATAACTTGCAAAAGTTAAAGTTACAGAGGTGGGGGGAACAACAATTTGATCTATACTCAAATTACACCTCTTGAACTAGACAATACTCTACCACAACTTGTCTCCTTAGCATGTAATATACTCCTAAAAAAGTTTTGTGGATGACTAAATGTGGGCGAACTTAGAGTTCTTACTAAAACTAAAGTAATCCTCATCAATAGAAACGACAATAAACATCATTAGGTTGTTTTCTCTATTAAAATCTATGAGTCTTCCAAATGTTAGACATTAAGCATGCTGAATTCATTAAGATATCTGAGGTTAGTAGGAGCAGTAAAAGTCCTTATCATGACTTTCCAGAAGAACAAGATGCGGGGTCGAGACTCATTAAATTTAATTTTGATTATTCCTCTTGTACACCTTACTGCACCAACTATTACAAACTTAGAAAGTAATATTGCTCATTATATACCTGCAAATGAAAACACCTAACTAAAGCTAAATTTGTATTATAATAAACCCAATGTTCAACTCCGGAGGTCATCTGAATCTAAAAGCCCATTAACTTTGGTGATTTTGTAACCTACCTGACTCATACAAAAATGGATGTTTGGAAAGTTTACCGATCCTGCCTCCTCTAATTAAATAATTAGCATCAATCAATCTTTTAAATGGAATAAAACTCTATTTAGCAAAACTTGATTCCATAATTTAGAATAACGTTTGGGATTTGGTAGAATTACCTAAAGGTATTCATGATTAAACTAGAACCGAATGGGAACGCTATAAATAATATTGATTGTAAAAGATTATACTCAAGAAGGATTAGATTATCAAAGAGTCTTCTTATCAGTGTTACAAAAGATTTCTTTGAGGATCATTACCGTAACTAAGAGCCACATTATATGGACATTAAAACATATTTCCATAACAATGACCTTCATATTCAATTAAACAACCTGAAAGTTCTAAACTAAAGGTTAAGAACACTCAGTCTGTAAGTCAACAAGATCCATGTATGGGTTGATGCAAGCATAAAACGTTATGGAATCATAAGGATTCTCTTCATCAGGAACTAAGTGGATTAAAGCATCTACCTCAAGATGAGTTGGAGCAAATAATGAAAACTTGTCCTTACATAGACGACGTTTCTCTTGACAAGTATATGTTACCTAAGTCAGAGTATTATTCATGCATATTGTAACATCCGGCAAAAAAATCGATGTGATTCCGTACGTAATTAGTATATGTAATTAACGGTTTAAGTGCGTATTTAAATTAATTGGATTAATTTAGCCTTAGAGAATAGCAAATTCCCCATAAGATGCATAGGAATGCACATGTTTAATGATGAAGCACAATGGAATCACATGCGAATAAACTTGTCCGGAACGGACGTTGGTGATTACCCGGTAAAAATTAAATAGCTAAAAATGATCCCAGACACCCAGGATATAAAATAAAGGGTATTTTCATGAAATATAATGTGTTTTGGAACTCCAAAACCATAAATGAAAACTCTAAATACAAATATCTCGGTAACGAATAAAGTGCACGTACCGCACCCGGTACACGTATAACTTATAATTTCACCCAACAAAAGCCTAACTAACCGACCAGCACTTAAACTAGGCTATATTTAAGGGTTATTAGAGGTTATTTTAATGTCCGGATAACGCGTGATTTAAATCCGATTAAAACCCGAACGAAGCCCGAACTAAATAATAAACTTGTAACTAGATTTTAGTAGATATTTTGTGGGATGGACCCCACAAAATCTACTCCCCAAATCAGCCCCAAATCCCCACCATATCTCAAATATTTTGTTGTACAACTAGTGGGTTATCACCCGCGCTCCGCAGCGGGTTCGAAATTTTAGATAAAACTAAGTAAATGCGGAACGTTATGATGAAAATTATACGTCACGACCGTATATTCAAATGTCATGCATGGAAAAGTTATGTCGTTATATAGGAAAGCAAAGTTATTCGAACAAAATTTACCCCAAAACGTATATAAACATAAGCTTAATGAAAAGTAAACGTAAAAACGTTGAACCATATTGTGGCATGTTAATGCAAAACGAAACGTAAAACATAGAAAAAAATAACCAAGTCAACCTAGGATCCAGCGTGGTATGGGACCGTTAAACGGGTAAAAATAGATGTAAAAGCATTAAACCACATATGCAAGTTACCACGTATTAACTCACAAAATTTAGACCGAAACGTAAGATAAAAACCAAAAAACCAAAAGTATTGACACAAATTTGTAAAAGATAAAAAATACAGGGGTTTAAAGTTAAAAAACACAAAAAGACAAATCATAAGTTGACAAAATAAGAGGTAAACATAGAAACAGGTTTGTGTGGGAAGAGAGACATACACAAAACGTATATAAACATAAGCCTAATGAAAAGTAAACGTAAACACGTTGAACCATATTGTGGCATGTTAATGCAAACCGAAACGTAAAACATAGAAAAAAATAACCAAGTCAACCTAGGATCCAGCGTGGTATGGGACCGTTAAACGGGTAAAAATAGATGTAAAAGCGTTAAACCACATATGCAAGTTACCACGTATTAACTCACAAAATTTAGACCGAAACGTAAGATAAAAACCAAAAAACCAAAAGTATTGACACAAATTTGTAAAAGATAAAAAATACAGGGGTTTAAAGTTAAAAAACACAAAAAGACAAATCATAAGTTGACAAAATAAGAGGTAAACATAGAAACAGGTTTGTGTGGGAAGAGAGACATACAAACAGCAATGATACGTCTTTTAGTGGTGAAAATGGAGAAAAAAAAATTATTGGCCAAAATGAAAAGGAAAAAGTATACTATTGTTAAGGGGTGATGTGTTTTGTTATATTATATAATTAGAAAGATTTGGGAGGATTATATGTATGGTGCATGGATTTTTTTTATAAGACTTTGTACTTGTAAATCTTCTACAAATATCAACAATTTACATATTCTTTCAACATAAAAATCCCTTGTTGCTTGCTTCCTTTGGCCGTAGGTTTACAACCCCCCACAATAAGTTCCATTTTCAATATTAAACATCAAAATCCATTCATTCCTTACATAAATCGGCCAAGACAATCCTCCCCATATCCATTAAGATTTCTTAGTACCATTATTCCAAGATTTAAGGGATTTGAAATCCAAAGTTAGATCTTATTTGATCTTGGATGAATATATAAAAGATCATGAGACAACAACACTTGATAAAACAAATGAAAAACTTCTTCTTCTTTCCTCTAAGTGCCGTGAGATACCACACACACACTTCTTTTTTTTTCTAAGTTTAAAGTCGACAAATTTACTCACAAAACATCCATCATCCAAACCCCTATTGTGTGTTTCAAGCTAGGAGCTTAACCAAATAGGAAGAACACACTAAACTCCATCAAAATCAAGCATTGTTAGCTTCCCTAGCCTTGTGCTAGTTGTAAGTATTCTTGATCTTGTTTTCATCTTTAAAAGTTTATGTTTATCATCTAGAAGCAAGTTGTACAAGGGGTTAACTTGATAAAGCTCTACATGATAAAACATATGATTTAAAGACTAAAATGGTGTTATAATGGTGTATAGGGGGCCGAAAATATTGGTGATGGATGTGTATTATTCTTGTAGTTTTATAAAGTTCCTAAAGACTCAAGAAAATGGTGATTTAAATATAACTTGTTATTAGAACTTGAATGAGCTTAAAAATAGTTTTAATCATCTTAACATAGGATACAAGACTTGTTATAATGATATGTTTGTTAGAAAATAAGTTATACAAAATCTACATTAACAAAGTCTACAAACTTGAAAAGTATAAATTGGATTTGTTGGACAAGAAACACTAATTACACTTATTAGTAGCCTTAATAAGATGATATAAGACTCTTAAAAGTGTTGAAACATGAAAATAAACTAACATGACAAAAATGATCCATTAAAGTCTAATAGTTTAGTAGAAAATTGTTATTCTTGAAAGATAGAATGGAAAAATGCAACTTTTATAAGTTAAAAGACCATTTTTGTAACTTTAAAAGTTGAGGGACTAAAGATGATATTTTTACAAAACTTGTGTCTAAAAATACAACTATGGAAAGTTTGGTGTCAAAAGCATAAGTAATAATTTTCCAATGTAGATTTGGTAAATACTAGTAATCATACACATGTATTTTGTATAAAAGTGTATTTTTATAAAATAGAGTTTTATAAAAATATGGACTTTTCTAACATATGGATATATATAAAAACAAAGGTTTTTATAAAAATGTTAGACAAATTAAAAACTTTAGAGAACTTATATGAAAATGAGCACTTTTATATAAATGGAAATATAAAAGTGTTGGAGCATTTTTATATATAAGTTACGAAGTCTTGTATTAAAAATACAAAAGTATTTATAAAACTTCCAAGTAAAATGTGCTGAAAATTAAAAAGATGGATAATATTTCTAGAAAACACATATTGGAAACTTGGGAAAAATTAACTATATAAGTTAAGAAATCGGACTTGGACATGTTAACGAAATAAGACGTAAAACGGACGAACGAGAAAATATCTTTACGTCAAGATGAGTAAAAATATATTTTAAGGAGTTAAAATATATAACTTGGGTGAAAAATACATAACACTTTCCTTAGTGTTGGAAAATATTCGTGGGAGAAAAGTAACGTAAATAATCTAACGATTAAACGTTAAACAAGTGTATGGGCTTAACAAGGAAAATATATATATATTCGACACGACGAAATCTTAGTATATTTATTTAATGGGAAAGTAAATACACGGGGAGGTAAGTCGAGTCGAGTGTAGAAAACAATATATATATATATATATATATATAAATGTATCGAATCGACGAGATCCTAGTGTATTTACTTAATGGGAAAGTAAATATACGGTATGGTGAGTCGAGTCGAGCGTAGAAAAACATATTATCGAACGACAAGACCATAGTATATTTATTTGAATGGGAAAATAAATATACGGTAAAGTGAGTCGTGTTGAGCGGTAAAGATACTATATCGAACGACGAGATCTTAAGTATAATTATTTAATGGGAAAATAATTATACGTTAAGTGAAGTTGAGACGAGAATAATCTTATACAAGTTAATTAATATTCATGAAAGTATAAATGTAACTTGTAACAAGGGTAATCCATCACCAACGGACCTAGGACATATGTTTAATTAAACGGGGAATTATACGTAAATGGTGGTGTTGAGAGTTGGGTGTACAACTTGCCGGAAAAACACACGCTATAGACTTAGTGAGTTACATGCACTAGGACGTTCGTAGGTGCTTGACCTCGGACTTGCTATTCTCTGCTATTTGATTGTACGCTGTACATCAGGTGAGTTTCACGGCCCCATTTTATTGTTTTAATTGGGGGAAAGATATGTTTTGTTAAATGTTGTCACATGTTGAAATGGTTTTCAAGGATTAAAATATGATAAGTGGCATGATGAGTACTTGAGTAGTGATCGCCACTCGGGGTTGAGTCCTCTCTTCTGTAACCATTAATTCAGGGAAATGAAACCGAAGGAATATTTGGATAGTACTATTGGTGCCTGACAAGGCCCACCCCTAATCGATGGCGTCGATTATGCATCGGCGTATGCCAGGGGTGCACGTATTCTGAAATTAAGTCGTTGGGTTCCGAGAAACGACTTGGAGCGGGGCATTATTATTAGTCTTGGTTGGGTTATGGGGCTCAAGGGATTGCTCATCATCATAGTTTGTAGGAGCTAGCTACTCCTTACAAAGGCCACCAGTTGTGCAGGTTTTGCACATGTTGTAAAAACGAAATATCGATCGACAAGATCCTAGTATAATTATTTAATGGGAAAATAATTACACGGTAAAGTGAGTCGAGTCGATGGTTGTGAAAATATTGTTATTATTAAACTAAAACCTGTGAACTCACCAATATTTTATATATTGACGTCTTTTTAAACATATCTTTCAGGTAACTAAGTGCTGAATAGATATGGGGCTAGTGCGGTGGAATTCAGGGTGTCGGATACTTGTCGGGGTTTCATCTATTGTTACCATCGGGTTGGAACCTAAACGGAAAAACCCCATTTATGAACTTCTTTTTTGTTGTTTTGTGAAAAAGTGTAACAAGATACTTATCTCCGACATCTTAATAAAATGATCTTTTCTAATTAAATATAGTTTGTGTTAACCTTGACTTTGATATGCTTTCGAGCGTTGTGCCACGTGTTTCCGCCATTGGCATGGTGTGACAGAAGTGGTATCAGAGCCAAGGTTATAGCGAACTAGCATTTTGTGAAATCTAGACTATAACCGGTTTCGGCTCGAAAACAAAGTTTTCAAAACTAAAAACGCAACAAAATATTTTTAGAAAAGAAAGAAATTTGTACACGGGATGTACAAGGGGGAAATTCCGACCGACTAGCCATGTGTGTCAGTATTTAAAGTATTAGAAAATACGGATAGGAATGTTTATGTTATGTGGGAATCCGATTTTCTAAAGATTAATTAATACATATGCGTAGTACGGATATTTTGCCCGTAAGGATGTTGTGTCACGCTTCACATTAGTCCGCACGCTTTCATCAATCACCGGTACCAGCAAGTAGGAAGGATGCTGTTGTCTACGGGGAGCTCACTCGCTTACATGTAGACGGGATGATCGGAAGGACTAACCTCTATCGTTCTAGTGGATGTCATTTATGTTGTGGAGACAAATCTATTCCAAGGCTTTGTTATGAAATCTTTGTTTGTTGGATCAGGAAGCTCGGAACTAGCGGGCAACAAGATTACCTGGCAACGCAAATTATCATTACGGGTGCACACGTAATAATAGTTTGTGGTGCACGGTAACCTTGGTGGGCGCTAGGGCCGGGATTGGTGGTCCCTCCTTGTCTTGTTTGTCCCTATTCTTTAGATCCAATCCTAGTTTTGATTGGCCAACGGGTTAAAAGGGAAGACTCGTTCATGTCCCTAAAATTCGATCCTAGCTAACCCAATATTACCTTTACGGTACGAGCACGGAAGAGCTCGAACGTCTATTCATGAAAGTAATCTAACGCAAACCCTCGCTCCAGATAGGAACGGGAGATGAAAGCTTCCTCGTGTAGGAGTTGAATGCCTCCGCCACAAAGTTTTTCCAAAGGAGCGGACGTACAAGAATACACGGACTACCGAAGCGAGAAATGTCAAATACGATGCATGGAAGGTTATACCCGGAACCCAGTAAAGACCTGGGGTGCTTCCCTGCAAGACTAGTGCGTTTTGAGAACGGGACCCTATGTGGATCAGATATGAGACTCGTGGCCTGTGTGCTGCTGTGTTATCATGGTGAATAAGTCATGTTCGATCTAACACATGCCCAAGTGTTCTTCAAGGGTTGAGTATTTTCTTCTCCTTTTGGAGGACAGAATCGAAATTACTGAATTAGGAAGCTTGATCATTGTTATCCTGAAGGCTCAATAGCCCTCGTCTGAATCGACAATATTGGTTGTTCCAATGCAGTCATGGACTGATGGTGAAATCAGCATGCCGCATTACACATCCGCGAGTCATAGGGCTTTGCTAAACTTCGATGATGTCGAAAATTTCGACCACTAATCACGACCGCGACATCGTTTGCCAGTGTCAGGATGACGGCGTGTAGTGGAACAGCAAGCCCCAGTCGGCGTTTGGCGATAGACTCACTCGGAAGTGCATACGATTAACTCATGGGAGGCCACTGCTCGATGCATTGAGTATTCAAGTATGGATTAACACCCTTACAATAGCGTTGGATCATATCCCGAAAGATGATTCGTGATAGGCTTAGCAGATTGGTGCTTATGTCATACTACTTTCCCGAGGTGCAAAGGTTGTCGTAAGGCTCCTCTATCTACCTCATGTTTGTTTTTCAAGGATTATTGGTAGTCTCGCTTCAGTCGATGAACGCCATAGTAGCTTCGATATGTGTGCTGTGCCTGAATCCGTCATGAATCCTGGGGAGTGGAACCACACTTTGGGAATTTTAATCGTAAGAGTGTGTTCCGTAATTGTCAAATGTCGCAAGACGCTTTTCGCTAACATTGAAATCCCCCTCGAAAATCAAATAACGGACTGCTGGATGTGGTCACGTTATTCTGCTAAATTAAACTTACCCATGGGACGACAATTCCATTGCTCTTATTGCAATAACGTTCGTCACCCTCATCACGACGACGAGACTTTTTATCTATTTGGGGCGGAAATTGATGCGAAGTGTTTTCCATCAATCCCCATAGATATTGAGACGTTGCGTTCCCTCGTCACGGTGGTTTATAAACTAAGGTTGCAAGATCCATTCGTTATGGACAATGTGACCTGTCAAATCTCTTGTCGTATTTCGATACTATCACTGCGTGGCCTATCAGGAAGATAGGTAGCGGAGAGGCATTCCAGTTGATGGCTATCGGTGCTAGGGCCAAAATAATATGCAAGAGGACTCTAATGAGAAGGATGAATTGGCTGGGTTGCCAGAGTCGGTATCGTTTTCATTCTATCAGGGTGTCTCGATAAATCGTGATCCTTCTACTTCTACTTGCTATTTTCGTAATGACCACTATCCTTGATATTGGGATAGACGGTGGTTGGTTTCTAGGTCCTATGGATACTAGTTACCACACATATAATAACTACGACTAGTCTAAGGCTCCGGCCGAGCCTGATGTCGCTGAGGCTATTATTGATCTATGGCTCAATTAGATCCCGATGTTTTTGCTAAGTGTGTAGCTCTTGCTGAGTTTGTTGTTGTTAGTGAATCTGTAGCACTTATCGGGCTTGATGACGTTGTTTCCATGTCTGTCGTTGAGCTTATTGTTGTCGTTGCCTCTATAGTCCATGTTGGGCTTGATGTTATTTCTATGACTCTTCTCGAGCTGATGTTGTTGATGTATTTGAGGCTCTTGCAGAGGTGAATGTCGTTAACGAAGACGTCTCTATGACCCATGCCAAGATGCTATGACCATGTCTGTATCGCTGTGGTGTTCGTTGTTGTTAATTCCATTTTCTTTGAAGCTTTCATTGACTCCCTCATTATCATTCCTTGGGCTCTTAGCAAGCGTAACATTGTCGATGGTTCTAAGGCCTCGGTTGAGACTGTCGAAGTTGCTGTTACTATCGTTTGAGTGACTCATACCAAGTCTATGGTCGTTCTCTCTATGAACAATATCGACTTGAGAAGACAGCTAAATTATGTGGAACCCGTCGTTCCTATTTAAGTTATGACGACTGATGCGCCGGCCAATCTAACCATTCCTACCATTGAGCATATGGAGGTTAGGCTCGAGGCCGAAGGTACGGATGCAAATCCCACCTCCACAAGTGAGCTGAGACACACCGGGATGCGTGCTCACCATAACGGAGCTTTCTGTTGATGTGGACTGTGGATTTTCCAAATTGAGCGTCATCCTGCCGTTGTGCATTCACGTTGTGGTCGTGTTTCACTGTTGACGAGTTGTTCCTGTTGCGGTGTTACCTTGCTGTCGTGTTTCTCTGTGTCTGGATGTCACACCACGCCAACGGCGGAAACACGTGGCGCAACGCTCGAAAAGTATATCAAAGTCAAGATTAACACAAACAATAATTATTTAGAAAAGATCATATTATTAAGACGTCGTAAGATGTTTTTGTTGTCCCAAACGTACACATCCATACAAGTTTAATTTAAACAAAAGGGTTTTTCGACTATATTCCGAACCAACGGAAAATAAAAGTAAAACCCCCAAAAGACCGACGTCCCCGTTTCCCCCGCACTAGCCATTCCTTTCAGCAATCTAATTACCTGAAAGATATGTTTAAAAGACACGTCAATATATACATATTGGTGAGTTCACAGGTTTTAATTTCACAAGCAAAACATTGCAATACCGGCATGTAACGGAAATATAATATAAGTAGTGTCATATATGTGGAGTAGCTAGCTCCTACATGACGATGGCGACTCCCTCCCGGGCCCATAACCAAACCAAGACTATACAACAGATTGCCCCGCGAGTTGCTTCTTGGACAACAACTCAGTTCAGAATACATGCACCTCTTGTCTTTACCGGGTTGACGCTATCTGTTAGGATCTGAGTATTGGACTGTTTTGATTAACTATGAAATATGAATGAAATATAAATGGAAAGTGCAGCGGAATAAAGAATAATCAAAACATAGAGAATAATTGTTATCAATCGAATGCTTTCATTAAAGTTGAAAGATTACAAAGGTACAATTATAACTCCCCCTCAGCCTGATCACTCAGAGTTTGTTTGTCTAGAGAGAATGACGAGTGACCAATAGAACAGTACAAGTACTGTTCTATTTATAGACAAGTACAAACCTCTGATGATCACTTAGCTGACGTCACCTAGGAAGCGACCCCTAACTGACTAACAAACTACAACATCTGTTAAACAATAACTACTGTTACATTGAAACTACTGAAGGAAAACTCTGTTAAGCTAAAAACTCTGATGTCTTCTTATCATCTGTTGAACCAAACTGCTGTTGGTTCAACAGACCTTTGTTCTTCAGATCTTTGATCAGCACTTGTTCTTTATCAGACTTTTGCTCTTCAGACTTTATCCATCAGACCTTTCATCAGCAGCAGTTGTCTTGTATCAGTTGTTTGAGCATCAGCAGTTTGGGAATCAGCAGTTCTTTGGAGGAAGCTTTCTTGTAAACTCTGTTATTTATTCTTGACCAACACTTAGAATATTTTGGCTTTCAATCATCTGTTCTTCTCCAGGTCAGCAGACCCAACACTATCAACCAGAGGTGGGCCTTGTCAGGCACCGATAGTACTACCCAGATATCCCTTTGGTTTCATTTCCCTGAATTAATGGTTACAGTAAACAGCGAGGTCTTACCCCAAGTGGTTTCCAGTTACCCAGGTACCCATCGTGCTAAATATTATATTCCACATGTTACAGCAATTTAACAAAACATATCGTTCCCCCAAAAACGTAAAAACAGTTTAAAAATGGGGCCGTGAAACTCACCTCAAACTCAGCGTGCACAAATACCAGAGAATAGCAGATATCCAAGGTCAAATACCTACAGGCGTTCTTAGACGTATAAGTCACTAAGCCTATCATGTGTGTTTTTCCGGCAAGTTGTACACCCAACTCCCAACAACACAATTGTTATACAATTCCCCGTTTAAAACATGTGTATAGGTCCGTTGGTGATGGATTACCCCCGTTATAAGTTTCACTTAACTTATGTTTAATAAACATGTCATCATTATCCTTGAAGTTAGTTAGGTTCGTCGCCGCGAACTAAGATCATTTCCCGAGTTTATCACATCATGATCTTATTATTTAATATATGTGCTTTCAGTATATTCACTAACTCGGATAAACTTATCTCCGACTCGACTCACTTTACCGTATAATTACTTTCCCATTAAGTAGTTATACTAGGATCTTGTCGATCGAGATTTCATTTTCCAACACTCGCCTCGACTCACTTTACCGTATATTTATTTTCCCATTAAATAAATATACTAGGATCTTGTCGATTTGATATTCCCTCGACTCGACTCACTGTTCCATATATTTATTTTCCCATTCAAATAAATATACTAAGATCTTGTCGATTCGACTTTTCGTTTTATAACTTTCGACTCGACTCACTGTTCCATATATTTATTTTCCCATTCAAATAAATATACTGAGGTCTTGTCGATTCGATTTTATATTTTAACTTGTTAAGTTCTCGGACTTAACTAGATTTTACGTGCGCAATCCTTAAGGATCACATTACGATTAAGTTCTCCCACGAATACGTTTCAACACTTAGGAAAGTGTTGTATATATATTTTTCACCCATGATGGTTCATATATTTTATCTCATAAAATATATATTTCCTTGACGTAATACATACTCGTATCTCGTACGATATATATATTCTTGTCCGTTTTACATCTTTATCCGATATCTTGTTGTGTTAAAACATATTTATGTCCGAACTTTCAACTTATATATTTTCGCTCCACGAATAATATAAGTTACGTATATATCTATTTTGTAGGAATAAATACTTCACGTCGAATATTATTTTCCTACTTCCGAAAGTATATATGTATTTAGTTATTCATCCCAAATTTCCGACAATATGATTTACTCGAAATTAATCACTATTAATTTCACCATATTTTTACTTGGAAATTTATAAAATAACTTTTGTATTTTTCCAAAACCAAGACTTAGTCGTTTTAACTCCAAAATGTCCCAACATTTTTATATTCCCATAAATATAAAAATGTTCATTTTTATAAAACTTCACTAAGTCTTTAAAATTACCAAATTCTTGTAATAAAATCCCTAGTTTTTATTTCCTCAAACCTTTGGTAACTTGTATTTTTATGAACCCAAATTTTATAAAAATAACATTTATTACAAAAATACATTATTTTTGTAAGTCTTGGAAATATTTTCCATAATCCACCTTTGACTATCCAAGTTTACATTTTTAACACCAAACTTTTAAATGTCACATTTTTGGACTTAACTTTCTAAAATGACACTTTTCACCCTTTAACTTTTAAAGTTACCAAATAACACCCTTAACTTTTAAAAGTTACATTTTCATCCTTAATCTTCCAAAAGTGACCATTTTCTACTAAATTTAGTAATCTTGATTATGTCAACTTTGTCATGAAAGATTATTATTATGATCTAATCTTGTCCATAGTCTATAATAACTTATTTAAGGATAATAATAGGGGTACTTTGTGTATTAAGTCCAATTTGCCCAAAATGTTAACATTATGTTTGTTTCTTATGTCATGTAAACTTTTTATTTCAACATTTCTCACAAGATCAACATGATATTAAGCTTTAGATAATCATTTTAAGATGATCAACACCACTTTTAAGTGTATTCAAGTTACATTAACAATCTATGCTTTGATCATCATTTTAAACATGATTATGTAACTTTTGATAAACTTAAAACATCATCATCCATCATCAACATCCCACGGCTCACACACACACTTTTAAACATCCATTTTAACTTGATAAAACATATTACATCATATGTTAAAAACCTTGTTAAACATTTGTGTACAACTTGCTTTAAAAACATCAAAACATAGACTTTTAAAAGCAAGATCAAGATGAAAGATACTTACAACTAGCACAAGGCTAGGGAAGACAAAATCACTTGATTTGGATGAGGTTTAGTGTGTTCTTCCAAGGGGTTAAGCTCCTAGCTTGATAACACACACTTAGGGTATGGAAATGGATGTTTATATGGATGGATTTTGATGTTGGAAAGTTAAAAGATGGTGATATAGGGAGGCTCCAAACTCACGGCCCAAATGAGGAGAAGAAGAAGATATTTTGTGCTTGATTTAGTGAAATGATGGTGATGATCTTTATAAGATTTCTAGATTGTACAATCTAATATAAAATTTGATACACCATACTTGAAATCTTACATAATCTACAATACTTGCAAGTAACAAATATTTGGGTATGGGAGGGGGTATGGGACGGTCACATGGGGGATTTGGTGGGGTCCATGTATCCCAAAATATCTCTCATTTTATACAAGGTTATACCGCGTATTTTCGGGTTTCGTTCGGTTTTTATTCACGAGTTATCCGGACATTATAATAACCTCAAATAACCCTTAAACATTGCCTAGTTTAAGTGTTGGTTAGTTATTTAGGCTTTGATTGGGTGAAATTATAATTTACACGCGTATCGGGTGCGACACGCGCACTTTATTCGTTACCGGGAGATTTGTATTTAGCGTTTTCATTTATGGTTTTGGAGTTCCAAAACACATAATATTTCATGAAAGTACCCTTTATTTTATATCCTGGGTGTCCGGGATAATTTTGTTTATTAAATTTTACCGTGTAATCACCAACGTCCGTTCCAACACAAGTTAATTTGCACGCGATTTCGCCGTGCTTCAAATTAAACACATGCATTCCTATGCACCTTATGGGGAATTTGCTATTCTCTAATTGCCAAATTAATATAATTAATTCGAAATTGCACGTAATTAAGTTAATCACTCATAATTAATTTGTACGGAATTACCTCATTTTTGCCGTTTGTTACATTCTCCCCCCGTTAAGAGAATTCCGTCCCGGAATTCAGTTCAAGTCCCTCGGTACTGGGGTCTTCTTGAACAGGTCAGGATATTTCTGCTTCATATGATCCAATCTTTCCCACGTGAACTCCGGTCCACGTTTGGCATTCCAACGTACTTTGACCAACCTGATCTTACTACGCCTAAGCTTCTGAACCTTCCAATCAGTCACCTCGATTGGTTCTTCGACAAAGTGAAGCTTATCGTCGATGTGGATCTCGTCCGCAGGTATAATCAGGGTCTCGTCGGATAAACACTTTTTCAAGTTTGATACATGAAATGTATCGTGTATTCCGCTAAGCTCTTGTGGCAATTTGAGCTTATAGGCCACCGGGCCTACCCTTGCCAAAATTTCGAAAGGACCAACATACCGGGGATTCAATTTCCCACGCTTCCCAAAGCGTGCAACACCTTTCCAAGGTGAGACTTTAAGCAGAACTTTATCACCGACTTGGAATTCCAAAGGCTTACGCCTCATATCCGCATAACTTTTCTGTCGATCACGAGCCGCTTTCAAGCGCTCCTTGATCAGAAAAATCTTATCAGTAGTTTCTTGAACAATCTCGGGTCCCGTAAGCTATTTCTCTCCGACTTCAGCCCAACATAGCGGAGATCGACACTTACGCCCGTATAATGCTTCAAATGGTGCAGCCTGGATGCTCGTATGGTAGCTATTATTGTACGAGAATTCCACGAGTGGCAGGTGCGTGTCCCAATTACCACCAAAATCAATTGCACATGCTCGCAACATATCCTCCAAGGTTTGGATGGTGCGTTCACTTTGACCATCGGTTTGGGGGTGATAAGCAGTACTCATATCCAAACGAGTACCTAGAGCAGCATGCAAGCTTTGCCAAAACCTAGAGGTAAAATGGCTATCACGGTCTGAAATTATAGAGACAGGCACACCATGTTTCGACACCACTTCCTTAATATACAATTGAGCCAATTTTTCCGTTTTATCTGTCCCGCGGATTGGAAGGAAGTGTGCCGACTTCGTCAAACGATCCACGATTACCCAGATTGTATCATGGCCACTCGATGTCCTGGGCAATTTAGTAATAAAATCCATGGAAATTTGTTCCCATTTCCATTCTGGAATTTCTGGTTGCTGAAGCAAACCAGATGGCCTTTGGTGCTCGGCTTTAACCTTTGAACACGTTAAACAACGCGCAACATAAGCCGCTATATCTCTCTTAAAATTCGGCCACCAATAATGTTCCTTTAAATCATGGAACATCTTATCCGCCCCGGGATGAACCGAATATCGAGAACTGTGAGCTTCAGCCAAAAATAGCTCACGTATACCACCATACAGAGGTACCCAGACTCTATTCATGAAGTACAAATTTTGATCCGTCTTAGACTCCAATGAGTCCAACATGCCTCGTAGTCTCTCCTTCCTGAAATTCTCGGGCTTAAGCGCATTACTTTGGGCCTCACGAATCCGATCCGTCAAATTCGTGTGAATAGTCAGACCCAAAGATCGAACCCGCAACGGCTTAACCCATTCCTTGCGACTTAAGGCATCCGCTACGACGTTCGTCTTTCCGGGATGGTATTTTATTTCACAATCATAATCATTCAATAATTCCACCCATCTCCGTTGTCGCATATTCAAATCCTTTTGGTCAAAAATGTGTTGCAAACTCTTATGATCTGTGAAGATCTTGCACTTAGTGCCATAGAGATAATGCCTCCAAATTTTGAGAGCGAACACCACTGCACCCAATTCCAAATCGTGGGTAGTGTAGTTTTTCTCATGAATTTTCAATTGCCTGGTAGCATATGCAATCACTTTGTTCCGTTGCATCAACACGCAACCCATCCCTTGATGCGATGCATCACAATAGACTACGAAGTCTTCAGTACCATCAGGAAGTGATAAGATAGGCGCTTCACATAACTTATCCTTCAGTAACTGGAACGTCGACTCTTGCTTTTCCGTCCACTCGAACTTTTTATCCTTTTGGGTTAACAGGGTCAAAGACTGCGCTATCTTGGAAAAATTCTTAATGAATCTCCTATAGTAACCCGCAAGTCCAAGAAATTGTCGAACTTCAGTCGGAGTTTTAGGCACTTCCCAATTCTTGATTGCCTCGATCTTGGCAGGATCAACGTGTATACCTTTTTCATTTACCACATGGCCTAAGAAATGAACTTCTCTAATCCAGAATTCACACTTAGAGAACTTGGCATACAACTTATCCTTACGTAATAACTCCAAAATCAAACGAAGGTGATCTTTGTGTTCTTCCTTGGTGCGAGAATAGATCAAAATATCATCAATGAACACGATTACGAATTTGTCCAAGTAGGTCTTGCACACACGATTCATCAAATCCATGAAAACTGCTGGAGCGTTGGTCAATCCGAACGGCATCACCAAGAACTCATAATGACCATAGCGAGTACGAAAAGCAGTTTTCGGTACATCCTCCTCTTGGATACGAAGTTGATGATAGCCAGACCTTAAATCAATCTTGGAGTAATAACTAGATCCTTGGAGTTGATCAAACAAGTCATCGATCCTGGGAAGGGGATAACGATTCTTGATGGTCAATTTGTTCAACTCACGATAGTCTATGCACATACGAAAGGTACCATCCTTCTTTTTCACGAACAAGACTGGAGCTCCCCAAGGTGAGAAACTCGGTCTTATAAAACCTTTATCCAACAATTCTTGCAATTGATTGGACAGTTCTTGCATCTCTGATGGAGCTAAGCGATACGGCGATCGTGCTACAGGAGCGGCTCCAGGAACAAGGTCAATACGAAATTCGACTTGTCGAGGGGGTGGCAACCCCGGCAAATCTTCAGGGAATACATCAGGAAAATCTTTCACAATCGGGATACTCTCGAGTTTCTGTTCGTCAGCCTTTTTATCTACCACATGTGCCAAGAACGCAACCTGACCCTTCCGCAAGCACTTCCGGGCCTTCATGCAAGTAATAATTCTCAATGGCGTCCCACGCCTCTCCCCTTGAATCGAAAGAATTTCACCATTCGTAAGAGGGATTTGAATTATTTTATCATTACAGACAACAATGGCGCTCTGTGTAGATAACCAATCCATGCCCACGACTATGTCGAAACTACCCAAAGTAACCGGTAAAAGATCAATGTTAAACTCATGCCCACAAAGATTTAACTTACAATCTTTTGCTGCTTCACCCGTTTCTATTGTTTTACCATTGGCCAACTCTATGGAGTAAGGTGTATCTAATTCACTTGTCTCTAAACCAAGAGATCGCTTAAAATCTATAGATACGAAACTAAAATCGGCACCGGTATCAAATAAAACTGAAGCATAATGATTGTTGAGTAGGAACGTACCGGTGACCACATTCGGGTCCTGACGCGCATCACCAGCACCAATGACAAACGCTCTTCCATGTGCTTGGTTGTTCACTTTAGGACAATCCTTCCTCCAATGATCGAAGGATCCACAGCCAAAGCACGGTCGTTTTTCTCCAGCCTTAGGCACTCCAGACCTACAGTCTTCGCCTTTGTGGCCAGTACGGCGACATTTCCAACACGTTTGATCATTTTTCCTTCCCTGGGCACCAGTTTTCTTTTCTCCTGACTGTCCCGTAGCAACATAACCTTTTCCCTTTTTCCCCTGAGATGCTTGATTTTCAGAAGGACCATTCTTTTTACCATCACTTCTCTTCCTCTTCCAAGACCCAGAGCGGTTTGAACGCTCGCTTGAACCAGTACTAACACCAGACACTTTCCCATCAGACGCTTTCTGTTCAACATTCTTGGAAGCAGACCCTTTGCGCACAAGTGTACCCATGCGAATTGCACCTTCAGTTAATCTTAGAGCTAGATCAATGGCGTCACGCATAGTTGTTGGTTTAGAGGAGGTAACCATGCTTCGGATCTGTGGGGCCAATCCATACAGGTATCGCTCGATTCGTTTGTTCTCTGGCATCACTAGTCGGGGAACTAAACGTGCGAGATCATGAAAACGAGAGGTATAACCCTCTATGTCAGCACCAATCATGGTATGCTTCTAGAATTCTGTCTCAAGCTTCTGAACTTCACTGGCAGGACAGTATTCATGAACCATCAGTTCTTTGAGATCCACCCAAGACATGGCATAAGCAGCATCTTCACCCAGTGACTGCACCTGATTATTCCACCATGTCAGTGCCTGATCCAGGAACAAGTTGGTGGCATACATAACAGCTTGTGTAGCAGTACAGCCACTGATGCGTATCACAGCTTCAGTCTTTTCGAACCACTTAATCAGGCCAACCGAACCTTCAGTTCCACTAAAGTTAATAGGCTTGCAGCCTAAAAAGGTCTTGAACGTACAGCCACGTTCTGGGGTGGTCGTTTCTGAAATGACATAAATGCATTTAGTAATAGTTGAAAATGTATCGGGACAACATCCCGACGTTCCACTTATTGAAGCTGCTTACCAGTGTGGGACCGTTCACGTCGGTCGCTTCCACCATTTCCGCCAGATCCGCCCTGCCCGCCGCTGTGACGAGTGCGGTTAGTTTCCATTTCTGCTACAGCAATCGCGACACGATCCGCGATGATTCGCTCGAGTTCGGCCTGCGAGGTAGGCAGACCGTCCAAATTGCCGGTACTTCTTGTTGCTGGTGCCATTACTTAAACTTCAATAGTAAATATTAAAGGTTAGTCAGACAATATTTTGCAAGTAAGCATCACAACAGAAGATACAACTCATCAAACCACAACATCACAAACTATCTCCGTAATCATAAGGTTACGGAGTACCATGGCATACAATCATCACATCAATACACAACCACAAGAAGTAAATAGAGAATGCATAAGATAACGACAATATATTTTACCATAATTTACAACATGATTTTCATTAACTTTCAATATAACGAGTACATCATTTGTTCATATGACAACAAAAGTGGGTCATAACTTCCCAATACATCGTTTGAAACTTAACAACATGTCATAACCAAAAGCTGGCACATCCCGTCAGGCTAGGCAAAATACAAAAGTCCATCATCTAATACAAGCGCTATAACTAAGACTGTCATTACATGCTGCTGCTACTACTACCATACTGCGGTGCTTCTACATAAACCAATCACTGAGGAGGTGGGGGCTGGTAGGAGTACTGTGGGGCATAAAGACTGATGGCGATATTGATCGCCGTGATGCGATCATACAAGTACTGCATGTGAGCAAAGTGATCATCACCTGTGATGCCACAGAAGGCATCCATCCTCAGTAGCTCATCTGCATAGTGTGTCAAAGCTGAGCTCGCATCAATGATGCGGGCCCACATAACCCGTACCTGGTAATCCATGTGTACGACCGTACCATGGATCATATCTGATAAGCTCTGAAAATCATGCTCGAGTGAAAGTAGGGTGGTCATAGCCGCAGCTGGCAAACGGGCTGCCTCGAAGGGCTGTGAGGGTCCAGCCATATCAGGAACAGTAGGCTGCGAAGGACCAATAATATCTGGTACATGATAAGGTCTAGGTGCAAATGGCTGGGGTAGGTCTGTCGCCCCATGAGCAATACGTGAACCAACCAAATAAGGGTCACCTGCACCCAAGGTATATAGCATAGAAGGTGGGGTCATAGACACAACAGGAGCAGTGGTAGATGTAGTGATAACAGGATCAGCAGGTGGGACTGTGGATCTGAGAAAGGGTAACAGGGGCTCCTCAAGTGGTGAAACAGTGGTATGAGGTGGGACTGTCACCTCAGGTATAACAGGTGTATCAGTAGTGGGGGCATCCGGACTAGCAGATGGGTAAGCACTCATACCCGCTCGTCTGAGGTCTGAGCTACGAGCAGAACTCCCCTCAAGAATAAAACCAACGTGACCGTCGGCTACAGGCTCAGTCACAACAGGAGGTGTGGGGGATACCGGTGGTAAAGGAGTAACAGGATGTAGAGGTGTAACCGGCACCTCAGCAGAGACTGGAGCGATAGGCTCCACGGGATCAACAGGTGCAACAGGCTCGTCCGAGCCAAAAATGCTCTCAGGAACAACAGGTGCGATAGGCTCAGTAGGTGCAATAGGCTCAGTAGGTGCAATAGGCTCAGGCTCAGCAGGAACAGCTGCCAGGCCAAGAACAACCCGAGGTCTACTGGGACCACGGTACCAAAGAGAATCACAACCACGCACTGTAGGCACAACTGACGCTACGGACTCCTGACCGTCAGATCGGCCACCACGGAGCGCAGGGTTCCTGGGCTCCAGGAATCCAGCAGGTAGTCCTCTCACAAGAGGTGCTAAATATGCGTCTCGAGGAACATGGATATGTGGAATAGGAACAGGTGTGTGATCAACGGGTACATGCGGATCAAAGGGAGACTCGACTAACTCGGAAGTAGCAGGGACAGCCCTGCCCCTGGTGGGACCAACAGGATCCTGACAACCAACAGGAAAATCCCTGACAGCAGGGACCGGGGGAACAACTGGTGAAACAACAGGAGGTGTGATAACAGGCGGCTCGCTGGCAACAGCGGCCGGAGCTGTAACAGACTCTGACTCGGACTCGTCCATGGACGGGTCCTCCTCCTCCTCCTCAGTGTCAACCATAACATCGTCCTCATCGGCTACCTCGTCCTCTCCGCCATCCTCGTGATCATCATGGCTCTCAGGTGCATACTCAGCAGACATCTCCGCATGATCCTCGTCCTCAATCGGGTCAAGGTCTATGATCTCCACGTCATCAGGAATAACCTCAACAATCTGTAAACTACTGTCAAAACTAGGGACAGGTATCGCATGACTGGCGCGCGACATATCCTGGCAATGAACCGTACTATATATATATGAGTCACTGATTAACTTAATGTTAGAAAATTAGATCTACAAATAGCACATATTTCTATCTTTTATCTTCTAACACTTCCTATATTGACGACATGGCTAGTCGGTCGGAATTTCCCATTGTACATCCCATGTACAAATTTCTTTCTTTTCTAAAAATATTTGGTTGTGTTTTAGTTTGGAAAACTTGGTTTTCGAGCCAAAACCGGTTATAGTCTAGATTTTACAAAAATGCTAGTTCGCTATAACCTTGGCTCTGATACCACTTCTGTCACACCACGCCAACGGCGGAAACACGTGGCGCAACGCTCGAAAAATATATCAAAGTCAAGATTAACACAAACAACGGAAAATAAAAGTAAACCCCCCAAAAGACCGACGTCCCCGTTTCCCCCGCACTAGCCATTCCTTTCAGCAATCTAATTACCTGAAAGATATGTTTAAAAGACACGTCAATATATACATATTGGTGAGTTCACAGGTTTTAATTTCACAAGCAAAACATTGCAATACCGGCATGTAACGGAAATATAATATAAGTAGTGTCATATATGTGGAGTAGCTAGCTCCTACATGACGATGGCGACTCCCTCCCGGGCCCATAACCAAACCAAGACTATACAACAGATTGCCCCGCGAGTTGCTTCTTGGACAACAACTTAGTTCAGAATACATGCACCTCTTGTCTTTACCGGGTTGACGCTATCAACCAGAGGTGGGCCTTGTCAGGCACCGATAGTACTACCCAGATATCCCTTTGGTTTCATTTCCCTGAATTAATTGTTACAGTAAACAGCGAGGTCTTACCCCAAGTGGTTTCCAGTTACCCAGGTACCCATCGTGCTAAATATTATATTCCACATGTTACAGCAATTTAACAAAACATATCTTTCCCCCAAAAACGTAAAAACAGTTTAAAAATGGGGCCGTGAAACTCACCTCAAACTCAGCGTGCACAAATACCAGAGAATAGCAGATATCCAAGGTCAAATACCTACAGGCGTTCTTAGACGTATAAGTCACTAAGCCTATCATGTGTGTTTTTCCGGCAAGTTGTACACCCAACTCCCAACAACACAATTGTTATACAATTCCCCGTTTAAAACATGTGTATAGGTCCGTTGGTGATGGATTACCCCCGTTATAAGTTTCACTTAACTTATGTTTAATAAACATGTCATCATTATCCTTGAAGTTAGTTAGGTTCGTCGCCGCGAACTAAGATCATTTCCCGAGTTTATCACATCATGATCTTATTATTTAATATATGTGCTTTCAGTATATTCACTAACTCGGATAAACTTATCTCCGACTCGACTCACTTTACCGTATAATTACTTTCCCATTAAGTAGTTATACTAGGATCTTGTCGATCGAGATTTCATTTTCCAACACTCGCCTCGACTCACTTTACCGTATATTTATTTTCCCATTAAATAAATATACTAGGATCTTGTCGATTTGATATTCCCTCGACTCGACTCACTGTTCCATATATTTATTTTCCCATTCAAATAAATATACTAAGATCTTGTCGATTCGACTTTTCGTTTTATAACTTTCGACTCGACTCACTGTTCCATATATTTATTTTCCCATTCAAATAAATATACTGAGGTCTTGTCGATTCGATTTTATATTTTAACTTGTTAAGTTCTCGGACTTAACTAGATTTTACGTGCGCAATCCTTAAGGATCACATTACGATTAAGTTCTCCCACGAATACGTTTCAACACTTAGGAAAGTGTTGTATATATATTTTTCACCCATGATGGTTCATATATTTTATCTCATAAAATATATATTTCCTTGACGTAATACATACTCGTATCTCGTACGATATATATATTCTTGTCCGTTTTACATCTTTATCCGATATCTTGTTGTGTTAAAACATATTTATGTCCGAACTTTCAACTTATATATTTTCGCTCCACGAATAATATAAGTTACGTATATATCTATTTTGTAGGAATAAATACTTCACGTCGAATATTATTTTCCTACTTCCGAAAGTATATATGTATTTAGTTATTCATCCCAAATTTCCGACAATATGATTTACTCGAAATTAATCACTATTAATTTCACCATATTTTTACTTGGAAATTTATAAAATAACTTTTGTATTTTTCCAAAACCAAGACTTAGTCGTTTTAACTCCAAAATGTCCCAACATTTTTATATTCCCATAAATATAAAAATGTTCATTTTTATAAAACTTCACTAAGTCTTTAAAATTACCAAATTCTTGTAATAAAATCCCTAGTTTTTATTTCCTCAAACCTTTGGTAACTTGTATTTTTATGAACCCAAATTTTATAAAAATAACATTTATTACAAAAATACATTATTTTTGTAAGTCTTGGAAATATTTTCCATAATCCACCTTTGACTATCCAAGTTTACATTTTTAACACCAAACTTTTAAATGTCACATTTTTGGACTTAACTTTCTAAAATGACACTTTTCACCCTTTAACTTTTAAAGTTACCAAATAACACCCTTAACTTTTAAAAGTTACATTTTCATCCTTAATCTTCCAAAAGTGACCATTTTCTACTAAATTTAGTAATCTTGATTATGTCAACTTTGTCATGAAAGATTATTATTATGATCTAATCTTGTCCATAGTCTATAATAACTTATTTAAGGATAATAATAGGGGTACTTTGTGTATTAAGTCCAATTTGCCCAAAATGTTAACATTATGTCTGTTTCTTATGTCATGTAAACTTTTTATTTCAACATTTCTCACAAGATCAACATGATATTAAGCTTTAGATAATCATTTTAAGATGATCAACACCACTTTTAAGTGTATTCAAGTTACATTAACAATCTATGCTTTGATCATCATTTTGAACATGATTATGTAACTTTTGATAAACTTAAAACATCATCATCCATCATCAACATCCCACGGCTCACACACACACTTTTAAACATCCATTTTAACTTGATAAAACATATTACATCTTATGTTAAAAACCTTGTTAAACATTTGTGTACAACTTGCTTTAAAAACATCAAAACATAGACTTTTAAAAGCAAGATCAAGATGAAAGATACTTACAACTAGCATAAGGCTAGGGAAGACAAAATCACTTGATTTGGATGAGGTTTAGTGTGTTCTTCCAAGGGGTTAAGCTCCTAGCTTGATAACACACACTTAGGGTATGGAAATGGATGTTTATATGGATGGATTTTGATGTGGGAAAGTTAAAAGATGGTGATATATGGAGGCTCCAAACTCACGGCCCAAATGAGGAGAAGAAGAAGATATTTTGTGCTTGATTTAGTGAAATGATGGTGATGATCTTTATAAGATTTCTAGATTGTACAATCTAATATAAAATTTGATACACCATACTTGAAATCTTACATAATCTACAATACTTGCAAGTAACAAATATTTGGGTATGGGAGGGGGTATGGGACGGTCACATGGGGGATTTGGTGGGGTCCATGTATCCCAAAATATCTCTCATTTTATACAAGGTTATACCGCGTATTTTCGGGTTTCGTTCGGTTTTTATTCACGAGTTATCCGGACATTATAATAACCTCAAATAACCCTTAAACATTGCCTAGTTTAAGTGTTGGTTAGTTATTTAGGCTTTGATTGGGTGAAATTATAATTTACACGCGTATCGGGTGCGACACGCGCACTTTATTCGTTACCGGGAGATTTGTATTTAGCGTTTTCATTTATGGTTTTGGAGTTCCAAAACACATAATATTTCATGAAAGTACCCTTTATTTTATATCCTGGGTGTCCGGGATAATTTTGTTTATTAAATTTTACCGTGTAATCACCAACGTCCGTTCCAACACAAGTTAATTTGCACGCGATTTCGCCGTGCTTCAAATTAAACACATGCATTCCTATGCACCTTATGGGGAATTTGCTATTCTCTAATTGCCAAATTAATATAATTAATTCGAAATTGCACGTAATTAAGTTAATCACTCATAATTAATTTGTACGGAATTACCTCATTTTTGCCGTTTGTTACACTGGAGGTTCCCGTTGCGGTGTTGCCTTGTCGTCATGCTTCTCTGTTGTCGTGTCACTCCTGTACGGTGTTCCCTAGTTGATGTGCTTCGTGGATGTGTTGCTGTCATTGCCATGTTGTTTCCACTGTCGTGTTGATCAGCGGGTGTATTGCTACAGCTGTGGGATTTCCTTGATGATGTGATTACTTTTCGTTTGCTTCGCTCTTGGTTCCCTCGGGATGGAGACATCACCTAATCCCCTCTTTGTTATCCTTGTTCTATTTGTTTGATTGTGTGGTGTCGAAATTGGGTACGTGAGATTTTGGGTGTTTAACGGACTTCCTGGGAGTCATACTAAGACACGCTAGTCTTAGTGATTGCACATGTATCTCCCTAAGGTCCGAATCTCGTGGTCGTTTGAGCAATTGACCAAATCATGTGTCGACCTCCTTATATGCTCGCGCATTTCGTGAGCATTGCCTTTTCAAAATCTAAGGCATCAGTGACGCCATGTCCAGCCTTAACTTTTTACGCGCATTTCGGTTGACTAACCACACTCGAATCATGTTGGAAAGAAATCGCATGATTCACACATGACGAGGCGAGGCTCGTCCTTATGATAAGGAATTTTGAAATGCGTCTCGAACCTCGAAGGTATCGAGTGATTGTGAGCAATATAATGACCCATACCTTTGGGACTAGCAAGAGTTGAAAGACTCAATTCCTTTATTGCTCATCCCAGTGGATCCGTTTGACGTCATACCTGCCGATGTGTCATACTGATGATTATGGAAATACCATTGTGGACCCACCTAAGGCGTGTGCATTAGTGGAGTACCTGGTACGTGATTTGGAGGTCTTATGAAGCTCCGAATCCAGAAGGGCATGTAACATTGTTTACTCTATAAAGGCGCTACCCTACCTTGTTGACATGATTGATCGTCTCGGCCCTTCGATTAATATTGTATTTCCTTTGATGGCAGGTTCGTCTTGTCTTGGCATTGTTGCTTATGTGCTTGGGATAGTGGAATCATTTCGACCTTGGGTCGATACTAGTGTTCCCAGTTATCCTTTAGTAGCATTGCTCGCGCTAAAAAAAATCCCTTGTCTTTAACAGACATTGTTGGAGACACCATAGTAATGAGAGCTGCCAGGTCAGGGCGTATGGTACCTGACTAATCAAGATGAGCTTGAAAACTTACATATTGCGCCCGTATGTGCGACTATCCGACTCGTTGAATGGGATGCCTTATGGGAAGGCTCCAGACTATCGCTTGTGGTGCGATTGCAGACGTTCATTTGTTTGTTTTAAGTAACGACTTTGGCACATGAAGCTGTCAAGTCTAAACGTGAAATCTATGCATCTATGACTCGATTTCACCATTTACCTCGAAAGATTCCGAAGGGATGGAACCATCGATGAGTGAGGGTTCCGGTTTCAGGACTCCTTTCACTCAAATCTCTGCATGAGATCTGATAGTCAGTTCAAGGGCGTGTGGCCTGTAGTATTCAGAATTGACTTACTGGTTGCTAATGACGATAGGACATCAGTGCCCGTAAGGCACGTATAACAAGACAAGTACTGGATAGCCTTGTTTTGGGTGGCTACCGATTCTCTGTATACCGTTTCGATGGAGACCAGTGTGTCAAGAGGTTGTCGAAACCCTGTCCCCTATTTGTTGCGGCAACCATATCATGATGAATCATATGCATCATGCTCGTGTTGACCAATGTGATGAGGTGACGTGAGCCTCTAGTCATTTGTGATTAAGACGGCTTTTAATTCGCGCGGATTATGGAATCGTACGGCCCGGGTGTCGTATATACACTGCTTACTGTCAGGGAACTGAGGGGTGAAAGCGACGCAAAAATTTTGACCCCATCAGTCGCTACTAGATGCCCTAGTACCATTAACCACAATTGCTCGGGTGGGAGGTAGCATATCAGTACCTAGAGGATCCTACGGAAATAAAGTCCCACTTTGAATGTAGTTGTTCGGTCGACAAGAACCTAGTATATTTATCTTAATGGGGAGATAAATATACGGTAAAGTGAGTCGAGCCGAAGGATAAACAAAATGGAATACCCGACGAGGTTTCCAAGGGGAATTTTATAACCATTATGTGGTGCGGTAAGATCACCTGTTTGACATTACCATGCCACCCGAGGTGTCCCGTGGTCGGATGTGACCCAAGTGATGATTGATTGTTGTTTGGAACTCTCTCATTCCGTACTCATCTGTGACTTCGAGATGAGACATATGGATAGCTACCTATACTATTGGAGAGAGTCGTGGCTAGACACTGGATTGCCGACTACTATTATATCGGGTGGTAGTAGTCACTCTACCTCAACTTCGACAAACTATGTACACTAGCCTGAGATACTCGATTTGAGATGAGGGTGGCTTGTAATTCTCGGACTAATTGAATGTACTTGACGGAACTATTCCGTGCTGACACGATTGATGTCCGTGGCACATCAAATTCGTGTGCTTCATCACCAGGAACTTCCTATGTGATAGGAATTATCATCCCAGCGTTCGGGGTATACTACTCATAGCCCTTTGGAGGGCATACGTGTACATCTGTAGTACGTCGAATGACAGACAGAGATAGACACATAATCTGGCTTGAGTTTTTCGAGAAATGTCCAATAAATCTTGCATATTAGAGACTGCTTGGATAAGATGCGAACCTATTAAGAAGTCATACGGACAAGGCGTAGGCCCTAAGAACTTCGAACTAGTAATAGGCTTTCACTGAGAGTTATGCTCTGAGAGGGTGTCGATAAGCGCTGGAATTGTAACAGGCCAAATTCTTGATACTCCAGTGGCACGGAGATATCGATCAAAATTGGTCTCGTGACGATTA
Organism: Ambrosia artemisiifolia; assembly: GCA_032199755.1. Classification (NCBI taxonomy): domain Eukaryota; kingdom Viridiplantae; phylum Streptophyta; class Magnoliopsida; order Asterales; family Asteraceae; genus Ambrosia; species Ambrosia artemisiifolia. The sequence goes on from CM063514.1 coordinate 13,140,601, forward strand.
AGCTCGAATTATCGCAAGAGCTTAGTGGGATTCTTGGTGAATTCCGCAAGTCAAGACCGGGGAAGTGTTGTAAATTCCTCGACTGATGAAAGTCTGGTTGACGTTAAGCTCTACTATTTCGGGAAACCGATAGATGTGACAGATTGGAAGGTCCCAGAGCTTAGTCGTAACTGGATCATGATATTGTATTTGTTAGGGCGCTAAGCGTGAACCAAGCAAGAACCTGAGTTCACTTAAAGAGGAGATCTTGTGAAGCGCAAACACCCCACCATGTTCAAGGATACTATTGTAATGGATAGCCTGAACTGAATTCCGGGACGGAATTCTCTTAACGGGGGAGAATGTAACATCCGGCAAAAAAATCGATGTGATTCCGTACGTAATTAGTATATGTAATTAACGGTTTAAGTGCGTATTTAAATTAATTAGATTAATTTAGCCTTAGAGAATAGCAAATTCCCCATAAGATGCATAGGAATGCACATGTTTAATGATGAAGCACAATGGAATCACGTGCGAATAAACTTGTCCGGAATGGGCGTTGGTGATTACCCGGTAAAAATTAAATAGCCAAAAATGATCCCAGACACTCATGATATAAAATAAAGGGTATTTTCATGAAATATAATGTGTTTTGGAACTCCAAAACCATAAATGAAAACTCTAAATACAAATCTCCCGGTAACGAATAAAGTGCGCGTACCGCACCCGGTACACGTATAACTTATAATTTCACCCAACAAAAGCCTAACTAACCGACCAGCACTTAAACTAGGCTATATTTAAGGGTTATTAGAGGCTATTTTAATGTCCGGATAACGCGTGATTTAAATCCGATTAAAACCCGAACGAAGCCCGAACTAAATAATAAACTTGTAACTAGATTTTAGTAGATAGTTTGTGGGATGGACCCCACAAAATCTACTCCCCAAATCAGCCCCAAATCCCCACCATATCTCAAATATTTTGGTGTACAATTAGAAAGATTTGGGAGGATTATATGTATGGTGCATGGATTTTTTTTATAAGACTTTGTACTTGTAAATCTTCTACAAATATCAACAATTTACATATTCTTTCAACATAAAAATCCCTTGTTGCTTGCTTCCTTTGGCCGTAGGTTTACAACCCCCCACAATAAGTTCCATTTTCAATATTAAACATCAAAATCCATTCATTCCTTACATAAATCGGCCAAGACAATCCTCCCCATATCCATTAAGATTTCTTAGTACCATTATTCCAAGATTTAAGGGATTTGAAATCCAAAGTTAGATCTTATTTGATCTTGGATGAATATATAAAAGATCATGAGACAACAACACTTGATAAAACAAATGAAAAACTTCTTCTTCTTTCCTCTAAGTGCCGTGAGATACCACACACACACATTTCTTTTTTTTTTCTAAGTTTAAAGTCGACAAATTTACTCACAAAACATCCATCATCCAAACCCCCATTGTGTGTTTCAAGCTAGGAGCTTAACCACATAGGAAGAACACACTAAACTCCATCAAAATCAAGCATTGTTAGCTTCCCTAGCCTTGTGCTAGTTGTAAGATTCTTGATCTTGTTTTTATCTTTAAAAGTTTATGTTTATCATCTAGAAGCAAGTTGTACAAGGGGTTAACTTGATAAAGCTCTACATGATAAAACATATGATTTAAAGACTAAAATGGTGTTATAATGGTGTATAGGGGGGCCGAAAATATTGGTGATGGATGTGTATTATTCTTGTAGTTTTATAAAGTTCCTAAAGACTCAAGAAAATGGTGATTTAAATATAACTTGTTATTAGAACTTGAATGAGCTTAAAATTAGTTTTAATCATCTTAACATAAGGATACAAGACTTGTTATAATGATATTTTTGGTAGAAAATAAGTTATACAAAATCTACATTAACAAAGTCTACAAACTTGAAAAGTATAAATTGGACTTGTTGGACAAGACACACTAATTACACTTATTAGTAGCCTTAATAAGATGATATAAGACTATTAAAAGTGTTGAAACATGAAAATAAACTAACATGACAAAAATGATCCATTAAAGTCTAATAGTTTAGTAGAAAATTGTTATTCCTGAAAGATAGAATGGAAAAATGCAACTTTTATAAGTTAAAAGACCATTTTTGTAACTTTAAAAGTTGAGGGACTAAAGATGATATTTTTAGAAACTTGTGTCTAAAAATACAACTATGGAAAGTTTGATGTCAAAAGCATAAGGAATAATTTTCCAAGGTAGATTTGGTAAATACTAGTAATCATACACATGTATTTTGTATAAAAGTGTGTTTTTATAAAATAGAGTTTTATAAAAATATGGACTTTTCTAACATATGGATATATATAAAAACAAAGGTTTTTATAAAAATGTTAGACAAATTAAAAACTTGGGAGAACTTATATGAAAATGAGCACTTTTATATAAATGGAAATATAAAAGTGTTGGAGCATTTTTATGTCACACCACGACAACGGCGAAAACACGTGGCATGGACGCGAAAGAGAAATGTTTCATAGCAAAGATTAAACAAACACATAATTTAGAAAATAAACATTCATTAGACGACGGAAAGTATTTTGTTTAGGTACACGTCCCAAAATGTAGTTTTTAACAAAATAAGGATTTTCGACTATTTCCCAATACCATAGGAAATATTAGTAAATCCCTAACAAAAATCCGTCTCGTCTTTATTTTGCCCGCCCTAGCCATTGCACGCCTTCACACTCTTAGTCACCTAAAAGATATGTTAGGAAAAACGTCAATATATAAATATATTGGTGAGTTTCACAGGTTTTGACACACAAATAAATTAACATTCATTTGTAAATAAGTGCGCATAACGAAATAAGAAATGTGTTACATATGCTATTAGGGTTGCAAGTCCTAATACCGATGGAATCCCCATAGGCCCGTAACCAAAACCAGACTATTTTACTTTGCCCCGCAAGTTGTTTACATGGTGACAACTAATTTAGAATATCGTCGCACCCCGTGGTCCTTCCGTGTTGATCGCTAATCAACCGGGGTGGGTCTCCTCAAGAACCAATAGTACTATTCCCATATTCTACGGCTACATCCCTTTGTATAAATGGTTACAGTTAACTGCGGAGACTTCACGTCCCATGTGACTTTACCGTTACCCATGTGCCCATCTTATGTACCATTTCATACTTTTACATGTTATCGCACATTTAATTCTTTCTTACATATCTTTCCCCCAAGTTTAAAAATAGTAAAACATAAAAGGGGCCGTGAAAACTCACCTCAAGCGTGTCACGAAATCAGAAAATAGTCTTTGTCAAGTCCAATGTGAGACTACCTACACGTGTCCTAATTTAATAAGGCACTGGGCTCAGAGTGCGTGTCTTACTGGCAAGTTGTCTTTCCCCAAATCCCGACACCACGTTTACATATTCGGTTTAATTAGGAATATACCCTAGTCTTAGGTCCGTTGGTGATGATTTATCCCGTTACAAGTTTCACTTAATCTTATAATATAACCGTTGGTATTAATTACCAAGTTAGTTGGTTTCGTCATCGCGAACCCCGATCATTGCCCGTTTTCCTTACACGTCATGATCTTTAAACATATTTATCAATATGTATTTACTAACTTGTATTAATATTTCGTTATATCTTCCGACTCGACTCACTTTTATTATATATTTATTTCCCCATAAGAATAAATATACCAAGATCTTGTCGAACGAGATTCATTTCATGTTAAGTAGTTATTTTTCCCATAAGTATACATATACTTATATTAACATACTTAACTTATTTTATTTCTTACAAACTCTCCCATTTTACTTCCAACACTTAGGAAAGTGTTTATGTATATTTTTCACCCTTTATCGTCATTGCATATATTTTGTTCACGAAATATATACTTATTTTCTCACTTGGAATAATTAGTCCGTAATCGCCGCAATAACGTATACTCGTATCTTGTAGGAAGTTATACTTGTATACTTATCCGTCCGATTTACTTTTTGTCCGATTTATACTTGTTCATTTTACACTTTTGTCCGATAGTTCGTCGCACTAACATACGTCCGCTTCCCCGATTTCTTAACTTATATATATTTTTTTCTTGTGTAGGAAATCATACTACTTGCCGTTTTACGCATTTTCCTACTTTCAAAAATATATAAATATATTTATTGAAAATATATTAACTTTGATGTTTTATTCCTAAAAAATTTTTACAACACTTTTACATCCCCATAAATGTAAAAATGCTCATTTTTATACAAAACATCCCAAGTTATTTAAATTACCATTTTCTTTCTAAAAATGTTAGTATTTAGATTTTTCAACACATATGGTAAATTTATATTTTTATAAAATACTTTTTATAAAAATAACATTCTTACAAGTAAAATATTTGTGTAAGTTTCTTCACTTTTACAAAAGCAACCCTTTTAGAATCTAACTTTTCATTATTAACCTTTTACTTTCCAAAGTTACATTCTTCAACATAAGGTTTCCAAAATCACATTTTACACTCATGGACTTTCCAAAGTAACTTTTCAAATCTCTATCTTTATAAAAGTTACATATTATTCTCAAGACTTATAAAAATGACAATTTCTATGACGACTAGTAAACTTGAACATGTCAAAATTTACAATAAGTGTTCTTTTCACTATCCAACACTTTTATTAGTCTCATATGGTCATTTTAAGCCTACTACCATGTTTGATTTAAGTCTTGGAGTCCATTTGGTCATACTTGTATTTTTAAAGTCTACAACTATATTTTTGTGATTTTAGCTTCATTACGTTTTGTTACAATTATTTCATGTTCAAGTGGTTCCATTAGTCATAATATTATGATCAAAACCATTTTTAGGTGTCTTAGGTGCTAATTTATGTTTTTCATCCAAAACAACTTCTAAAAAAATACTAGAATATACAATATTTTTATAACAAAATAACATCACCAACCATCCTAAAACTCATGTTTATGACCATCTTTGTAAATGTTTCATTTCATTTTTAGAAACACACACAAAACCTTGTTTAAAAACTTTAGTTAAAAACACCCCAAAACAACTTGCAAGTCAAGCATATAAATAAATAAAACCTGAACAAGATAAGTTTTAAGAAACTTACTGCTAGCACAAGGCTAGGGAAGTCATAAAAACACTAGATTATGAAGGGGTTATGTGTGTCTTCCAAGGTTTATGCTCCAAGCACTTGTACACACTTGATTTAGGATTAGAAAATGAAGAGATTTTAAGTGTTGATTATTGAAAGCACAAAATGGGAATGTGTATGTGTGATGGCCGTAGGTTTCTAGGAGGTGTTGGGAGTTTATTTTTTTTGTTGTTGTATGGTGATATTATGGTAGAGGCTTGTTCTTATAAAGCAAATTCACATGTGATAAAACAATATATAATATCTTTTAAGCATGCTTAACAATATAATTACATGTACTTGCATCCAACATTTTGGTGGCTTTGGTGGCTCATGAGAGCCGACCATAGGGTGGCCTTGTGGGCCCCATTGCCTTTCCAAAATATCTTGCCATTGTTTAGTTAGAAATTGAATCGCTTCGGTTAAGGTTTTTTTCGGGTTTTTGCGCGTTCTTATTACGAGCTATTCCGGATATATAATTAAATTCTAGTTACCCTTAAACATAGCCTAGTTTAAGTATTGGTAAGTTATTTAGGCTCTTACCGGGTGAAAATATATATGTTACGCGCATCGGGTGCGATACGCGAACTTTATTCGCTACCGGGAGATATTAATTTGGAGTTTTCATTTATAGTTTTGGGGTTCCAAAACACTTTATACTTCATAAAAATACCCTTTTTTTTATATCTCGGGCATTCAGGTTTTTGGTTATTTAATTATTACTGGGTAATCACCAACGTCCGTTTCGAACTAGTTTATTCGTATGCGATTCCCTCGCATTTCTAATTAAACTAAGGCATTCCTATGCCAATTATTGGACTCCGCTATTTTCCGAATACTCAATTATACTTAATTGATATCAATTCGTTCTTAGAACAGTTAATTACATATATTAATTACGTACGGATTTACCTTAATTTTGCCGAACGTCACATTCTCCCCCTGTTTAAGGAGTTTCGTCCGCGAAACTCTGCATGAGCCCTTCTTTCGAGGATTTTTCTTAAACAAGGCGGGATAATTCTGCTTCATTTGATCTTCCCTTTCCTATGTGAACTCTGGTCCACGCTTTGCGTTCCAACGCACTTTCATTAACTTGATTCTGCTACGCCTAAGCTTTTGAACTTTCCCGTCCGTTTCTTCTATCGGTTCTTCGATAAAATGAAGCTTATCGTCAACATGAATCTCATCAGCGGGAATGATCAAAGTTTCATCCGAGAGACAATTTTTCAGTTTAGATACATGGAAGGTATCATGGACTCCACTAAGCTCTTCAGGCAACTTGAGCTTATAAGCAACGGGACAAATCCTAGCCAAGATTTCGAAAGGACCAACATATCTAGGATTTAGCTTCCCGCGCTTTCCAAAACGAACTACACCCTTCCAGGGTGAAACCTTCAACAGGACCTTATCACCGACTTCGAATTCTAGAGGCTTACGCCTATTATCCGCATAGCTTTTCTGTCGGTCGCGAGCTGCTTTCAAACGATCTTTTATCAGAAAGATCTTGTCAGTCGTCTCTTGAATAATTTCTGGTCCAGTTAATTGGTTGTCACCAACCTCTGCCCAACACAATGGAGATCTACACTTACGCCCATACAGAGCTTCGAACGGTGCAGCTTGAATACTTGAATGATAACTATTATTATATGAGAATTCAACCAGAGGCAAATGTGAATCCCAGTTACCACCAAAATCAACTGCACAGGCTCGCAACATGTCCTCCAATGTCTGAATAGTCCTTTCACTTTGACCATCAGTTTGAGGGTGATATGCTGTACTCATATCTAAGCGAGTACCCAGAGCATGTTGCAGTGTTCGCCAAAATCTTGAAGTGAATCGGCTATCTCGATCCGAAATAATAGATACAGGCACTCCGTGCCTAGATACCACTTCTTTGATGTACAAACGAGCCAATTTTCCCATTCTGTCGGTTTCACGAATGGGCAAGAAATGAGCGGATTTTGTTAAACGATCAACAATTACCCAAATAGTGTCGTGACCACTTGATGTTTTAGGCAACTTTGTAATAAAATCCATAGAACTTTGCTCCCATTTCCATTCAGGAATTTCAGGTTGTTGGAGCAATCCAGATGGTTTTTGATACTCGGCTTTTACTTTTGAACAAGTTAGACAACGAGCCACATAGGCCGCAATGTCTCGTTTAAAGTATGGCCACCAATAAAATTTCTTCAGATCTTTGAACATTTTATCAGTTCCAGGATGAACCGAATACCTTGACTTGTGAGCTTCATCCAAAACTAACTCACGCAAACCACCATACAGAGGTACCCAAACTCGATCCATAAAATACAAAGTTCCATCCGTCTTAGACACCAACGTATCAACCATACCGCGAAGATTTTCCTTCTTCACATTTTCAGGCTTTAGCGCGTTACGTTGGGCTTCACGAATACGATTGGTCAAATTAGTATGGATCGTCAAGCCCAATGCACGAACACGTAACGGCTTGGCCCTTTCTTTCCGACTTAAAGCATCCGTTACAACGTTTGCCTTGCCAGGATGGTACTTAATTTCACAATCATAATCATTTAACAATTTTACCCAACGTCTTTGCCTCATGTTCAGCTCTTTTTGATCAAAGATATGCTGCAAAGACTTATGATCAGTGAAAATTGCGCATTTGGTACCATAGAGATAATGCCTCCATATCTTTAGTGCAAAAACCACGGCAGCAAGTTCCAGATCATGTGTTGTGTAATTTTTCTCATGCACTTTCAACTGTCTGGAAGCATAAGCGATTACTTTATCACGTTGCATTAATACACAACCCAAACCTTGATGCGAAGCATCACAGTATACCACGAAATCTTCCGAACCTTCAGGTAGGGAAAGAATTGGAGCATCACACAACTTTTGCTTCAACAATTGGAAAGCTGACACCTGTTTATCGGTTCATTCAAACTTCTTGTCTTTTTGGGTTAACATTGTCAACGATTGTGCTATCTTATAAAAATTCTCAATGAATCTTCTATAATAACCCGCAAGACCAAGAAATTGACGCACCTCGGTAGGGGTCTTTGGTGCTTCCCAATTTTTAATCGCTTCAATTTTTGCAGGATCGACATGTATACCCTTCTCATTAACAACATGACCCAAAAAGTGGACTTCTCGAATCCAAAAGTCACATTTAGAGAATTTGGCATACAACTTTTCTTTCCGCAAGAGCTCAAGAATTAACCTTAGGTGATTTTCATGCTCCTTTTTGGTTCGCGAATAAATAAGAATATCATCAATGAACACGATCACGAATTTGTCCAAATAAGGTTTGCACACCCGGTTCATCAAATCCATGAAGACAGCAGGAGCATTCGTTAGTCCAAAAGGCATGACAAGAAACTCATAGTGACCGTAGCGAGTTCGGAATGCAGTCTTTGGTATATCTTCTTCCTGAATACGCAACTGATGATACCCGGACCTTAGGTCAATTTTTGAATAATAACTAGAACCTTGAAGTTGGTCGAACAAATCATCGATTCTAGGCAAGGGATACCGATTCTTGATGGTAAGTTTGTTCAACTCACGATAGTCGATACACATGCGAAACGTACCATCTTTCTTTTTAACGAACAAGACCGGTGCTCCCCAAGGTGAGAAGCTTGGTCGAATGAAACCTTTGTCCAACAATTCTTGCAACTGGTTGGACAATTCTTGCATTTCGGAGGGAGCTAATCGATATGGCGATCGCGTCACGGGAGCAGCTCCAGGAACAAGATCAATACGAAACTCGACTTGTCGGGGAGGCGGCAATCCCGGCAAATCTTCAGGGAAAACTTCAGGGAAATCCCTTACCACGGGAATATCTTCGAGCTTACGCTCTTTGGACTTCTTATCAACAACATGCGCTAAGAATGCATAACAGCCTTTCCGCAAGCACTTCTGGGCTTTCATGCAAGTAATGATTCGCAAAGGCGTTCCACGCCTTTCCCCTTGAATAGAGAGAACTTCATTGTTCACTAGAGGGATTCGAATTAACTTTTCGTCGCATACCACGACTGCACGGTTTGTTGACAACCAATCCATACCAATAACGACGTCGAAACTACCCAAGACGATCGGTAGAAGATCAATACTAAAATCATGCCCACAAAGACCTAATTTACAATCTTTTGCTACTTCATTTGTTTCTATAGTTCTACCGTTCGCCAATTCTATGGAGTAAGGTGTATCTAGTCTACTAGTCTTTAAATCAAGAGAGCGCTTGAAATTAATAGACACAAAACTGAAATTGGCTCCGGTGTCGAATAGAATAGAAGCATAGTGATTGTTAAGGAGGAACGTACCGGTGACAACATTGGGATCCTGACGTGCTTCACCGGCATCGATAACAAAGGCTCTTCCCTAGGCTTGATTTCTGAGCTTTGGCCAATTCTTCCTCCAATGGTCAGTGGATCCACATTCATAGTATGGACGCTTGTCACTAGGAACCGCAGGCGTTCCGGTATAACATTTCTCACCACTATGACCAACCCTTTTGCACTTCCAGCAAACAGTTTGGTTTCCACCACCATTACCTTGGGAATTTTGCCTTTTACCGCCATTTTGAGTAGTGGCAACAAAACCTTTGCCTTTTCGATTAGACCCAGATTTGTTACCAGAAGAGTTGTGGCTCTTGTTTCCCGAAAACTTTCTTTTACGACCAGAAGACTGACCTTCAACCACAGTGTTCTTAGCCTCAGAAACTTTCATCTCAGAAACTTTACCATCAGTAGCCTTTTTCGAGAGTGTGCCAATACGTATAGCATCCTCTATCAGGCTAAGAGCAAGATCAATCGCTTCACGCATAGTAGCAGGCTTTGAGGAAGCCACCATGCCACGAATTTGAGGGCTAAACCATAAATATACCTCTCAATTTTCTTCGACTCAGGAGTCACAAGGCGGGGTACCAAACGAGAAAGATCATGGAATCGGGAGGTATAGGTAGCAACATCCATCACTACTACAACCATCTCTAGCAGCTACCACGGTCCACCATCCACTGGAAACTCAACTAAGGCTACGAAGGAGGCCGAGGAGCGTACTGTGGAGCGTTGAGTCGAATAGCTGCATCCACGATGACAATGTGATCATATATTCGCTGGGCGCGATCCATATGCTCACCAAAAGGAAGACCACGTAAGCTATCTACGCGAAGTAGATCATCAGCGATGCGAGTCAGCAAAGAGTTCGTCTCTATGATACGTGCCCAAATGGACCGCATCTGTGCATCAACGTGGGAGACAGTGGAAGAAAACGTCTCTATCAGGGTCAAAAAGTCTTGCTCAAGAGCGAGCAAAGAGGAAACAGCAAAAGTAGGCATACGTGCCGCCTCACGGGGCGGACCAGGAGAGAAGCTAACCGGTTGAGACGGACCTACCATCTTAGGGACACCAGGGATGACAGGAGCTGGCATGGAAAAAAACCAGCCTCAAGCGGTACACTGGGAACCGCAAGGGTAGCAGGGAGAACGGGAGCAACAGGGACAACAGAGATAACAGGAGCGACAGGGACATCAACTGGGTCGACAACAGGCAACACATGGGAGTGAGGTGGTGCCTCCACCTTGGGGCTGGCAGGGACAACATCCCTGGAAGCATCATCACTATCAGTAGCGTGGGTACGCATCCCAGCGCGTCTAAGCTCGCTACTGCGGGCAGGACTGCCCTCCAGAATAACAGCAGGATGATCACCCTCCATGGGCTCATCCTCGTCATCCGAAACAAATGCACCATGAGGCACTACCGGCACCTCACCAACAACATCAGGAAAAGGCTCGACAGGAGCCACGAGAGTAGGGGCAGGAATCGGCTCGATAGGAGCCTCAGACACGACAGGCACACTCGGGCCAGCCTGACCCGATGGCTCAACACGAGAAGATGGGGCGACCGAATCAAAGAATCCCGGAGGGAAGGTACGAATAGCAGGGACAGGGTAAACAGGGAATGTGGGTGTGGGAGTGACGAGTGGTGGGGAAGTGACTGACGCCTCAGACATCACATCCTCCTCATTAGGGTCCTCCTCATCCTCATCCTCATACTCACCGTTGACCATCATCTCATCCGGCTCGACCTCATCGTCCGAACTCAATACCACAACCACAGGGGCGTTGGAAACGTTCTCCACGATCTGAACACTGCTATCAGACTCAGACATGTACTCGGATTCTTCAGAAGCAGACATTTTCTTTCCTGGCAAAAGTACCGTACTATATATATAAATATATGAATATTTAATTAACTTAAGCCAGAACATCTATACTTCCAAAATTTTACCATCTACTTTTTGTTTCTTCCCTTGGCGTGCTTGGCTAGGCGATTTGGGACTTCCTTTTCTAATATATTTTTCGTGTTTGTTTTTAAGAAAATATAATCTTTCTCTTTCGAACCAAACACCGGTTATAGTCTAGATTTTTGCAAAATACTAGTTCGCTATAACCTTGGCTCTGATACCATTTCTGTCACACCACGACAACGGCGGAAACACGTGGCATGGACGCGAAAGAGAAATGTTTCATAGCCAAGATTAAACAAACACATAATTTAGAAAATAAACATTCATTAGATGGCGGAAAGTATTTTGTTTAGGTACACGTCCCAAAATGTAGTTTTTAACAAAATAAGGATTTTCGACTATTTCCCAATACCATAGGAAATATTAGTAAATCCCTAACAAAAATCCGTCTCGTCTTTATTTTGCCCGCCCTAGCCATTGCACGCCTTCACACTCTTAGTCACCTGAAAGATATGTTAGGAAAAACGTCAATATATAAATATATTGGTGAGTTTCACAGGTTTTGACACACAAATAAATTAACATTCATTTGTAAATAAGTGCGCATAACGAAATAAGAAATGTGTTACATATGCTATTAGGGTTGCAAGTCCTAATACCGATGGAATCCCCATAGGCCCGTAACCAAAACCAGACTATTTTACTTTGCCCCGCAAGTTGTTTACATGGTGACAACTAATTTAGAATATCGTCGCACCCCGTGGTCCTTCCGTGTTGATCGCTAATCAACCGGGGTGGGTCTCCTCAAGAACCAATAGTACTATTCCCATATTCTACGGCTACATCCCTTTGTATAAATGGTTACAGTTAACTGCGGAGACTTCACGTCCCATGTGACTTTACCGTTACCCATGTGCCCATCTTATGTACCATTTCATACTTTTACATGTTATCGCACATTTAATTCTTTCTTACATATCTTTCCCCCAAGTTTAAAAATAGTAAAACATAAAAGGGGCCGTGAAAACTCACCTCAAGCGTGTCACGAAATCAGAAAATAGTCTTTGTCAAGTCCAATGTGAGACTACCTACACGTGTCCTAATTTAATAAGGCACTGGGCTCAGAGTGCGTGTCTTACTGGCAAGTTGTCTTTCCCCAAATCCCGACACCACGTTTACATATTCGGTTTAATTAGGAATATACCCTAGTCTTAGGTCCGTTGGTGATGATTTATCCCGTTACAAGTTTCACTTAATCTTATAATATAACCGTTGGTATTAATTACCAAGTTAGTTGGTTTCGTCATCGCGAACCCCGATCATTGCCCGTTTTCCTTACACGTCATGATCTTTAAACATATTTATCAATATGTATTTACTAACTTGTATTAATATTTCGTTATATCTTCCGACTCGACTCACTTTTATTATATATTTATTTCCCCATAAAAATAAATATACCAAGATCTTGTCGAACGAGATTCATTTCATGTTAAGTAGTTATTTTTCCCATAAGTATACATATACTTATATTAACATACTTAACTTATTTTATTTCTTACAAACTCTCCCATTTTACTTCCAACACTTAGGAAAGTGTTTATGTATATTTTTCACCCTTTATCATCATTGCATATATTTTGTTCACGAAATATATACTTATTTTCTCACTTGGAATAATTAGTCCGTAATCGCCGCAATAACGTATACTCGTATCTTGTAGGAAGTTATACTTGTATACTTATCCGTCCGATTTACTTTTTGTCCGATTTATACTTGTTCATTTTACACTTTTGTCCGATAGTTCGTCGCACTAACATACGTCCGCTTCCCCGATTTCTTAACTTATATATATTTTTTTCTTGTGTAGGAAATCATACTACTTGCCGTTTTACGCATTTTCCTACTTTCAAAAATATATAAATATATTTATTGAAAATATATTAACTTTGATGTTTTATTCCTAAAAAATTTTTACAACACTTTTACATCCCCATAAATGTAAAAATGCTCATTTTTATACAAAACATCCCAAGTTATTTAAATTACCATTTTCTTTCTAAAAATGTTAGTATTTAGATTTTTCAACACATATGGTAAATTTATATTTTTATAAAATACTTTTTATAAAAATAACATTCTTACAAGTAAAATATTTGTGTAAGTTTCTTCACTTTTACAAAAGCAACCCTTTTAGAATCTAACTTTTCATTATTAACCTTTTACTTTCCAAAGTTACATTCTTCAACATAAGGTTTCCAAAATCACATTTTACACCCATGGACTTTCCAAAGTAACTTTTCAAATCTCTATCTTTATAAAAGTTACATATTATTCTCAAGACTTATAAAAATGACAATTTCTATGACGACTAGTAAACTTGAACATGTCAAAATTTACAATAAGTGTTCTTTTCACTATCCAACACTTTTATTAGTCTCATATGGTCATTTTAAGCCTACTACCATGTTTGATTTAAGTCTTGGAGTCCATTTGGTCATACTTGTATTTTTAAAGTCTACAACTATATTTTTGTGATTTTAGCTTCATTACGTTTTGTTACAATTATTTCATGTTCAAGTGGTTCCATTAGTCATAATATTATGATCAAAACCATTTTTAGGTGTCTTAGGTGCTAATTTATGTTTTTCATCCAAAACAACTTCTAAAAAAATACTAGAATATACAATATTTTTATAACAAAATAACATCACCAACCATCCTAAAACTCATGTTTATGACCATCTTTGTAAATGTTTCATTTCATTTTTAGAAACACACACAAAACCTTGTTTAAAAACTTTAGTTAAAAACACCCCAAAACAACTTGCAAGTCAAGCATATAAATAAATAAAACCTGAACAAGATAAGTTTTAAGAAACTTACTGCTAGCACAAGGCTAGGGAAGTCATAAAAACACTAGATTATGAAGGGGTTATGTGTGTCTTCCAAGGTTTATGCTCCAAGCACTTGTACACACTTGATTTAGGATTAGAAAATGAAGAGATTTTAAGTGTTGATTATTGAAAGCACAAAATGGGAATGTGTATGTATGATGGCCGTAGGTTTCTAGGAGGTGTTGGGAGTTTATTTTTTTTTGTTGTTGTATGGTGATATTATGGTAGACGCTTGTTCTTATAAAGCAAATTCACATGTGATAAAACAATATATAATATCTTTCAAGCATGCTTAACAATATAATTACATGTACTTGCATCCAACATTTTGGTGGCTTTGGTGGCTCATGAGAGCCGACCATAGGGTGGCCTTGTGGGCCCTATTGCCTTTCCAAAATATCTTGCCATTGTTTAGTTAGAAATTGAATCGATTCGGTTAAGGTTTTTTCGGGTTTTTGCGCGTTCTTATTACGAGCTATTCCGGATATATAATTAAATTCTAGTTACCCTTAAACATAGCCTAGTTTAAGTATTGGTAAGTTATTTAGGCTCTTACCGGGTGAAAATATATATTTTACGCGCATCGGGTGCGATACGCGAACTTTATTCGCTACCGGGAGATATTAATTTGGAGTTTTCATTTATAGTTTTGGGGTTCCAAAACACTTTATACTTCATAAAAATACCCTTTTTTTTATATCTCGGGCATTCAGGTTTTTGGTTATTTAATTATTACTGGGTAATCACCAACGTCCGTTTCGAACTAGTTTATTCGTATGCGATTCCCTCGCATTTCTAATTAAACTAAGGCATTCCTATGCCAATTATTGGACTCCGCTATTTTCCGAATACTCAATTATACTTAATTGATATCAATTCGTTCTTAGAACAGTTAATTACATATATTAATTACGTACGGATTTACCTTAATTTTGCCGAACGTCACATTTTATGTATAAGTTACCAAGTCTTGTATTAAAAATACAAAAGTATTTATAAAACTTCCAAGTAATATGTGATGAAAATTAAAAAGATGGATAATATTTCTAGAAAACACATATTGGAGACTTGGGAAAATTAACTATATAAGTTAAGAAATCAGACTTGGACAGTTTAACGAAATAAGACGTAAAACGGATGAACGAGAAAATATCTTTACGTCAAGATGAGTAAAAATATATTTTAAGGAGTTAAAATATATAACTTGGGTGAAAAATAAATAACACTTTCCTAAGTGTTGGAAAATATTCGTGAGACAAAAGTAACGTAAATAATCTAACGATTAAACGTTAAACAAGTGTATGGGCTTAACAAGGAATATATATATATATATATATTCGACCCGACGAAATGTTAGTATATTTATTTAATGGGAAAGTAAATACACGGGGAGGTAAGTCGAGTGCAGAAAACTATATATATATATATATATATATATATATATATATATATATATAAATGCATCGAATCGACGAGATCCTAGTGTATTTACTTAATGGGAAAGTAAATATACGGTATGGTGAGTCGAGTCGAGCGTAGAAAAACATATTATCGAACGACAAGACCTTAGTATATTTATTTGAATGGGAAAATAAATATACGGTAAAGTGAGTCGTGTCGAGCGGTAAAGATATTATATCGAACGACGAGATCTTAAGTATAATTATTTAATGGGAAAATAATTATACGTTAAGTGAAGTTGAGACGAGAATAATTAGGACCTTATACAAGTTAATTAATATTCATGAAAGTATAAATGTAACTTGTAACAAGGGTAATCCATCACCAACGGACCTAGGACATATGTTTAATTAAACGGGGAATTATACGTAAATGGTGGTGTTGGGAGTTCGGTGTACAATTTGCCAGAAAAACACACGCTATAGACTTAGTGACTTACACGCACTAGGACGTTCGTAGGTGCTTGACATCGGACTTGCTATTCTCTGCTATTTGATTGTACGCTGTACATCAGGTGAGTTTCACGGCCCCATTTTATTGTTTTAATTGGGGGAAAGATATGTTTTGTTAAATGTTGTCACATGTTGAAATGGTTTCCAAGGATTAAAATATGATAAGTGGCATGATGAGTACTTGAGCAGTGATCGCCACTTGGGGTTGAGTCCTCTCTTCTGTAACCATTAATTCAGGGAAATGAAACCGAAGGAATATTTGGATAGTACTATTGGTGCCTGACAAGGCCCACCCCTAATCGATAGCGTCGATTATGCATCGGCGTATGCCAGGGGTGCACGTATTCTGAAATTAAGTCATTTGGTTCCGAGAAACGACTTGGAGCGGGGCATTATTATTAGTCTTGGTTTGGTTATGGGGCTCAAGGGATTGCTTGTCATCATAGTTTGTAGGAGCTAGCTACTCCTTACAAAGGCCACCAGTTGTGCAGGTTTCGCACATGTTGTAAAAACGAAATATCGATCGACAAGATCCTAGTATAATTATTTAATGGGAAAATAATTACACGGTAAAGTGAGTCGAGTCGATGGTTGTGAAAATGTTGTTATTACGAAACTAAAACCTGTGAACTCACCAATATTTTATATATTGACGTCTTTTTAAACATATCTTTCAGGTAACTAAGTGCTGAATAGATATGGGGCTAGTGCGGTGGAATTCAGGGTGTCGGATACTTGTCGGGGTTTCATCAATTGTTACCATCGGGTTGGAACCTAAACGGAAAAACCCCATTTATGAACTTCTTGTTTGTTGTTTTGTGAAAAAGTGTAACAAGATACTTATCTCCAACATCTTAATAAAATGATCTTTTCTAATTAAATATAGTTTGTGTTAATCTTGACTTTGATATGCTTTCGAGCGTTGCGCCACGTGTTTCCGCCATTGGCGTGGTGTGACACATATTTTGACATGATGAATATCGGGGATTCCTCTTACGTGATAGGAATCAAAATATACCGAGATAGACCCAATGGGATATTAGTTTCATCCCGTAAGTTTACTCTAAGTGGATCCTTACATATGTAACATACAACAATGCTCTCTTTTAGAGGATAATAGGGTAAATGAGATTATTACCTTATGCTTCATTAATTAGAAGACTTATGTAAATTTAAGTCTATGCTTGTTTATGATATTGTTCGTATTGCTTAACACTAGACTTGTATAAATTATTGAAAAGCATCTAATGGAACCTTACAATATCTTGAATAAACAAGAGACTATAATCTAAAGAAGAAGCGAGAACTTAAAGTGATTGACTACTTTTATTCTCACTTTGTTATATTCAAAGGAAATCAAGTGTCAATTTCAGTGTATATCATAACATCAGCAGACATAACTATCTCATGGAGGAGTCATAAGGAACTGTTAACAACAACCTAAGTTATCATGACATAATGTGTTGCTAATCACAACAAAAAATGGTCATTAAATGTTGTTGGTAAATTTATCAGTTGACTCATAATTTATTAACTCCATTTAAATACTAAGTTGAAGACTTAGTGTGATAAAGTTAGCTGCCCTAATTTCATCAACAGTAACAGTTTGAGTGGAGATGTATTAGAGTTCGATACGAAATTATTGTTCGCTTATTTTAAGAACAAGTGGAGGAAATTAGAATTTTGTATCGAATGCCTTCATGATATGCTTATGGATCCAATAAGTAAAGTTCTATTACCTATAAGTCTCACTAAGGGCCAAATACGAGAGAAGGATTTTACTAATGACCATGTACAACTGTATATCGTACTATGAATGACTAGTGATTAATGATTATTTTTTCCTCATTTTGATTTGTTTGTCTATTAGTACGTTAAGTTGGCATAATGACATAAAGACAATAATGTAACAAATCAACAATTAAAGACATAACTTAAATTGACCCTAACGTTAAGTTTTGAATTTGGATTGTAGTATGATTAATGGAGCTCCTAAGTTGAATATCGACTTAACGACTGTATTTCTCTGCTACAGTTTGGGTTTAGAACTAAAATGAGTATTAATCTCTGTAGACTTATGTAATACTCATAGTAAATTATTACTCGACTAAGTTGGAGAATGTTATTATAAATATACATTATGTTAGTATATTTATCTATAGCCATTATAATCATTTATCTAATATTGGTCAATTACCTTTATATCCCTAAGTTTATAATAGGTATTTCCTTGATGGACGGAATTAGCCTTACTAAACCTAATTACAGTGTCTCCTGTGTATATAAATAGAGAGATTACTATTAGGCTAGACTCAACATCATAACACCATAACCTAATGTAGTCGTTGCCCACATCTCTCTCATACAATCTTGTTTTGAGATCATTAGCCATCATTAGTATACACACTAAAGGTAACCCGATCACATTGACAAGGAAGTCGTCTTCCTATACGCTTACAGCATCAGTATCAGGTCTCACCAATCAATCAGGTACACGTTTATTATATGTTTTCCATTACATACAATTAGAACGGATCGACATTCTAGTCACTTACATGGATTAGCCTCCACAGACAGCATACATTAAAGCAACTTCATGCTAAAATAAAGATTTGTAATAGTCAAAATAAGCACATCTCAATCTTGTTTCATGTTTTAGTTTTGTAATTTGTCATATAATCTGTGAAGCAATCTGGAATATATGAAGCAATATGTGGAAATGATACTTTTGACAGGCTACAACAAGCATATTTCTGAAGCTAATGGATACTTAGTGAATATGCAATTGTTAGCAGTGTTCGGTAATGAGATAGATGAGTATTGTAGCACAATTCATCTAGAGATGTAATTGTTGAAAAAATGGTAGTGAAAATAATTTTTCACTAATTTTATACTTAAATAAATATATTTATATATGCGTTATATAAATAACTATTTCCGGGTTTATGTACAACATTGTGATGGTATCACAACGAACCAAACCACGTCCAACATAGAGTTAAGATGAATAAGATATCGAAGCTTGAAAGTTGTATGTTGGAACAACCAAAGATGGAAAATTGATTAAGTTTTGTCAACTTGTCGCACATTGGTGGGATGACAAACATGAAGTGGTTTATAAGGATAAGCACTCATTATATATTGTTTAGCTTGAGCCAAACACTAGTGGGGAAGCTGCACGTGGCGTGGGCGTAATCTGACGTTTTGATGCCAAGAGCTACCTTAGTATTTTTTTATCTCGTGCGCGTGGTCTAGTACTGGCGCAGTTGACGTAAATCGTAAACTACAAGTGGCGCGTGGGTGGTGCGCGTGACCTGATAATGTTCAGCTCCGTGCGTAAGGGGTAATCGAAGGATTATGTGGCGTTACGTGCACTGCGCTTGGGTCTAAAGCGCACTCGTGACTAGGTAGCGCTCTGGTCCGCGTGGTGTGGCGCATAGTCTGTTGTGCTCTCAACGTGTTCTCGAGCAATTGTTTCAACTCGTGCCTTAAATGATAAAGACTGTTTTGTTCAAACCACTTAAATCTGAAATTAACCCTAATATATTATCTTATTTATTATGGTATTAAATAAGATTAATGGGTCATCATTTTCTGTGTGTATATATATATATATATGAATTTGATGGTACATCTAAAGTGAGAGGAGAACCTATATACATAATGAGATGAGAGTATCTCATGACCCCAAATCTCTACAACTTTCTTTTTATTACATTTCATGAACACCATGATAACCCGATGCTATCTCGAGCGTGAGAACCATCTCCGGCAGTGCACTACTGTTCCGGTTGTTGTATCCTGGGAGACACACCGTCTGAGAGGAGGTGCGGAATATTTTTAAGGGCCCGTGTCAAACACGATCCTCAACCAATTAAAACCTTCAATGACAAGTTTGTTTATTCTTGCAGCGGAGCATTATACAAGATGGTTCGGTTGAAGTTATTTAAAGACATCCGCTTGAATCACGATTCAGTACCTTTTTTTGCATCTTATTTTATTTAGTTAGTTTTATAAACGGTATTGTACTCTATATTTCCTATGAATAACGAGAGTGTCGTTATTGTATTTAATTTTATTATTATTTTAATAAAATAATGGCCTGTCTCCTACAGTAATGAGCCAAGCCATATATGAGCTACTTGAGATTGGCTCACTAAAAGCTCGAATCGAGCCAAAACTAAATGATCTCGAGCCATATTTATAGGTACCTAAAACACTTTGCATCTACACACTTGCTGCAACCAACACAACACCGTAGTCGCACTCCTTGTTTTATGACTCCTTTGGGATCACACTCAAAACAGGTCCAAACACTGTGACCATCAACCACAAAAAAGTTAACATTCTTTTTCTTCTACCTTAATCAAACTGACTATTTCACCACCTTTGAAGTCTTCTATTGATCCGATCTCACTACACCACCTGAGTTTTCACCTTTGAACAAGCCTGTAATTACTACTCCTTGATTGCTACAGTCCTGCTTTATTGATTACAACCTCGACCACTACAACATGTTGCTACCATTTCACAACAAACCCTCTTGTACATAGGGATGGCAAAAGAACTCGAACCACATTGGTATACCCGAAACCCAAAATATTTGGGACGGATATACCCAATACCTGATGGGTATGGATCCGGGTTTGGGTTTAAAATTTTATTTCTTTCGGGTTTAGGTTCGGGTATGGTATATTGCGATACCCGACCCGGTTACCCGACATGTGGATATTTTATTACCCGCAAAAATACCCGATATAAATTATTTATAATATATATTTTTTATACATGTAGTATATGTCTGTCTCTTATATTTCTAAAATATAATTTCCTTATATATTTATTGTTTGTAAACTTCCGTCAATCCTATTATTTTCTTTCATAGAAGAATTAAACGTCAAAATTTTATGGGAATTTGTTACTACAAATCCCAACGGATATTTTTTTTTAACAAAATAACGGGTATACCCGATACCCGTGGGTATCCCCAATACCCAACGGGTAATTACCCGAAAATACACAACGGGTATCAGGTCCGCGGGTCGGGTTTAGTATATGGTTTTATAAACGGATACGAGTTTAGTATTACCAATACCCTACTCAAACCCGACCTATTATCATCCCTACTTTTACATGGCTTCTTGATCACAACCTTTTTTTTTCTACCTCGCCTTTTACGTATGACCCTTTTTTTTTTCACTAAAACATTTCACTCTCTCTTTTTTATCTATAAAGGCCCACATAAATTATCTCCTTGTGATCCTTTGCAAAAGTATCAAACCCCAAAAATAATTTCTGATGTTGCGTCGAACACAAGAAACAAACAGGTTAATTAAATCACGTTGACCGAAAAACCAAAGTTAATTTGACTGATTTTATGGCTGTAGCTTTGAGTTTTTAGGAAAAAGAAAAAAACTCCTAAAACTATTTAATTTACTTGTTTGCCTATCTTCGGTCCAGATTTCTGGTCCTGATATTGCAAACGGAATAGACCGCACCTCCTATGATTTGTTTTTAGAAACCAGGCTTTCTTCAACTTAATCAAACAACGAATTTAACAAGAAAAAAACTATTTGATCAAATTTGAAGTTACATAAAACCTAAATATATAACCCCTATTTATACTAGATAGTCCTTGATGCGCAACAAACCTACTTAGGTTGGTGCGAACATGAACTAAATTCATAATCCGCAACTTGTAGACTGTAGTAGACATTTTTTATTACTGTTTGTCCGCATGGAAAGCTACTACGTTATCATTAGGGGTAGACTCTCTTGTGAAGTTAGTGCTCAAAAGTTTTTCGTCATATTACTCTTCATTGTACAAAGCACCTTCTAAGGTGAATGGTATTCTTTAAGCAAAAGAGAATGTTCCTTTGGGGGTGGCTACAACGATATTAAAAAAACGTGTTGGGTGGCTTGAAATATTTTCATGAAAGCCAAGGAAAAAGAGGGTTTGGGTCTTTGCACGCTAGACGTTTCGAATATCTTTCTACTCTCTAAATATTGGTAGTGTGGTTCGAAGTGGGAGAGTCGAGTTTATGATCACCTTGTTCCAAACTTTGGAACCTGGTTGCCTGTTGACCAGGCCGAACAACCCATGACTGGAGATAAAATCGTGGGGAATTGGAATTAAGCTTCAACCAAACCAGAATCTGCCACCAAATAGTTCTAGTAACCATACACGAAACTGATAAATGTTCAATCCACTCCTCAATGCAGCCAGTGGCGAAGCTTGACCCGAAGGTTCGGGGGGTCGGAAGTCACCGGGGGTCGGAAGTCACTAGTTTCGGGGGGTCGAAAACCAGTTTCGGGGGGTCGAAACCCTATATTTACAAAATTTTCTATACGAATACTATATAATCGGAACTTCTGCACGAAAATTCGGGGGGGTCGGCCGCCCCCTCCCGCCCCAACAAAGCCTCGCCACTGAATGCAGCACCGGCAGTTAGCAATATAAGCCCCCCATGACATAACGGCTCCTTGGACGGCGGCGCCATTGGCGCAACTTCTTAGGGGCGGGAGGGGGCGCCCGACCTCCCCCCCCCCCCCCCCGAATTTTTCGCTCAGAAGTTCTGATTATATATAATTTTCGCTCCGTATATAATTTTTTTGTTATATAAAGTTTTGACCTTCGTAACCGGACACCCCGAAATTTTCGCTCAAGCTTCGCCACGGCGTCATACAAAAAGGAGCCAATTGTTTAGGTAAAGTAACCTATAATGGTCACAACTCCAACCTTATTACCAATACCTTTCCTAATAAACCTACCGAAAAGTCACACACCTTTGATCTCTTGTTTGCTATTATCTGGATAATCGCCGGGAATCTGTCACAGAACTAACCCCCTCTAGGCCTCTACCCAATGATCAACCCATAATAAAGTGTTACATCAAATTCCAAATTACTTTTTGTTACATATAGTCATTTTGGTAGTATTGTTATTTAATAGGACGATTTGAGTTTTATTTTATCATGTGAAGTGCAAAATTAATATTAGCTAAAAGGACAATGTGTTAACCACGTTAAAGTTGAGCAAAAAATATTGTAAATGCATATAGTCTTTAAGTCATTGCATATACTAATTTAGATTATTATTGTAATAGTGTTGCATTTGGTATCATATGTAGATGGCAACTTGTTAATTATTTGTACATATAGTCATATATAATTTTAAGACATAACGTGTGTGTTCAACCCAACTTGACTCAAACCCATTTTGATAAGACTAATTAAAAGTTTACTCAATTCAACCTAAATATGTTTACACACAACCAACGGGCACATCTTGCATGAATAGACCCATGAATAATTTTCCATGAAACATTAATTCTTAAACGTCAAATATATCACATGATCATCTCAAAATACTTGGCAAGGCATGACAAATAATCTAGTTGACTCGGACATACCTATGCATGTATATGTAAGGAATTTTAAAAAGACTACACACGACATTTCTATGAATGTATCACTTCAAAACAGAGACATAAGGAAACCATCTCTAAAATGTTTTAATGATGAGTTGAACAAGTTCTCCTATAGCTTTCAAGATTTCAGAAGTTACATTGTTGTTACACACTTGCACCATGTTCACATGAGACTAAATAATTTGTCAATAAACTTTCAAGTATATTATATATATGACATCCTTATTCCTAAAGAGCTTGGCATAGCTGAAAAAATTCTAGCATGACTCCATACATTGCTATGCATGTATTTTGAAAATAAAATCATAATACACGGCTTTTCTATGGATTTATCAACTCAATGACATAGAATAATTCCCATCTAACGTTCTTGAAAAGGCAAATATGTTACAGGATCATCCCAAAGTACTTGGCAAGGTTCGACAAAAAAATAAGTCTAGTACGACACCATATGTCTTTAAACATGTATATATTAGGGCCATTTTGTCAAAAGACATTGCGCGATTTTCCTATCGATTTGTCGGGTCAAATCTAAGTGTCAATGACATAGGAAGGAATCATATTTGACTATAAGCCTAAGGTTTGAACAAGTTTTCCACATTTGAGAAATTACATTCTTGTTGTGCTATCTTGTCTCCAACAGGCTTCATGTCATTATCTTGTTGTGACTTAATAGATTGAACTTTTTCCCTTGTATTACATTGTTGTTTTCATGGCATTTTTAAGTTTTCACACTATATGCTTGACCAAATCTAACCCAAAGACTGTTTCTTGATGACCACGTCATCCATATTTTCTTAAACCCGAATTTATTTTCACATACATTCATAATGGATTAAATAAAGTTGGTGTTACCAAAAGAAAAAAATAAATGATAATTGGACCTACAAATATAGTTTGTAAATAAGAAAACAAGAATATGATTGTAAATAAGCAACTCTCATGCGGCCAAGGACACAACCTTTATTTTTAATAGGGTAGGCTTTGTTATTCAAAAGGGGTAGCGGCGAACCTTGTTACTCGTTTACCTGCCACTTACTTGTAATTCTTGTTGGTTTTTAATGAAAAATTGTTGTTTGAAAACAAATTGAAATTGAAATAAGATATTGTATATTCGTGAAGCAAAGAAATGATGCAAACAATTATTATGTAAACAAGTTTGTTTTTAAAATGATATAAAATTTTGTAAAAATCATGGTTCTTAATTACAAATGAATTAGAATTAATTCACTTCATCCACTTCAATCCACATAGGAAGGAAAAAAACGTAAAACGTAGATGCCACAAAATTTATTGTATACGCATATTGAAATTTGAAACCCTAGACATTTTCGTATCCTAGGGATTGTGTATTGAAGGAGGCTGTTGATTTTCGGAAATTGTATTTAGTAACCAAACACCAGTCCAAACGCCTTACTTGGTTGCTGAAAAATCAGACCCTTTAATCAAATACAAAAAACATAAGATTGAACAAACTCGTTCGACTTTTTTTATTCAACCAAAGCTCACAAATTATAATAGATCTAACCATCTATTTATATTAACCTCGTACTAGTCCCAACACTAATTAAACAGTTAAATAAACCAACTAGATAACCTATCTAATTCAAACTAAGGGACTTTTTAGCAACTTCTGAATGGGCAAGTAATTGTTAACTTAGTAAGAGGTCTGAACCATTGAGACTTAGTATAAAGCTTATCCATTCAGAGGCAAATGTCTGACGGATTCAGACATTTGTTGGCGAAACAAACAATCTGAATGAATTATGTCTGAATCCCATTAAAAGCTCATTAAGTTTTGAAACAATCGCCACCTAACAATTATCTCTAATTAAAATATAAAATACTCAATAAATAATTCACCAGAAATTATCTATAACCCACTTAATCTTTATCTTTTGAATTCAAGATTAAGGTCTTCATTAGTTACTCGATTTTGATCACAGGTACAATTCGGTCTCAACCCAAATATGTAACTTCAATTTATAGCAATCTTTATGTTTCATCTAGGGTACTTACCGAGGTCTCGACCGCTGTTGAAGTGGCACATCAATTTGAAGGCAAAGTACCCTGGAACCCTCAAATCACTAGCGACACTCTATGGTACTTTGCCTAACTACATATTTTTCTTCATTTTTCACTTTAAAACAAGTAAAATGTAATAAAAACAAACTAATATATATTAAACATAAATATTACATAATTAAACTAAAAAACATAACTAAACTAAAAATACAGTTAAACTAAAAAACACATAATTAAACAAAAAAAATATAAAAACGAATCCAAGCAGGTCTTCAACAATAACCACGTCGAGATGTGCGGAAACTCCGAACCGTACTGACATTGGTATTCAATTTGGGTGAGACCAATGGTGACGTCTTTCTATGTGTTCGCACCCTCCTCCGCCAAGGTTCTTGAGTAGTGTATTTATATAGAGAGTTGTGTTAACAAATATATATATATATATATATATATATATATATATATATATATATTTGACCGTCACTACACGGTCAAATGGCACAACGGTGAAAAAATAAATGAAAGCAACCATTGCAACTCGGCAAGGAGTAACCGAACTCCATGATTTTTGATGAAAACCGAGAGGGTGGTGGCAGTGTTGTCGTTCGATAACGGTAACCGAATTCATTACCAAGGAGTACCCCGTCCTCGTTAGCGCTTACTATTTCATCTGGAATCTTCTAAAAAGGTACATGTAAAACAAACTTATTAGACCGTTTAGCTCATAGTCATCCACTACCAACTATTAATATCAGGATTTTTTTTTTTTTTGAACGGCAAACCAACTTTATTCATTCAAAAGGCTAGCAAGGAGCTAGCGAAAAAGTCCGAAATACAACAAACAATCCGAAATAAACAACCACCCACAACAAACAGATTACCCCATCTTTGACACATCAAATCTACCCCAAGAATCCCACTTCATATCCGTCATTTTAGCTCGGTTCGTTATCCACAAGAAGCTCATGATCTTAATTTCCTCCGGAAGCTTTCGGACGGAAACTTGTTTTTGGTTGAATTAATATCAGGATATTAGGTTGATAATTACATCCACACATTTTGTACGAGAAAAGTTATACATGGAAACATGTTTTGATTGGAAAAAATAAAGATTTATGACCTCTTGAAAACTCTTCACCCAGGTAACAGATGATAAAACCGTAAACTCACAGAGGTGATAAATGTGATCTTTTTTTAGAAAGAAGAACGAAAGTCCGATCACCCGAGTAAATCCGATGGCAAAATGCCACCCACACTCACAAACACAAACAACACTTGTGACCCAGCCCGCTACAATTCCAAAGAAAACCCCACTAGCCAAATGTTCACTGTTGTAAACCTCTTTTTTTATCGGCAAATTTCAATTTCATTCATCACCCAAAATCAATATGTACAAAGTTGAGCCAAGCAAGGAGCTAGCAACAACCTACAGTCATCACCAATACAATCACCATTAACAAAACAAAACTACTCAAGCTATAGGACTGTTAAACGCTACCAATTCTCCCACGTCCACCCTGATGGTTTATTTTGTGTTTCACGTCACGTGAAAGTCGTGGCCTGGACTTCACCAAAAACCCCAATGGCGTTTACTCTTTTCCGGATGAAAATTAGCTCGTTCTGTGCTTTCCATATTGTCCAACATGCAGTCAATCTTACAATTCTCACCAGGCTTCTCTTCTCATTATTCGCGTTTGTGTGGTTGTGTAATTCCAATAAATCTTTAACATTGTACGCATAGATCGGTGGAATACCAATCCACAAACTAACCTTCTACCATACATTTGACGCTATAATACACAAGGTAAATAGGTGGTCCGCGTCTTCATCCACATCCCCACACAAGTTGCACAGCGATTGTCTGTGCAGAATCTTATGCTTCTTCAGCCCCAGCAACGTATGAAGTATATCTTGTATCGCCCTCCAACCAAAAATACTAACCTTTTCTGGAACACCTTTGACCCATTCGAACGGGTAGAAAGGCACTGCATGTCAACACAATAGCTTCTTGCACTCTGCTACAGAAAACGCCCCATACGAACTCTCTACCCACTCCCATGTATCTCGTCCATGTCCCACTGCATCTGACACAAGCAAATCCGAGCACTGCTACAGGTCTTGAATTTCCTGTGCGCCACACGGTTGTCTCTTCCATTCCCAGACCGTGACCCTGCTGCTCACCAATACATTTTTACGGCTTTCAATGGCAAAAAGAGCTGGAAATTTAAGCATAAGTGGGCATTTGCCGATCCACCAATCCACCCAAAACCGTAGATCTTTTCCGTTCCCAACCTTTCCTTTTGTTACACATTTAATGTCAACATTTTGGTCCCAAAACTCTTTACCCAGTTTGTTGATTGCACTCCATGTACCCGACACTCTAGCTTTGATTGGGATGTATGTCTACGCATTCGGGTTGTGATGAATTGCAAGAATCACCCGGTTACATAGAGCCCCCTTCTCTTGTTTAAACCTCCACCACCACTTTAGGAGCAAGCTTTCATTCATCACTTTCAAAGAACCTAATCCCAACCCCCCTTTTTCCACAAGTCCGATAAACCTTTTCTACGCGATCCAATTAGTCTTCGACTTGTCTTCGTCACCACCCCAAAAGAAGCGTCTTCTAATTGCCTCCAATTTTTCAAGCACGGCTTTAGGAGCTTTAAATTGTGAAAAGAAGTATAATGGTAGGTTGTCCAACACAGCCTTTAACAAGACAAAACGACCGCCGAACGACAATTTCTTCTCTTTCTATTTAGACAAACTGTTTTTGAAACAATCTATCACAATTCCAACATCTGATTTGATTCATACTTATTCCCACTGGTAATCCCAAATACTTGCACGGAAAGGACCCCAATTTGCAATTTATAATATTCGCCATTTGTGCTACTTCAGCCTCATTCACCCCAACGCCATATGTGGGTCTTGTAGTGATTCATTTTTAATCCGGAGATCAAGTAGAAGCACCTCGTCAACCGCAATACATTCTGTATATTAGATTTGCCCCATTCGCCCATATACACAATGTCATCCGCATACATAAGGTGAGTTACAGTTGGTCCATCATTCGGTTACTGGACACCACATATCATACCGAACTCTTTCGCCTTAAGAATAAAACATGTAAGCGCTTCCATGGCGATGATGAAAATGAAAAGGGTGATGGGATCGCCTTGACGCGCACCCCTAAAACACTGAAATTCCCATGTCGATGAGCCGTTTATCATAACCGATGCCCGGGCCGACTCAAGTATCCCCTTGATCCACTTAATCCACCTTTCTGGAAAGCCCATTTGCTGAAGCACAGCCAAGATAAACCCCCAGTTGTAAACCTCTTACTCAACCCAAAAAAAATTTACTCCACGCAAGACCTCAACTCATAACCTTCTATCAATAAACCACGTCATTGCTAATAAATATGATATTAGATGTTATTTCTTAATAGTTATTAGACTATGTGTTGTGGCTCAAGGTGAGTCAAAATATTATCCTATCATATATTGCTAACTGGGCGCTGATGTGGCATCGGATAAAGCCTTAATCCTGCTCACTTGATCCTGTTGTGGCTCAAGGTGAGCGATGCCTTTTTTTAAAACATTAATATTTTACATAAAATTAAAAACATTACATTAAATTAAGAAAACATTACATCAAAAAAAAACATTACACTAAAAAAAACTATTACACTAAAAAAATAAAAATATAATCGTAAAATAACACCTAACGTAATGATGGGCGTAACATTTGCCACGCCGAAACATGATGAAAATCATACCCAACCTCAGAAAGATACTCGACGTGAGTAAAAGCTAAGAGCATGTCTTCTTCTTCACCGGGGAGATCCCTAGAGACTTTTTTATATGCTATTTCGAAGTTTTTACACTTCGTTTTGAGATCTCCGTACTTGTGCGAGATTGAATCACAAGTACGTTGGGTTCCCCAGACGAGTTTACAAAACTCGACTAGCACTTTACCCTACTGCGGTCCGCGTGATCACAAACCACGACTCGTCGAAGCGCCATCGTCGTGGACTTGATTGTACGCGATTATCAACGCGATTTCCTCCTCTTCAATCCTATGCACCATGATTTTAAATGATTTTTAAGAAGGATTTTGAATTTATTGTAGAAGGAGAAGAAGATTTGAGGAGAAGATGAAAAGTGAAAAATGAAAGGTGAAGAAGAACGGAGAAGATAAATATATATATTGGTAAAAAAAAGGAAAAAAATTTGTTAAAAAATTCAATGGTCAAAAACGAGCCGTTAGCGGACGCGAGTGTGGTCGTGCCTGCTTGCTCGCGGGCATGTTAGCGCATGGTAATTGTCCTGTACACGAGCCACGTGACTTGTTGGTTGGCTCACAACAATTCGCTCATGAGCCAAAACGCACATTCTTAATCTTTATTATCACAAAAACTATGAATATTCATGAGAGTCAACCAATGTTATCTTTCCAATTTCTTCTAAAATATTAAATACAAAACAAATAATAAACACAAGCATTTAGGTTGAATCGGATATTTTTGGGCTGAATAGCCTTTTGGGATTAGATGAGGATGGGTCGAATGTGGTTAATTCCAACCTTGATCGTACCGTCGATCATGCGTCTTTTGATTTGAATTCGCAACCTGATGTTGGGACTCTTGGTGATCGTCTAAATGTGGGTAACATGGTGGTTAATCAAGATGTTATTGAGGAGGTCGAGGCTACCAAAGCATTGGGAGAAAAGCTTGGGGCAAGTATCGGTTCGGCTGACAATTTGATACGTGAGTCGATTATTCAAGAAGGATTACAAGTTGGTAAGCAATGAATTGTCTATCTATTAATATTCATGGAATTGGGGTGGATGGGAAAGCTATGTGGATAAAGAGGTTAAAAAATGACTTTGGTATTTCTTTTATCGGCATGCAAGAAACTATGACAAGTAGGGCTGGCAATTTCAGACACGAACACGATAACACGACACGAACCTGCCTGTTCTTAACAAGTTTCGTGTTTAACCTTAACAGGTTTCGTGTCTTAAACAGGTCGACACGTTAAGACATGTTTGTTTTCGTGTCTTAACAGGTTAAATACCTGTTAACCTGTTAAGACCCATTTAGACCTGTTAGTTTTTGGTGGGCCTTGCCTTGGGTATCATCAGACATACTTTCCATCTTCCAACGCCTCCCTTATCTCCTCATTTCTTATCATACCCTCTTCACCACACTCACACATCAACACCACCAACAATAACATCAGTAACCACCCTACAATTTATTTAACTTGAATCACCACCTAATTTAGCTGCACCTCATAGAGAGAGGGGGGGAAACGAGGCAGCAAGAGAGAAAGACAAGGGAGAGAGAGACCCTACGGGTCGTTCATGGGGTCCGACCGACAGCGACCAGAAGCCAACCTTCTTTTTTTCTTTGGGTCTCGGCTCCTTGAGGTTCTACAATAACATCTATCGGTAACCAGTTTCCTTATCGCGGCCAGGTTAGCTTCGGGTTTGGGGTTACGAGCAGCCACAGTGGCCGATTTGGGCGAGTTATTAGTCGACTTCGGATCTGGGGACCGATGGTGGGTTCGTTGTTGTTGGATTCGGAGCCGGTTGTCATGGGTTTTGTTTTGGGTCTCGATAGTTGTTGTACAGAGGATCCAAACACTGAGTCTTGGTAACCTGTTAAAAGATATTAGTGTTTCTTATCGTGTCTTATCGTGTATTATCGTGTTAACCCGTTAAAAATATGTTCGTGTTCGTGTTCGTGTTTGAAAAAATAGACATGATTAGTTATCGTGTCGTGTTCGTGTCTGACCATTCGGGTCACCGTGTCTTATCGTGTCGTGTCTTATCGTGTCGTGTCTGACACGATATGCCAGCCCTAATGACAAGTAGTTTGCAACCGGGTATGTTGTCTAATTTTTGGGGTGGTTTGGGTTATGATTGTGCGATAGTTGATGCTAATGGTCACTCGGGAGGTTTGGTTTCATGTTGGAACCAGGAGATTTTTGTTAAAGATCTTGTTAGGAAGGATGATAATTTCTTACTCATTGATGAGTCCAAAATTAGCAGGTTTTATATACATGTTTTCACCTAATTATCACCTAAAATCAGGCTTTTATCTTGGTATTGTCACGGTTTGTTTCGTTTTGATGATAATTGTAGGTATTGAAGGTGAAAAGTGAAAAGAAGTGAAAACCGGCTTAAAAGACAAGGATTTGAACACTTTTTGCGAAGATCCAGATGAAGCACGGCCGCGCTCAGGGTAATGCACGGCCATGCCAGCTGTTCCAGGTCAATTAGTCAACATTTCCAAGTCAACAGGAGTCAAATCTGAGGATTTCTAAACTGCACGGGCGTGCTCCATCAACGTGCACGGGCGTGCTTTAAGGCAGCGTGTTCTCCAAGGCTCAAACCGACCAAGACTAACAGACGGTTACAAAAGCTGAAGAAGAACGGGCGTGCCAAACACCCTTGCACGGGCGTGCTTGCCCTGGTACACGACAATTCTGCATGCAAAGACTCTGCAACAATACCCGTTGTCTAGCATGGGCGTGCCGAAACGATGTCAGGGGCGTGCTTGAGCTGATTTGCCTATAAATAGAGCCCTCCACTCCTCATTTTCGGCATCCCATTTCACCCAAGTTTTACTCACACTTCAGCTACCTTTAGGGTCTTGCAAGTGACCTTTGGAGCTTGGGATCACTCCATAAACACCTGTTGAGAGAGAGTTGAGAAAGAGAGATCACTAAAACTCATCTAAAACACCTTCTTTAATCCACCTACACTCACAAATATGTGTTTTTCATACACCAAAGATAGTATGATAGTTGTACAGCCAATGTCTGGCTAGATTAATCAAGTGTTGCTAGGGTGAAGACTTATCTTGGTATGGATTATATAGTTTATGTTTGTTAAGTGGTGTTGTGTTCTTATTTAATTCTTTTCACTTGAACTTTGTTTGATGAATTAACTAACTAATTAACTAGTCTATGGTCTTGTGAGTGTCTTGGTAGGAAGTAGGAGGACTCATGAGTGTACCCATGGTGTGTAACAACCCATGCACTTGTGAGATAACCTAATCCCACGAGTAGTGATTGGTCCATTTGTGGGTAGAAATACACACACTTAGTGACTTAATCCTCTACTATATATCAAGATCTCACTTAGGGTCGGTACGGTCTTTATACTTGGTCCTAGTGATAAGCCAAGGCTTAATCTTGCGACTTAGCTGCATGGTCTATGTGCTAGCTTTGGCGTAGGTTCAGTGTTGGTGAACCCGTGTTAAAAGAAAACGTTCTTATTTTCTTTTATCATTATACTGCCACACAGTTAGTGATAGATCATTCACTTTTTAAAAGGTTAATTAATTCAAGTAAGAGATGCACGTGTGCCGGTTGGTCACGACTCTCTTATGACATCAATTTCTTTTTTGGTCATGCCCCGGCCACCGGCAAGTTGTCCACAAAAGTTTTAAGCGTCTAGATGTCATTATTGCAGTAATGGGAGGTGGATCATTTAGGGTTAGGTATACACAGTCTTGAGTTGTCTGTCTGTCAGTATTGATAGGTGAGCTTACCGGTTCGGGAGACCCTCATTTTAACACAAGAACACAGCTTGTTTTGCGATGACAGTCACCTCTGGAGAATGCTGTGGCAACTACACGTTAAGCATAAGTGCGCACTTGCTCACACCACTTTAATAAACTAATTACTATTAATCCGTCCCAAAATAAAGTTGGATCCCGAAGCAGCACTTCGTGTCGGTATTGATTTTTACTCTGATCACTCTCATTCTCTTTCTTTTATTTTATCTTTATTTTTATCAAAGCAACTTGAAACTGAGTGTGGAAGTCGTATCTTAGGGTTCGATACTCGGTACTTGCTATTACCTATACTACACTCGATAGGTCCACTTGCCTATCGTGTGGGTTTAGACTAGTCAGTAGATATCGTTTTACTTTTATAAATTTAAGACTTCGATAAGTGTTTTAATTTGAAGGTCACCTTTAATTACCCTTTTTCACCGAGTCTTTACAATTCTTTCGGGAAAGTGTTGGCTTTAAAAAGGAAGTTTGAAAAAAAGACCTAATCCACACGACATCACTCGTCTTTGGTGTTTTAAGTAATGGGTCGGCTTGATGGAATATTATTAATGTTTATGCTCCACAGCAACACGTTGATAAACGTCTTTTGTGGGATAAGATCCTTCGGGTTATTCAAGATGGGCATGGGTGGTGGATTATTTTTGGTGATTTTAACGCAGTCAGAGATCAGTCTGAGAGAAAGAATTCTACGTTTGATCCGGTATGTGCTAGAGATTTTATTGATGAAGCATGTCTCCGGGAGTATAACTTAAAAGGTATGAAATACACATATCTGACAAACAGGGGAGGCGATTGTAAGATGAGATGAATTGATAGGATTCTTGTTTGCTCAAACGTTTTTAATAAGTGGACGAGCGCTTGAGTTAGAGCTTTAAGTAGAGATCTATCCGATCACTCACCTTTGATCCTTACTTTGACGGACACAAATTTTGGTTCCAAACCTTTTCAATGGTTCGATTCGTGGCTTGATAGACCCGGGTGTGAGTACTTAGTTAATTCGGTTTTAAAGGAGCGTAATAAAGAAGGTCTCAATGATTCGGCTTTGTGTTTGAAGTTAAAAATTCTGAGGGATAAATTAAAAGTTTGGTATAAAAGGTGGAAAGATAAACAAATTGAAGACGAGGAAAGGTTGCGAGCCGAGAAAGAGGAACTTGATAAATTAATGGAGCAGAAAGAGTTAGAAGAGTCCGAGTTATGGGTTTTGTCCAAGTGTAAGAAGTGTCTTGAGGAGATAGAATTCCATAGATCCCGAGATATTAGAAAAAAATCTCGGGTGAAGTGGGCGTCTGTTGGAGATGAAAACTCGGCATTTTTTTATTGTTTGGTTAATGGGAGGAAGGCTAGAAACGCCATTCCGGGGCTTGAGGTGAATGGGGTTTGGGTCTCAAATCCAAATTTAGTTAAAAAGGAGGTTATGCGGTTCTTTCAGGGTCATTTCAAAGAAGCTTGTCCTCATCGTCCTCATCTCCATTTTCACGGATTAAAGACACTCAGTGAACAGGATCAGTCTTCTTTAATTGTGCCGTTTACGAGGGAAGAAATCAAAGATGCAGCTTTTGATTGCGGTTCGAACAAGGCTTCATGTCCAGACGGGTTTAATTTCCGGTTTGTCAAGCGTTTCTGGAACTTGCTAGAGGATGATATTATTCGGATCATGGAGGAGTTTCATGCGACTGGTACCATTAGTCCCTGTTGTGGTTCGTCTTTTATTACGATGATTCCAAAGGTAAAAACGCCTTTGGGTCTCAAAGATTATCGACCCATAACTCTGATTGGGATGATTAGTAAGGTCAAGTCTAAAATTCTTGCTAATCATCTTAAGAAGGTTTTGGGTAGTATCATTTCTGAGTCGTGGCCGGCCTTCCTATCGGATCGTTTTATTCTTGACGGTCCATTGGTGATTAACGAGTTGATGGAATGGTTAAAAAAGAGAAAACGAAAGACTTTTCTGTTACAAAAATAGATTTTGAGAAAGCATACGACAATGTGAATTGGAATTTTTTGGTATCTATCATGGCTCAGATGGTTTTCCTTCGAAGTGGTGTAAGTGGATTAAGGGGATTTTAGCGTCCTCTAGGTTCGCGGTTCTTGTTAATGGTTCCCCTACGTTTGAATTTAATTGTGAAAAGAGACTTTGCCAAGGCGATCCTCTTTCACCTTTTTTATTCTTGATAGTTATGGAGGCTTTGTCTTGGATGTTGAAGAAAGCTAAAGAAATTGGAGTTCTTAAAGGTATCAACTTACAGACCACGAAGTCGATATTACACATTTATTCTATGCGGACGATGCTTTCATCATGGGAGAACGGTCTCGTGAGAACCTTCAGAACACGGCTCGAATATTGAGGGTTTTTTATATGTGCTCAGGTCTCCGTGTTAATATTCACAAATCTAATTTGTTTGGAGTTGGGAACGAGGATATTGAAGTCGATAATATGATGGAGGTGTTGGGGTGTAAAAGAGAGTCTTTTCCGTTTGTGTATCTTGGGATCCAAGTAGGTGCGAACATGTCCCGGATAAGTAATTGGAACATGGTGATTGATGTTATAAAGAGGCGTTTGGAGTCTTGGAAGGCACGTACCTTATGACAACAGTCAACAAACCAGGTCAACGTCCGTACATAATTCATTTATTGCCTTATTCCATGTGCCTATATAGACAGTTTGCATACACTATACCCCCCCCCCAACCTAGTGAAGCAAGAGTTAATCAGAAAACTCAACATGGGACACTTGTTTAGTCATACAACACCCGAACAATCACAAAAACAAGTATTCAAAGAGGTTGCTATACCCTAACACATGATAACTCACCTCTAACACACGTATGTGAATACAAAGATCACCATGGGATATCATTTAGCAAACCCATGATACCTATGAAACAAAATACATGTTAATGTCGTCATCAAAAGGGCACGATAGCTAACCAACTCATACTATTATAAACCCGGACGATATTCATATATCAAAGGGCAAATAGAGGCTATATATCAACTAAATCAACCTCTAAACCTATCCTAGATGCCACTAAACACACTAACATCCAAGAACACTTTGCACCTATCTACCTTGTCTAGTTCCCTATATGTATATATATATATATATATATATATATGATTGAACACTTGGACACCCATTCGGCTATATACCTACACAAACTAATGAATGACAAGTCCTTTTCCTTGATCCCATGATTTCGGCCGATTCATCACCAACACCCCAAGGAAACATCTTATCAATCTAACACTATTCTATGTGAGATCCTAAACCTAAGGTTCTTAACCCACCCTAGCCGATCCCTAAGCCAAGAGAGGTCACCATCACCCTAAGTTTATATTCAATTAGTTAAACATAAGCCCATAACACCACCCAAAGCTCTAAGCCCTTCCACATTAGAACAAACATTCTTCCACCTCTCAAGGTTTGGGCCGAAAAGGACCTCACAAGAAACAAAATAAGACAAGCTAGGAAGCAATGAATTGTCACCGTCCATCCTAACTCCTAGGTGAACTTTATGGCTGATCGAATGAAGAGGAAACACCTCGGCTAAAGGACAAACAAGGAAGAACATCTAGAAGCTTATGAGGTCAACTATTTCACCAATATGGCAAGCAAGACAAAGTATGACACCGTGCTAAAGTGAGTCAACCCCTCCCTAAATGTTGAAGCCCAAGAAATCGGCTCATGCTCAAAGCATGCTTGCCCTCACTTGTTTGTTTGTGTCTTACACATTTCTTACACCCTTTCATGTATAAAACAATTAAACACTTCAACATTCTAGGAAAACACACTTACCACTTTGGTATTTCTTGTCCATACTCATCGGCTATATAAGAGGCACCACACTACACTTCATTCTTGCACCAACATCTCACAACATCACGTCCTTTCTACATAACCCATCGGCCGAAGCCATTCCCCAACACTCGGCCCTTTTTCTTGAACCCAAGTCGGCACTTACAAAATACATTGGAGGATACAAGCTCAAGGGAGGACACACAAAGATCTCTAGGGCTGATCCATTGCCACATTGCACTAGTTAAGTCACTTAAACACTTGTTAGTTCACATAACCCATCGGCCTAGTCATGTTTCACCCGAATTGTCACACTTAGTGATGATTATCTATAAAAATCAACTAACACACCCACTATGTTCCTACTATGATCGGTCTTAAATCCCTTCACCCGAACCCCATTATAATTGGTTTGTTTATACACTCACACATATTAATTCTATACTCATGATTTGAATTTGATATACATTCACATCACATGTGCATCCACGATTTCATGTCTAGTTACCACTATCTTGAAGGATCAACAATCGACCCTAGTACTACCATGGCAACCGAAAGCATGTTTTACAAATTAATCAAGTATGAATAATCAACTATTAGATCAGATTTTCATAAGATAAACACATTTGAATCATGTTCAAAGATTAGAGTTACAAAGAATGCTTCTATAATCATTTTACCAACAAAACATTCATAAATACATTGTGAACCCACGACTATACCTTAACAAGCCTATGTCGAGTTTGTTGATCCTTATAAACATTCGGATTCATTGCATATATGAGACACTACTTCGGCTATACACCCCTAACATGTGTTAATAAAGAGCCGGAACATGTGTTACCTTATAAATGGTCTAAAAAGAGGAAATAAACAAATGGTACATTAGTGCTAATTTACGGCCCAAGACCACGTGTGGGGCCCAATTTAGTCACTATAGATACTACATTTCAAAACACCGAAGTTTCGGGATGATGTGTTTCAAAATGATTATACGTATACAAAAACACGACTTAATTGCACTTAAAACAAAGGTCCACAAGTGTCGGGTGAACAAATTGTATGATAAACAACGAGAACTTGTGATTTACCATGTTTCTAATAAATCATAGGGCAATTACTGTCCGGACGATAGTTAGCGCGTAATTCGGCTTCACTAGACCACGTACATCTCTATCAGGTGAGTTTTCATGGCCCCATTTTACTATTTTACATTTCGGGGGAAATACATGCATCAATACTTGTGTCATTTTCAAGTGTGTGTACATTCTATCGTGACTACCATGTGGAACATGAGACATATTGGTTCATAAGCTCACTAGTCCTCGTACAACGTTTACTGTAACCATTAGCTAAACATTTAGCCATAGAACACTTTAATAGATCTATTGGGTTGACACCCCCACTCTTGGTTAGTCGCTCTAACCGGCTACATACAAAAGAGTGTTAGTATTCTACAATACATACATTGTCTTTAGTGCACAATGCGCGAGGCACAACAGTTAAGAGGTTTGGTTATGGGACTCATGGTTTGCACAGTGATCATTTGCTTAGCTAGCTCATGATTGGTCATACACGAATTACACGTTGGTTTTACATATTACAAACAAACCCGTGGAACTCACCAACATTATTGTTGACAAAACTCGTTATGCATGTGTTTCAGGTAACTAAATGGAGGGCCACAGAGATTTGAGGGAAGGGTTCGAGCAAGCACTGCGTGGTACCACTTTGATGGGTTTCCCTTGTTAATCTCATGTTGTTTGATTTCGAGAGTACTAGACAATATTCTTTTTTGTTAACGCTATGGTGACGTTTTAAATAATTAATGACAATATCCATCTCTTACAGTGGTACTATTTAAATAAATTGTGTGTTGCTTGAACCTTGTGCTTGAAAACCTTTCGGTCGTCGCATCCCCGTGTTTCCATCTTTGCGGGGTTTCACATTATCTATCGGGGGTTGAGTGGTTCTAATTAAATCGGTTCTTGAAAACCTCCCGATTTATTATTTATCTCTTTATCAAGCTCCTATGGCGGTGATTCAAGGCATTGAAGCTATCATGAGGCGATTTTTGTGGGCCGGTTCAAGTGAAGAAAGAAAAATACCATGGGTTGCTTGGGAAGTGGTCGTTGGTCCAAAAGATGCGGGAGGTTTGGGCATCAATAGATTGCAAGATATAAATGACGCTCTCCTTCTTAAATGGACATGGCGTTTTAAAAAGGAAGGGAAATGCTTATGGAAAAAGGTTATAGTTGGATGTAATGGGTCGAATAGAGCTTGTACCATGCTTCCTTGTAGTTCCTCAGCTAGCGGTTGTTGGAAAGGAATAGTGAAACTGGGCCTAAAAAAGCTTGTAATGGGAGAGAGTTAAATAGTTACTTTATTCCTAAGGTTGGAGATGGGTCATCTATAAATTTCTGGACGGATACTTGGTTAAGGGAAGAACCATTGCGTTTCATTTACCGAATCTGTTCAGGCTTGAAAAAAAGAAATGGTCTTTAATTTCTGATCGGGTGCAGCAAGCTCACAGTCCTGCAGATCTGTCTTGGGAGTGGAGGTCGCATCCGGCTTATGTTGAGGAAGTGAATGAATTGTTCCAGCTATTGTCCGATGTTCATGACTATCAATGGCATATGGGTCACGATCGCTTGTCATGGACAGGAGATAAGAATGGGTGTTAAAGTGTTAGAATGGCAAAAAAAACTGATTTATGCCAAACCGACAACTTCAACCGACTCGAACATGAAAATGGAAACGGTGACGCCATTGAAATGTAAAATTATGGGGTGGCGAGCTAACCTTGATCGGCTTCCTACAAAACTGCAGTTAATCAAACGAGGGGTCTACATAGAAGATGTCTTGTGTGTTCTTTGTAATGCGGAGACGACTACCCACTTGTTTACAGGGTGTTTATTCTCTTCGGAAGTTTGGGTTCGGGTTGAGTCGTGGTGTAAACTAAGTCCAATTTTTGCTTTTGATGTGAAAGATCTTGTGACCTTGGCGGAGACTCATACGAAGACTAAACAGGAAAGATACGTTCTAGAGGCATCATATTTACCACAATGTGGGTCATTTGGAACGAGCAAAATTCTAGAGTCCTCAACGGAAAGTCCAGGAGAGCTATCGAGGTTATGCATACTATCAAATCCGTGTCTTTCTTTTGGATTAGACATGGATCTAGATTAAAAGGTATCGATTGGTGTAATTTTCCTTTAAACTTGATGTAAGCTCGTTTGGCCCGGTGGTCTCCGTTTTAAAAACCAGTTATGACGTTTTTATTTGAATGAAATTTATCCTAAGAAAAAGGTCATAGCCATCAATACATAGACGAAGTCACGGGAAAAACAATTTGCCAAAAGTCACCCTTAGGAACTCATAAATACTAAAATAAAGACTACAGTTGTCATTAAATAATTAATTCAATTATTTTATTATTATTTAAAAAGACCTTAAATACCATTGACTCCTTTTTTCAAAGATTCACGAATATGTAAACGGGTACAAACAAGCCGAAACAAACCATTTGGACGTGGGAGGATTGGGTCTCTTTCAACGTTCCGATCACGTAGGTGTAGCTAACGTTTTTACTTTGTAGTTGTATGGGCGATGTAATGGTCTAGTATCTTACTAGGCCTCCGTTTTATGTAAATATTTGGGTGATGAATGAAAGAACGAAGTTTGCCGATCAAAAAAAAATGTAAACGGGTACAAGAAATATATTATATTATGTTATTCAATTAAATTTTAAATATACATTTTTAATGCCTAATAAAAGCTAAGGCACCTAAGTAAATCGCCGCTCAAATATATCAATTGCCAAGAAATCGAGATACTTGATTGGGGCCATTTTATACGCTACCCTAGTCTTATGGATTAGTCGCAACGAGAGGGTCTTTAACGGCAAGGCAATCCCTTTTACAAAAGGTTTGGAAGATGTTAAAGATGTGTCGCTTCTTTGGCTGTCAAACTGCTCAAAGAAATCGAGACAACTGATTGGTGCCATTTTCTATGCTACCATTGTTACAAAAGTTTTGGAAGATGTTAAAAATGTGTCGCTCCTTTAGCTGTCAAACCGCTCAAAGATACCGATTGCAGAATGGATACAGTGGGATAATTTTAATCCAGCTCTATGATCCATTTGTTGTTGTCTCTGTATAACTGTGTTTGCTCTTGTTTGTTTTGATTAACTCACGCTGATTGTCTGTCACCAAATCTAAAGAAAACCCAACGTCCAAAGCAGTGGCGAATCCAGGAAGGATTTCCATGGGGTTCCTTTCATAAATTTTCAATATTTGGGTTCCCGGGAACCCCCTATGGATCCGCCAGCCACTGGTACAAAGATCCAATATGGTAAAACCTTAAACACCTCGTGACATTTTGTCTCGAACAATACTATAGCCAACGACCTCCCTAACATTTTGTCTCGAACAATATTATAGCCAACGACCTCGCTTATATTAAAGTTATTGGATACATTAATTTTTTATTTTTTTTTTCACTACCGATTTCCATTATAATATTAAAACCGACAACTTTTACAAGTGGGAGGCGGGTAAACGGGCTACAAGTTGCGCCGCTACCCACTTTTGAATAGAAAAACCAACTCTATTAAAAATAAAAGTTAGGTCCTTCGTTGCTGGGGAGTTACTCTTACCACCTTTTACATTAAATCAACGTTTTGAATATAATAAAAGTAATTAGTCAATTAGTCCAAACAAAATCGAATATCAGATCTGGTTATCTGAAGCATCTTCTAAATTACCATTTACACCCTTCAACTTATACCAAATGTACAAAATACACCCCTCAACAATCTAAAAATAAAAAAAAAGTCATATTCTCTTTTCCTAGCATTGACCTTAGAAAACTGTGCAAAGTGCTCACGGACCACATATGTGTTCCCTTACTTTGACTGAACCGACAGACCGGTCAAACCCATCGGTACCAACGACGGCGCGTGACGGTGTTCTCCGTCGTATGTCACCAGAAGCATCTTTGAATCGTCGGTTGCTAACTCCACGCGCTTCCTCGCTGGACATCCTTTTCCGGTTATGCATTTGTAATACACTCTGCACATTCAAAATCAGAATCTAATTCAGAAATCAATCACTAATGTAACTAGGAGATATCGTTAATTGATTAATAATAATAATAATAATAATTACCGTGGATAAGGTGAACCGTCGATCTTCTTCTCGCCGTACTTTTTCCATGAGTAATCATCAGCAGGTATACTCGTAACCTTAGATCCAATAATCGGAACTCTCCTAATTTCACGTTTTGATCCACTTTTCCTGAGATAACAATAACAAAACCAACATGTTTATCAGTTTAAAGTTTACAAACACTAGGCGGCGTAAGATAGATAATAAGCATAGTAATTTGCTAACGTACGCCGTAACCGAATACGCACCTTCTCTTGCTACAACAATGGCAACCGCTTCTTCCAGATCCATGTACGGAAGCAACAGGACGGTCAGCGCTGCACCTTTTCCGGTGAGTCGCCGGTAGCGGTGGCTTTTTGGAAGAAAACGTTAACGCCGGAGATACAATACCTAACGACGACGAAAACTGTTTACCGTTAGAAACACTTCCATCTATGTTACCACTGACAGAAGATGATACTACAGACAAGGACGACGAACTCGTTGACGGAGACGACGTCGTTTCAGTCACCGACTTGTTTAATAAACATTTGTTTGGTACAATTGTTTTGTCTTCCGATTGTGAAGAGGTTGAAGGTGCTTGAGTGTTTACAGTGAAGGACGAGGGTGCACGGCGGAAGCGTGCGTGACCAGTACGTTTTAACGAAGAAACGGAAACATTATGAAAATTGTGATCACTACTTGATAGCTGAAACATAAGATTTAGATGATGGTCTATAGATTGAAGTCCTACGAAATCAACGGCCATTGTTGTTTAATGTTTAAGAGCAAGAGATAGAAAGAGAGAAGAGGGAGAATTGATTGATGAGAGAGAAGAGGGGAGAGAGGGGTTATATGATTTATAAGGTTGAATTGGGAAAGTGTGGTCAATGAGATGAGATGATGATCGGACGGTGGAGAATGGTTTGACTTATGTACAGCGTAATAAAGAGATGGAAGAAGGCTAGTGGAGGGGAATAGGGCATAAAGTCAAACGAGGACTATAAGACTATGGGGTATGGGAAGGGGAAAGCTTCGGGAAAGCCTATGTGGCATTTTCCCCGAAGGGGAACACCGCCCCCCCCGAGCCATCTTCGGTGCCCACGGGAGAATCTCCCCGATCTCCCCGTCCCTCCTCCCAAGAAAAAGTTGACCGTTTGAAACTTGGAAATGAACGTTGGGCCTTTTAATTTTGCAACGGATACTTTTTAAAAAAAAAAAAAAAAAAGTTTTCCCTATATACTTTATTTATTTAACACTTTTACATTCAAAACAATACACTCCAATACAACAAACAACCAAAACACAAACAAAATATTAATCCTTTCATCTATTTTTTTATAAAAATTCATGGATCCAAGACGCCCCTTCAACCCGAACACACCCGTTAATCAACCACCATTCGGTTTTCCCTCGACACCCGGTACACCCTCGTCACAACCTTTTCCCGGGTTTAACACCCAACCCGGGTTTAATCCTTGGCAAATGCAAGTTCAACATCACCAATGGCACATGCCACAACATCAATGGCAACCTCAACCCCAAACCCAAACCCAACCCGAGCACGATTTTGTTTCTTTGGCCTCCCATGATGATCACGTGCCCGAAACCCAAGTCCCTCCTCCCATAACCGAACCGGCCCGTACCAAAAAAACTACCAAAAAAGGAGGAAAAAAACGTGCCCAAGATGAAGGTCCGAGTACGAGGGCGGATCCCATTCATTGGGAGCCCAACGAGTTGGAGGCGTTGGCCAAAGCTTGGGTTATCACTTCTACCGACCCTATTCTAGGTAAAAGTTTAATTTTTTTTTTAAAAATTTTCGATTTTATTAATGTTTTTGGCAAAAACCCACTGTTTTATTTTATTTATTTTTTTTTTTTTGTTTTTCCGGTTTTTTAACTCACTGTTTTGTTTTTTTTTTTTTCTTTTTTTTCGTTTTTCTTTTTACAAACCTTCTGTTTGTTTTTTTTTTTTTTTTTTGTTTATAATTATTAAGTTTTTAATGTTTACTAACTTTTTTAATAATATTTGTAGCTACAAATCGTAAAAGGGACGGCTTTTGGAACCAAGTGGTTAAGGAGTTTTACAAGTTGTTACAACGTGA
The DNA here is from genome assembly GCA_032199755.1 of Ambrosia artemisiifolia. NCBI lineage: Eukaryota > Viridiplantae > Streptophyta > Magnoliopsida > Asterales > Asteraceae > Ambrosia > Ambrosia artemisiifolia. Next base: position 13,184,884 of record CM063514.1, read on the forward strand.
ACAAAACCGAACCACGCACTCGGTTAGTAGCAAGTGTAGGGAAATGATGGGAAAATGTCAAGGTTTTGCGGGTTACCATCAACATGCTTGGATTAATCGTACCACGGGTCAAAGTGACGAGAACGTCTTGAAGGTGGCTCTTGAAACATACGCCGACAAGAACGGGGCGTTTGGGTTGATGAAACCGTATGACATTTTCTCGAAGTGTGAAAAATTCAAGGTTGTGGAAAATGAGGTGGAAAAAGCAAAGAGGTCGAAAACGAGCACATCGGGGAGTTATAGTGGTGGTCGGTCGGATGCTCGTTGTACTATCAACATCAATGACGACCCGGAGTTTGAAGACGAGGCGCCTACACCGCGTTCTGTGAGGCCGCCTGGAAGGGACACCGCCAAGAAAGCGGCATCGGGCGGAAAAGGAAAGCGTGTCGAAACCGGTTCTGGTTCCGGTTCAAAAGAGGTGAAAGATAAGGCGGTGGAGAAAATTGAGTTGTTGCTTCAAAACTTTAACGAGTTTAAACAGGAGCAAACGGAGAGGTACTTGGAAAGAAAGAAGGAGAAAGAAGAGGCGAGGGCGAGGGATATTGAGAGGCTAAACATGGAAAAAAAAGAGAAAGAAGAAACGGCGGCGAGGGAAGCGATGAGGCTAGAGTTGGAAAGAAAGCGGCTCGAAATGGAGATGTCGAGACAAGAAGCAACGGAGTTGGCGTTGATGCAAGCTCCTCTCGATAACCTTACGGAGGAGGAACGTAAGGTGGCGGCGAAAGTTAAGGATAATATTATCAAAAGATGGCTCGGGGGATCGATGAATATGTAGTGTTTTAATTATTTATTTTCGGGTTTTTTTTTTATTTCTATGTAATTTTCGGTTTTTTTTTTTAATTTCTATGTAATTTTCGTTTTTTTTTAAGTTAAATGTAATGTGTTTTTTAATTTTAATGAAAAAAATATTAATGAAAAATAAAATCAATAAAATATATCAATAAAATAAATCAAAAAGAAAATAATAAAAAAAGGAAGGGGGAAGGGGAACCATTTCCCCTAGAAGGGGGAGGAAAAGGGGAAAATGAGGTGGCGCTTATGTGGACAAGGGGAAGGAAGGGGGAAGGGGAACCACACCCCATAGTCTAATATAATAAGTTGAATGAATGCATACGTAGCTTGGTAGCTGGAAACCAATGCGTTTGGACTTTCAATGTCAAGGAAATTTAATAATAACGACAAATGTATTGATAAAATTGTAGGTGTACAAGTGACTCGTGATGACTAAAAATAGCTTAAGGCATGTGTAGTGGAGGGATGTTATGGGTAATAAAGTAATAGAAGGGGTTTTTATGGGGCGTTATGAAAAAAGAGAGGTTAGTGAGAAGAGGCGTTATTAGGCTTTATAAATGTTAAGTAATCATTGTTTTTTTTTTTTGAACGGCCAATAAATTGGAATCACTCACGGAACACTGGAGTATCATCGTGCCACCAGTGTTGCCACGCGATCATATTCCACCACCAAATCACCAATTCAGGAGGAAACTCATAATTATGAGAAAACCGCCTTTGTGAGATTCGAACCCAGGACCTTATGGCCCCTAAGTCTTATCTCACCACCAAAATTTGTTAGGATCAAATACATAATGAAAGAAAAATAGAAAGTCGTAAGAAGGGTATCAAACGGACTCCGATTGAACTCATTCAAGCGGCATTGAAATCGTTTTATCAAACCCTACGACGTTAGTTTTTAGGTCTTCGTTTTTTTTGGGTTTTAGCTTGTAGTTTTTAGAATATGCGTTATATCATTTATGTACCATTGTGTCTTTTTTTCTTATTTTCATCATTGTGTCATTTTTTCAATTCATTGTGTCTTTTTTCTTCAGCATTGTATTATATTTTTTTGGCATTGTGTTATATTTTGTGGCTCATTGTGTCATATTTCATGATCTATTGTGGTTTTTGTATCATTCTCACCCTTCTCATTTTTGTTACATTGTATAGAATAACTTGACCCTATTGTTTATTGTTATTATTATTAATATTATTATTAACCCCAATGTTCATTTTTGGCTTTTAGGTTGCAATTTTCAAACTATAAGGTCCATTACTGCACTTTACCCAATTCTTCCCCATCTTCTTCTTCAACCTGCAACTCATCTTCTTCTTCAACTTACCCCAATGTTCATTCAAATCCCTCCAACCCTTGCCTTTCTTTCATTCAGGTTCATCATCAACATAATAATAATAATAATAATAATAATAATAATAATAATAATAATATAAAGTCTCGTCCTTCTAGCCTTAACGCTCATTATGTACACAACGGATTGGCCCAAAACGCCCCCCATAGCGCTCAGTAGGCAGTGTTCCCCGGCGCTATGGGACCCAAAGCGCCACCACTACGCATACACTAAAGTCACGTATTTTGTTTTTTCTAAAATGCGGTACATATTTTAACTAGATTATAAATTGTTGATGTTTAAGGTGGACTTTCAACGCAACTATGATTCGGTTAATTGGAAATTTCTCCTTACGATTATGGGGTTTATGAACTTCCCTTCCAGATGGATTAATTGGATTATTGGCTGCCTTAATTCGGCTAGGGGGTCGGTTATCATTAATAGTTCGCCGACGGAAGAATTCGCCTTCAAACGTGGGCTTCACCAAGGAGATCCGCTCTCCCCGTTCCTTTTTCTAATTGTTATGGAGGTTCTTAATATGTTAATGACTAAGGTTGTCAACCCTGACTTATTTCAAGGTGTTCAGCTTCCTAATAATGGCCCGCGCTTATCACACCTTTGTTATGCGGACGATGTCATATATGTCAGGGAATGGTCAAAACAGAATGCTTTAAGCCTTTCTCGCTTTCTAAGACGCTTAAATTTGATATTGGAACTCAAGGTCAATCATGAAAAGTTAATGTGGGTAACGATGAGATTGGTGAAATGGCCGACATTCGTTCCTGCAAAGCCGATTCATTCCCATTCAATTAATAGGCATCCTAATTGGCGTCAATATGAAACTATCCAAAATTGGGATCCAATCCTTAATAAGATCAAAAGGAAACTCTCATTGTGGAAGGCGGAGACTTTATCATTTGCGGGCCGTATTACTTTAGCCAAGGCTGTCCTCGGTAGTGTCCCATCGTATTTGATGTCTCTTTTCGTTGCCCCTAAAGGTGTGATTAAACAGGTTGAAAGGATTCGGCGTGACTTTGTTTGGGGTAAATCCTTGAATGGGCCTAAAATTCATCGGATTAAGTGGAATAACATGGTTAGACCGAAAAGCTTGGGGGGTTCGGTGTGGGAGGTGTGGAAGATTTCAACGCGGCGATGATAACAATATGGTGGTGGCGCTTCAAAGACGATTTGATGCAACTTTGGGTCGATGTGGTTAAAGCCATTCATTGTTCTAGGGTTGACAATCTTATTGTTCCGGTTAAGAAGTCGTTACGTAGTAATTGGAAAGATATCTTGGGGTGGATAAAGTGCTTTCTAAAGCCGGTATTTCGCTGCACAATAGCTTGAAGGTGACAGTGGGAGACGGTTCCAAAACTCTTTTTTGGAAATGTTGATGCATAAGTGTGGCTATCGCTTTGGATTATACAAGAAATGGCGTTTTATGTTGAAGATTAGAAGAATATGAAGCCCATTCGACCTGTCGTGGGGTCGAATGAGAATGAAGAAGGTCGAACAAAGAGTTTGTTTATGTTTTTGTATTAGTTGGAGCCCTGTAAGGGTCGAACGAGTCCTTTCGACCTCTGCAAGGGTCGAATGAGGATGTCTATATATAGTTTTGTTTGTTTTGCAGGTTTAGGACGTCTGGTCATTTGTGTGCGTGAAGTGTGTGTTTTCTAGAGAGTGTCTAGAAGGTTCTGAATTAGGTTTTCATTGTAATCTAAGTCTTTATTTGATTAATATCAATTGATTATCAATGGAAATGATTATTAAAATGGATTTCTTTGTGTTATGATTTGTTGATTATCATTTTGCATGTGATCTAGGGTTTCCGCACCTAGATTACTCTACTTGTGTGATAAACTAGTTGATTTCTTACAATCTGATCCTTTACAGGAAAGATTGTTGGGTGCTAAGTGATCCTTTAAAAGTTAGATTCCCGGATTTATACCGCATGGCGCTGTTCAAAGACGGTTTTGTTGCGGATCATTTGGTTAATGTTGATGGTTCGTTGTAGTGGAAAATTCATTGGCTGCCGGAGTTTGCTCAGTCGGTGTCTCAGTCCTTGTCCGAGTCGCTGCTGGTGGTTTTGAATGGGTTCAGTAGAAAGGTGGGGGTAGATCAGTGGGTTTGGGTTAGTAATCTGGATGGTGGGTTTTCGGTCAAACGGGTCAGATTGGTTTAGCATCAACAGGAGGTTCAAGACCATGCTCCCTTCATTTATAAATGGAACTCATGGGCGCCTAGCAAAAGTAACTATCTGATGTGGAGGGTTCTCCTCGGAAGAGTCGCTTCGAAGGTTGATCTTGCATATAAAGGAATGATGCTGCCGAATAGTTGCTGTGATAGATGCGGCTGCAGTGATGAAGATATCGATCATTTATTCCTCAAGTGTCTTTGGGCGAAGAGCATTTGGTAGAAAATTTTGGTTTGGGTTCGCATTCCTTTTCCGATGTCGGGTGCGACTATCAAGGAGATGATATCGAGTGTTGTGGATTCCTCGGGGTCGAAGAGATGGAAGAAAGTTGTTGGTATGGTTCTGATTGCTACCGTCTCGCGGATTTGGCACGCCCGTAACTTGAAAGTGTTCGAGAATTCTTTCATTCCTACTACCAAATCCGTTGAGCTCATAAAAGAATAAAAGAAGACGCCTATACATGGATTGCTAACCGAACGAAGCTTGTTGTTCCGAATTGGGAGAAGTGGGTCGAATTTGATATTCTAGATATGTTGTGAGTCGTTTGTTGTTTTTGCGGTTTTGCGGTTGTATGTTTGTTGTCACCATCTTGGTGGGCCTATATATATATAGTATGAGTATATACAAGAAACCCAAGTTATATGGTAAACTCTTGAAACCCAAGTTGTGGCTATAATGAAGCCACATCACCACAATCCAAAACCAATATAATAATAAGATAAGGGTAGTGAGGTAATTTTACCTCTAGAATCTTTTGACAAACCCTAGGAAATCTCCATTAAAGTACAAAAGAAGGTTGTACCCTGCAAAGTTGTTCACGTGCCCCCATGTTTTTACCAACCCACACCCCACACCATTTCCTGTGTAAATCTAAAAGATAAAATCATATCATCTTCATTTTTTTCTCATTTTCTTTTTCCCCAATGGATTTTAACATCCAAGATCCACCTTCAAACATGTTTCCGTCATTTCCATCTCCTCCACGCGGTCTGATTCTCAACAACTTTGCAGCCGATGTCACTTTGGCAGGTTTGTGTATGAAACAACTCGTACACAGTTTTTTTCCTCTATTTTTCATACATATGACGTGGTTACTAAGTTGTCACACGTATGTCTGCATATGCAATGTTCGGAGATGGAGAGCCGTCGTCGGTTGCATTTGACAGTTCTACGGTCTATCCGCCCTTAAGTGGTATTACCAGCCATTCTGGAGGAGCAGTTGATTCAGCAATTTCTAGTCCTCATCTATTTTGTATTTCATCCATTTTAGGTTCTATCAATTTTATAACAACTATCTTCAACATGCGTGGACCTGGAATGACTATGCATAGATCACCCCTATTTGTGTGGTCCGTTCCAGTGACAGCATTCCCACTTTTATTATCACTTCCGGTACTGGCAGGGGCAATTACCATGTTATTAACCGATCGAAACTTTAATACAACCTTTTCTGATCCCGCTGGGGGGAGACCCCATATTATACCAGCATCTCTTTCAGTTCTTCGGTCATCCAGAGGTGTATATTCCCATTCTGCCTGGATCCGATATCATAAGTCATATCGTTTCGACTTTTTCGGGAAAACCAGTCTTCGGGTATCTAGGCATGGTTTATGCCATGATCAGTATAGGTGTTCCTGGATCTCTTGTTTAGGCTCATCATATGTTTACTGTGGGCTTAGACGTTGATACTCGTGCCTACTTCACCGCAGCTACCATGATCATAGCTGTCCCCACTGGAATCAAAATCTTTAGTTGGATCGCTACCATGTGGGGGGGTTCGATACAATACAAAAAACCCATGTTATTTGTTGTAGGGTCCATCTTCTTATTCACCATGGGGGGGCTCACTGGAATAGTTTCGGCAAATTATGGGATGGGATTACACCATGATCTTAGGTGTCTCCTTCTTTCCTTACTATTTTCATGCGCTCTGTCTTTGTTCAGATTACGCTCTTTGTTTTGGTTTGACTCTGGCTCCCGTTTCCTCCTTCTTTTTATATGCTTTTTTTCCCATTGCTAGTTGCGGGAGGCATTCTGCATCCCGTCATAGCCCGGTGTGATGCGGGGAACGCTTCCCCCCCCCACTTAGTCCACCAGCGCAGCCTCTTCCTCAACCGGAGACGTCGCCGGTACCTAAGCCTGTCCTTGTCGTGATCCCGCAATTGCCCGAACCTCTACGTATGGTCTCCACTATACAGGCTCAATTACTGGTGGAACAATATGTAGAAGCTGCCTTGGTGAGTGATGGGTTTCACCCCTCACATGATGAAGTAGAAGGTAATTTTTTTTTTTGTATTTTTTACGTATTTTGAGTAGTGTTTTTAGTTAAGTTGCGTCTCTTCTTTTTCTGTGTTATGGTATATGTTCACCATTCTTCTCCAAGATCACAGTTTTTTATACGATGATTATGTTCTTGTAACATAGTTTTTTTTCTACATTATAGAGTTTTGTTGTGGGGGATGTTTTTTTTTACTTTTATGTTTTATGATTCAGTAAATTCTATTATGCGTGCAGATGCCACATTTTACCAAAAAGGGGTGGTGTTTTTACGTTTTTAATATATGGTTATTATGATTCCTTATGGCGGTGTGTTTTTTTTACTGTATAGTGTTATGTTTGTATCACATATGATATTTCTTGTGTTTTTGAATTAACATGTGTTTACCTTTTTCCCCCATGGATAGTATTACTGTATAGTGTTATATTATTGTGTAGTGTTACTTTTATAGTGTTCTGTTTAGTATAGTTTTAATACTAGTTTTTGGAATTAACAAGTGTTAACAAAGTTTTTACACGCTAGTATGTAGCTGAATGGGTTGGTAACACATGTTAACAGGTCATCTATTTTTTGTTTTAATACTAGTTTTTGGAATTAACAAGTGTTAACAAGGTTTTTACACGTCAGTATGTAGACGATGATTTGGGTAATAGTTTATACTACTACATTTTGGTGATTAACATACGTTAAATAAATTTTTGCACAACACACACCATAAACCTTATTAAACCTTATAAAACTTCCATAAAAAACATGTTTTGGTAACATATGTTAACATCTCATACATGTTTTCCTGGGGGGCAGCACCACAGATGTTGATTTTTGAGTAAGATTTTATACCACTAGATTTTTTGAGCTAACATGCGTTAAATCACTTTTCTTAAGTCAACCTGGTAGACGATGCTTTGGTAACATATGTTAACACAATTTCTGTACATTTCATCTATGGGTTTTTTGTTTAGGACCACAGATGATGATTTGAATAACAGTTGAAACCACTAGATGATTCAGATTAACATGCGTTAGATCACTTTTTTAAGTCATTATGATATATGATGTTTTTGCTAACACATGTTAACAAAAATTTATGCAGGTGTTAATGAAGACCTCCCCCCCCCCCCCCCCCGCGCATTACTTGATTGAAACTCCCAACGGAACCAGGTTTTGGATTCCAAACGTTGTCCATAAACACATACCCACTGTTGGTCAATCGTTTGATAGCTTTGACGCAGCTATGGTGATGTACAAAGATTATGCCGACCAGGCCGGTTTCTCAGTCAAAAAGGGCCAGACGAAAGTATGGAAGGGTATCGCCGCACACAAATACTTTCTGTGTAACAAAGCTGGGAAACCGCAGAAGGGTAGGGTGTTTGACACACTATCTGAGCAAGCAATGATTCACACGAACACAACTTTCATTCAGTGTGATTCTAGAGTTACTAGATTTATTTTGTTAAAATGCTCAATAGTTTGTAATGACACTTTATAATAACGTGTGTTAATAGTGTGTGTGCTTTATTTCTCAGTAAACTTATGAAATGAAAACTATAGGGCTAAACAAGACAAAAAAAGGCTGACAAAATAAACACAACTTTAACATATGTCACCAAATAACACATGTTAACCTCTTATGCAACATTAACACATGTTAACCTTTCATGCAGTTCATTTGAATGTCATGGGTAGGTTTTTGTGTGGTTCAATAGTTTGTAATGATACTTTGTAATAACGTGTGTTAATAGTTTGTATATTTTATTTCTCAGTAAACTTATGAAGTAAAAACTATAGTGGTAAGCAAGACATAAAAAAGGGCTGACATTAAATACAAGTTTAATAAATGTTACCAAATAACACATGTTAACCTCTCATGCAACATTAACACATGTTACCCTTTACATGCAGTTTATATGAATGTCTCGGGGTAGGTTTATCTCTTGTTCAATAGTTTGTAATGATACTTTGTAATAACACGTGTGAATTTACTACTTGTGTCACTGACATTCCATTAGCATGGTGGACTATAGACCAGCTTTCACGTTCACTCTTTACCATAGGGATGGCAATGGGTCGGGTTTGGGACGGGTTTAGGTAATCCCAACCCCATACCCGATTAGGTATGCTTGTCCCAAACCCGGCCCAAAACCCGTCAGGTTTATGTCGGGTAAATACCCATCGGGTATACCCGCGGGTTTCTGGTAAACCCATTAATTTTTAAAACTTACTCATTGAGTATATCCGACCAAAAACCCAACGGGCATCTATTAGGTAACTATTAAGCAATTACATTTAGCATTATTAAATATACATGTAAATGATTACAATGTATAAATATAAAATACTTAAATTATATAAAAATAATCAAAGACATAGATAACAAATACTATGCACTATTTTTTTTTTTTTTTGTAATTTTAGCAAAAGATGACAATGTAGATAGACAATTGGATATATTATGCATACATATTTAAAAAGATATATTAGAAATTATATTGGGTATCTAATCGTGTAAACGAGTATACTTTATCAGGTAATCGGGTCGGGTAAATGGGTATATCATCAAATCCCAAACCCGTCCCAAACCCACGAAAAAATTAAAAATTAATCCCATACCCGGACCCATACCCGATTACCCGACCCCAAACCCGTCCCAAATGTGTCGGGTTTCGGGTTTACCCATCGGGTTCGGGTTTGATTGTCATCCCTACTTTACCAAACCACATGTGTTAACCTATTATGAGACGTCTTAATAATGTGTGTTAATAGTTTGTATGTTATGTTTACTTATTTCTTTTGTAAACTTATGAAGTGAAAACAGGAATGGTTAGAAAGACAAAAAGGTTGACAAATGATACAAGTTTAACATATGTTACCACACCACTCATACTAACAAATGTTAGATCTTCTCATGGGTATATGGGGGCAACAGGTTTAATAAACTTTATACACGTCAGTATGTTGCTGAATGGGATGGTAACATATGTTAACAGGTCATCTTTTTTTGTTTTAATACTAGTTTTTGGAATTAACAAGTGTTAACAAGGTTTTTACACGTCAGTATGTAGACGATGATTTAGGTAATAGTTTATACTACTACATTTTGGTGATTAACATGCGTTAAATAAATTTTTGCACAACACACACCACAAACCTTATTAAACCTTATAAAACCTCCTTAAAAAAACATGTTTTGGTAACACATGTTAACATCTCATACATGTTTTGCTGGGGGCAGCACCACAGATGTTGATTTTTGAGTAAGATTTTATACCACTAGATTTTTCGAGCTAACATGCGTTAAATCACTTTTCTTAAGTCAACCTGGTAGACGATGCTTTGGTAACATATGTTAACACATTTTTTTGTACATTTCATCTATGGGTTTTTTGTTTAGCACCACAGATGATGATTTGAATAACAGTTGATACCACTAGATGATTCAGATTAACATGCGTTAGATCACTTTTTTAAGTCAATATGCTATATGATGGTTTTGCTAACACATGTTAACAAAATTTTATGCAGGTGTTAATGAAGACCCCCCCTAGGTTTTGGATTCCAAACGTTGTCCATAAATACATACCCACTGTTGGTCAATCGTTTGATAGCTTTGACGCAACTATGGTGATGTACAAAGATTATGCCGACCAGGCCGGTTTCTCAGTCAAAAAGGGCCAAATGAAGGTATGGAAGGGTATCGCCACACACAAATACTTTCTGTGTAACAAAGCTGGGAAACCGCAGAAGGGTAGGGTGTTTGACACACTATCTGAGCAAGCAATGATTCACATGAACACAACTTTCATTCAGTGTGATTGTAGAGTTACTAGATTTATTTTGTTAAAGTGGTCAATAGTGTGTAATGACACTTTATAATAACGTGTGTTAATGGTGTGTGTGCTTTATTTCTCAGTAAACTTATGAAGTGAAAACTATAGGGCTAAACAAGAAAAAAATATGCTGACAAAATAAACACAAGTTTAACATATGTTACCAAATAACACATGTTAACCTCTTATGCAACATTAACACATGTTAACCTTCCATGCAGTTCATTTGAATGTCATGGGTAGGTTTTTGTGTGGTTCAATAGTTTGTAATGATACTTTGTAATAATGTGTGTTAATAGTTTGTATATTTTATTTCTCAGTAAACTTGTGAAGTAAAAACTATAGTGGTAAGCAAGACATAAAAAAAGGGCTGACATTAAATATAAGTTTAATAAATGTTACCAAATAACGCATGTTAACCTCTCATTCAACATTAACACATGTTACCCTCTATATGCAGTTTATATGAATGTCTTGGGGTAGGTTTATCTCTTGTTCAATAGTTTCTAATGATACTTTGTAATAACACGTGTTACCAAATCACATGTGTTAACCTATTATGACACGTCTTAATAATGTGTGTTAATAGTTTGTATGCTATGTTTACTTATTTCTTTTGTAAACTTATGAAGTGAAAACAGGAGTGGTAAGAAAGACAAAAAGGTTGACAAATGATACAGGTTTAACATATGTTACCACACCACTCATACTAAAAATGTTAGATCTTGTCATGGGTATATGGGGGCAACAGGTTTAACAAAGTTTTTACACGTCAGTATGTTGTTGAATGGGTTGGTAACACATGTTAACAGGTAGGAGAGAGATGATGTGACATAACTCATTATAATAATATTTTCTTAAACAAAAAGTAGGAGAAATGAGAGAGATGATGATGTTGACTTTAAAAAGTTAGGATAGAGGGTATGACATGACTTTGAAAAAGTAGGAGAGAGGGTGTGACATGACCCTAAAGCAACTTTACCAAATTACCTTTATTTGTACTTGCCCTATTATAATAATATTTTCTTAATAAAAAAGTCTTCACATTTAATCCTTGCCCTTGATCAAATACAATGGATGGCTAGGATAGGGTTTCCAAGGTTTACCATCTAACAATGGGTTTCCACATTATCCACACCCTATATATATATTGAAAACCCTCTTGAGTTAAGAAAACTTTGAAAATCCATGTAAAAAGCATCTAAAGAAACTTTTTTTTTGAAAAAATTACACAAGGTAACATACATGTTATTAAACGTTTTGGGCCAAAAAAATTAAAATAGCGCCGAGGGAATTTTTTTTTTTAAAAAAAAAATAAACAACGCAAATTTTGTAACAGCGTTGGTAACATATGTTAGAAAGCAGAAAACATATGTTACCAGCGCTGTAACATATGTTAACATATGTTTTGGGCCAAAAAAATTAAAAAAGTAATAAAATATATGTTATGTTGTAACATAAAAATTAATATACTATAATATTAGAAAACAACAATTATAACCATGTGAATTAGAATGAAGATGTATATTTAAAAAAAATATATATGTTTGGATGAGGAGCAGAGCTAAAAACAATGATTACAGAGTGTGATTAAGACGGTGGTCTTGAAGGTGTGACTTTTTTTTTTAAATGAGTGGTTTTAACCTGTTTTGCTCTTGATGAAAATAGAATTCCTAGTTTAAACATGATTAGTGACTTGCCTATATATGATTAATGAATTACCTGAACATAGTTTGTTATTTTTTCCTGTATGAACAAAAACCCACCAAAAAAAGTCGTTTTTGTAACTCAGTGAGGCAAACAACACATGAGTCTTACATAAACTATGTTAATTAGCAAGGCGTTTGTGCTATTTTAGTAACTCGGTGAAGCAAACAACAACACAATCACGGCGAAGCTATGTCAAGGGCTATATTCCTATTTTATCACTCAAGGTGCCATGACAGGTCTTAGGGCAGGAGCCTTAAAAAATATACTAATCAGAAAAGCATTTATTTTATTCCCCATACAAACAACTAGAAAATCATGACGAAGCTGTGTTAAGGGCCAGATTCATGGTTCATCACTCATGGTTCTAGGACAAGTCTTAACACAGGAGCCTAAGGTTACTCCAATCACTCCATCAAGCACACAAGGAAGAAGAAAGGTAAACAACACAAAAAAATATGAAGTAACATAGCCACAGAACACGTAAACAATCAAATAACTGAAAATATAAAAAAAAACACTCAAACACCGGTACCACGAACCCGACCAAATGCTTCTAAACACAATAAGCAACCAAAAAAAGGTTGAAACAATCTCACCAACATTACCCAAGTTAGGGTTTCTCCAACACTGTTATCCTTTGATTGGGGATGACAACAAGCAAGCTACGATTTTCATGACCCCTAACATATCGCCTTGAATATTCCTGCAAATTAACCATAATCGTTAAACCATAACTTAGAGGCGCTACGGTTGCAACCAATGTTGCCATACCAGATAGCAGGCCCTCATCATTGTGGAAAGAAGCTACAAAAAGAAGAAGCAACTATAATCAACATCCGAAAACAATCATCATCGACAAAAGACCAAAACATCCCCAAAGCAAACATCATTGACAATAGAAAAAAAACATCCCAAAACAACAATCACCAACAACAGACAAAAAGGCAATACGAAAAATCATGAACAATAGACGAAAAACAGGCCAAAACATAAAAAAAAACCCACATCACAAACAATAGATCCAAGCATGCAAAAACAACAATCGTCCAAAAACAACCAAAACACAAAGCATATATAAAGATGACCAGCTGCCATAGACAGCCGGAAGAAACACGAAAACAAACATCATTGACAAAAGACCAAAACAACAGCAAAACAAAAATCATCCACAACAGACGAAACGTCCCAAAACAAAAACCATCAACAACATAGCAAAACAGAAAAATAACTATCAACAACAACAAAATCAACAAACCAAACGACCAAGAAACATCATCAACAACACTGATGTAAAATGTGAATTAATTTTTTTTTACACACCGATGTAAAAACTGGTAACTTCACCGTAAAAAAATGAAAAAAAAATTTACAATGGGTTTACACTGGTTTAAAAGGTACAACATACCAATGTTGACTTTTATAAGAAAAGGAACTAGGTGAAATCCCGTGTGATACACACGGGAGACCGAGTCCCAAAATTAAGCCCTGTTTAGTAAAAGACAACATTAAGAACCATTCGTCTGTTCCGAAAAACACTTGTTTAGCACCGTCTGTTTATTTCTTAAAAAAACATAAACACAACAGTTGTTATGGTCTGTTTAGTAAAAGCTAAATTAATCAACGATTTATTGTTGAAAAGAAAAACTGTATTTCGTAAGGTTTGTTCTTTCATGATACCAGTTAATAATACTGATCAGATGTTTAACAGAAATAATTATACAGACGGATTAAACCTCTGTTGAGATAACAGAAATAATTATACAGACGAATTAAAGGTCTGTTTAATAGAATACAAAACTTAATACGATTCAATTTACCATCACAAAACATAAAGAATCATAATCTTTAAAGACATAGAAAACTAAAAACATAAATAAACACAATCAAACTTTAAACATCAAAATACATAGCTAGTTAAAGGAATTAATAAACTTAAGCTTCAATTCCATTGAAGCTTCAAGTTGTGCATGTAGATCTTTCAATTTTCCCAAAAAATCTACGTCTCTACTCCCGGCTTCTGAATTGTACAACAAAGCCAAATCACGAATAGCAGTTGAAGGCATAGACTTGAAAATCCTTTGCACATCATCTCGCTCAAACGTGCCCAAGTGCAAATTGTCAAAACAAATCTTCAAATCTCTTGTAGTCTTCAAATCTTGATAGTACTGTGCTCTAATTTGACTAACAACAAATTCAATAATTTCATGTTCTTGGTTATTAGTTAGGGCAGCCATTGATGCTATTGATGAAGACTGAAATGTAAATGTTAAGATGGTTTATTATGAAATTCGTGATTTGTTTACTAATTTATACATTTAAAACGCGTGAAAATGAAAAGTCATAGCATAATATAGTTATTATACTTGGGTTAACGTGTTAAACGGAAACTTTTGTTATAAGGATTATTTAATTTAAAAACGCTTAGAGTATCTGAACAGTGTATACAACTTGGGAAACGAACAGACAAAATAATAAATTATTTGTTGTGCAAATCGAAGATTTCAATAATTATATCAAATATCGAGTGAAATTAATTTTTTTTTTGTTTCAAGATAGATAAATAAATAATTTTTACAACTGCGAGGTGGGTAAACGGGCTACAACTTACTACTGAAAATTACACTAACCTCAAAATTATAATCATTAACTTTGGAATTCACGCCAATGAAACTGTTACAATGACAAGAAGAAAATGAACAGACGAATGAAAATAATTGTTGTATAAACAGATATTAGAAACAAACAATTAATTTTAATGTTCAACAGAAATTACATTACACTGTCTATCAAAATCTGTTGAGTAATCAACAACTTTGTGAAACAATAGTTATACGATTCAACCATATTTGTACAATTTCATAATTTCAATTAAACATTAAATTTAACAAAAATAAATACAAAATGGTAGACTTATAAAAGATTAAATACAAATATCTCTAAAAAAACTACGTTAATAACAACATAATTACAATATGTGAGTTATAAAACTACTTGAAATACAAGCAAAAATAAAAAAAATCTTTCTATCAACGAAACTCTAGAGAATGATATTTCTTGTCAGCATCATCAGAACAAGAGAAGAAGAAGCAAAAACAATGAAAAGAAGAAACAAAAAAAACATATTATTTCACATACACCCATGTCTATTTATTAAGACCATAGAGGTGCATATGGATAAAAATAACATTTTTCTTTGATTGTAAGAATCTTCAGAGAAAAGAAACTCCAACTTCAAAGCCAACCATTAATTGATAATACATTTTTCTTTTATTGTAAGAATTTTCGAGATGATTGGTGGTAGAAAATTTAAAGGAAATAAGATTATCATGGAGATGTGGAAGATAGATTTGTTTTTCTAATGCTTCAATGGATATAAACTTGCAAACTGAAATGAATATTTACAGCACTATATATAGACTGAAGAAATTACTATAATAAAATATAACAATAATAAAAATAATAAACTAATATTGTTAACAAAGTAACTTAAAAATCGTAATCATTAATTTTGCGCCTTTTTATAATATCTATTGCATGACAATTTCTCTTTATGTAATTTATTTTATTATATATGCTTGATAACATCTTTAAATGAAGTGCGTTAATTTATAAAAATTTAAAAACAGTGTGTTTAAAATACTGTTAATTGAAACAGATGTAAAATCAATTGTTGTAGAACGAAAGTAAATTTCAAAACTGAATACCATAACTAACGATTTTTCCAATATATATTTAAAAAAAATTACTATATCTGTGAGAATATATATATAAATATTATTTACGAGACAACACTATTAATGATAAACAACGCTTTTAGTCAAATTTTGAAGTAATAATTTCTAATATGTTTTTGTAACATCGTTTTAAGAAATAATAACAGTGTGTTTTGCGGAAAATCTTAATTGTACAATACTGAAAAAAACTATATACCAATAAAACTCATCATTCGAATTCGAATTGCGTAATATTACTTACAATATGAGAATAAGCAAAGATACAAAATACAACATACAGCCAAAACAACACAAAACGAAACATGGTTACAAAAATACAAAATAGAAGTACATTGAACAAAAGAAGAAACAATTACATTGAAAAAAGAAGTACAAGACAACGCCTACTATTTAAAGTTGATGCAGTTGTAAAAGCCTTAAATATTAAAAAGATCATCTGTCTTTTTCTTCTTCGTCAGCAAGACACGAACTTAGAAGTTATGATCTCCTTGTTCCAATGCAAATATTGAAACCAAGAAACTTGAATTCCAAAAAAGAAGACAATCTCTTTCTTAGTCATCTTCCTGGCGCAAGAAAAATTCCTCATGATGGCCTCCTTTTATTGTATGAATGACGAAAAACATGAATTCCAACTTTCTTACCAACGGATTGCTGGTAATCTATTTTGCTTTGATTGTAAGAATCTTTCGAAAATTTGTGCAAATACAATTGACAGTAATATCATTACGAATATTGATTGAAGAGATGTATAAAGATGAAAAATGAAATATTGAAAGTTCCTCCCCTTTTATAAAATAAATAGATATACTAAGTATTCGTAAAGTTGGTTTTCAACTTTATCAGTTAGCTTTCAAGTAAACCTAAAGTTGGAACTTACTTTTGGGATTTTTTTATTTATTTTTTATTTGATGAAACACAATTCAACACAAAAATAATAATAAAAAAATGTTAATAAAATATAACCTCAAAAATCGTAATCATAATTTTTTTTCTTTTTTATAACAAATTCAGAAGTAGTTAATTTATTGTAATTTATTTTTTGAAAATTGTATTTTATTTTTATTTAAGAATCCATTTTTTTAATAAAAATAATGAATATTTGTACAAAGATAAAAATTTGATGTTTTACATTTTTTGTATTATTATAAGTGTTTAATTTCTGTTTTATCTAACTTTCTTTTTTTTGTTTTATAACCATCTGTTATACAAAACAGAATTTACAACCTGTATTTATTATCAAATGATACCACAGTACTTTAATGCTGTAAACGTGGTAGATGAAAAACTACATTTACATGTGTCAGCTGTAAAATGTATACACTTGCAATTTAAACGTCACTCCGCAAAGTGTATAATACATGTAGCATACCGTTTTAAAAGTTATTTTCTATTCACACAATATATATATATATATATATATATATATATATGAACATTCAGCAACAACAACTGTAATTTGTCAAAACAACCGTAATGAAAAAAGATATAACAATAAAACTCACCATTCCAATTACATAATTTTAATTACAATACCAGAATAAAAAAACATACAAAATACAAAATACAGCCGAAACACCACAAAACGAAAAATGGTTACAAATATACAAAAAAGAAGTGCTCATACAAAAAACTCAAATACGACAGCAAAAGAGAACTAATACAAACTAAAACATCTCTTCTATAAAACAAAAACAAAAACAAAAATGCAAAACACAGCTGAAACAAAACAAAACAAAACCACAAGACTATTAGCTCTAAAAAAAAAAAAGAAAACATATACAATAATATGGCTCTAGGTAGCGGAAAAATTAGAGACATATTATTTAAATACAGACCCATCACATTTTGGATAGGCTTCCTTATTATAACAAAATAGCTAATATTTTCCTTTGATTGTAAGAATTTTCAGGCAACATCAATTCAGACTTCATTAGCAACCAGTTATTGCCAATACCTTTTTTTTTCAAACCCACAATTTTAGAGAAGACTAAGGGTACGTAATTTAAATGAAATAACATTATATACTGAAGATATAGATGGTTGGTTTACTTGTCAATAGTATTAGAAGCTTGCAAACTGAAATGAAGACATCCTCGCCTTTTATAGACTGGGAAAATAGATATATACGTACTACAATTAATAACTACATTTATTATTACATGACAGACTTTTTTAACCAATGACATAAACTTTACTCATACAACAAAAAAATCATAAAACATTTGATGACTTGACAACAGATGTTGATACACAACTGTAATAAATTAGAATTATCTACTGAAGGATAATACAACCTACATTTTTTAAATAGACTTTTTAATGAATATCAAACAAAATAACTATGAATTTAAATTACACCAGTCTTTTCAAATTCATAATTAGTAACAGTCGCTAGACCCCTAAAAGTCTTTGCTGGACAATCTACACCTGAACTATGTAGATGAAATCTGACAGAAAATACAGGTGCAATTAATGCTAAATGTACTTATTTATAAAAACAAAAAAAAAGTTACCATTTTTATTCATAATATTTTTTATTAATAATATATGATGTTTTAAATTATTAATATGACTATTATCATTATTTTCAAATTCATAATAATTACAAACAGTCCGCACAGCCCTAAAAGTCTTTGATAACAACCGTAGAGATGAAGGATCTAGATGGAAAGATTATATAAATTTACACATTATTATTTTTATATATTAATTAAACAATTAAAACTATTTTTTAAAGAAAGTAAATTGAATATTTAGTTTCCAAAAAATATAAAATTTCATCATTGTAACTAATATTTTAAAGAAAGTAATTTGAATATTTACTTTCCACTCATTTAGATTATTATAACGATCTGTTTCATAATGTTTATCAGCAACAATTCATAAACATGTATTAATATTTTTTATTAACAATGTCTAATAATATTTTTTATTTACAATATATTATGTTTTAAATTATTAATATGAATATCATCATTAGTTTCAATTACATAGTAATAAATTTCATATTGAAACCTATTCTAACTTCAAAGCTATGTGTAATTTGCCGACCTACAAACAGATGTTTTCAAACAACTGTAATACATTACAATTTTGAAGTGAAGGATGATGTAACCAGAATTTTAAAACAGACACTGTAAAACTTAACTTGGAATCAATATCTAACCAAATAACTATAAATTTAAATTAAATCAGTATTTCAAATTCATAATAATTACAACAGTCCGCATAGCGCTAAAAGTTTTTGATGGCCACTGTAGACATGAAGGATCTAGATGGAAAGATAACATAAATTTACACATGATTATTTTTATGTTAATTAAACGATTAAAACTATTGTCCTTAAATGATTTGAAGTCTTTTATTGTAAGCGTAGTAATATTTTTTATTGACAATGTATTATGTTTTAAATTATTAATATGAGTATTATCATTATTTTCAAATTCATAATAATTACAAACAGTCCGCACAGCCCTAAAAGTCTTTGATGGCCACCGTAGAGATGAAGGATCTAGATGGAAAGATTACGTAAATTTACAAATTATTATTTTTTATATATTAATTAAACAATTAAAACTATTGTTTAAAGAAAGTAAATTTAATATTTAGTTTCCAAAAAATTAAAAATTTCATCATTTTAAATGATATTTTAAAGAAAGTAATTTGAATAATTACTTTCCACTCATTCAGATTATTATAACGATCTGTTTCTTAATGTTTATCAAAAACAATTCATAAACATGTATTAATATTTTTTATTAACAATGTCTAATAATATTTTTTATTACAATGTATTATGTTTTAAATTATTAATATCAATATTATCATTAGTTTCAATTACATAGTAATAAACTTCATGTGTAATTTATCGACCTACAAACATATGTTTTCAAACAACTGTAATCCATTATAATTTTGAAGTCAAGGATGATGTCACCAGAATTTTAAAACAGACTCTACAAAACTTAACTTGCAATCAATATCTAACCAAATAACTATAAATTTAAATTAAATCAGTGTTTTCAATTTCATAATAATTACAGCGATCCATACAGCCCTAAAAGTCTTTGATGGCCACTATAGAGATAAAGGATCTAGATGGAAAGATAACATAAATTTACACATTATTATTTTTATGTTAATTACACGATTAAAACTATTGTTCTCACAAATGATTTGGAGTCTTTAATTGTAAGTATAACTTTATAAAATGAACATATATTTTGTAGCAATAAAAATTGTACTAAAATATCAGCATTTATAAAAGGTGTAATTATTATAATTTTTATGAAGACTTATTATAATTTTTAAAGATATACTAATGTTTTAAATATATATTGGAAAAATCTAAAGATAGCGTTTTAGGGCTATTGACTTCCAGTACTCCCCCCGTCCCATTAGAAGTGTCCATATTCCCTTTTTTATTTGTCCCATTTCATGTGTCCACTTTACAAAATTATTAGCCAACTTCCAAATTTACCCTTAAAAACACAACTAAAATAAACAAAGAATATGATGGACCCACATATGACAAGGGTATTATTGTCATTTGACAAGGAAAAAAAGCAATCATTTAATATGCCTAAAACTTTGTGTTTTTCAAACTAAGACACTTCTAATGAGACGGAGGGAGTAATAATCGTTACCTTGAAATTCGAATTTTAAAGAGACTTTATATTTTTTAGTTAAATATTTGTCTGTCAAAACTGAATATGTACATATTTCTATTGATTGGTACAAATAAAAATTAACATATTTATTTACTGAAAGTATAGATTAACACATATTATACATCTAAAAAATTAACATATCTATTTACACGTATCCTTTTGATTTACATACTTATTTATCAAAAAAGTATAACTCTAAAAAATTAACATATAATTTGTACCAATAAAAATTCTACAAAAATATCAGCATCTATAAAACGTTTAATTTACGTTTTTAATGAAGACTTTATTATACTTTAGTGGGAAGATCTGTTTTACAACATCTGTTTACTTTTCAACAGATCTTAAGAAAACATCTCAAACACAATTTCATGTTTATACTACAAAATATACTACAAAATATTTACAAAGATGTTTTGAACATATACAGATATTAAAGAACCAATAACAAAATGAAAATAATTCTTATACTAATCTTCGGAAAACTTGAAACTGACGCTGCTAATACATTCAAACCAACTTTGAATATAACATGTCTTTATACACGCACCAGTCTTGAACACATATTTGTTTCTTTCGCTGTAAAGAATCTCAAAAAGAGAAACCTTGAACAGAAAAAAAACATTCACGGTTATGCTACAACTACAACCCTTTAAAAAAAAGTTAACAAATAACAATTTCAACAAACATACCTGCTGATAAGAACATTATCCGGGAACCACAAAAGCAGAAGTAGACGCAGACGACTTCCTCAAAAGATAAGCATAGTGGCGTAAAAGCATAATTGCAATCTGGAAAGACTCCCGGGTGCATAACCTAACGCCTCTATCTGTTAACGGTCAAATATTGTCAGAAACACTAAATCAAGCATCACTCAATTTAATCAAACACATATGATAAACAGAAAAAGATTAACACGCATTAAACACTCGAATACATGGATTGAAAAAGGTAAACACATACCCCATTCTGAGTTTGACGCTGCCGATCTACAACTGTTGGTAATCGTATGACGCATATTTTCCTTTGATTGTAAGAATCTTCCAAAGTGGAACCTTTTTGAAGGTAAATAATCTGGTTGCTGATTAAGGAGACAAAAGCTTGAGGCTCACTGAAAAAAGAAAACGGATAAATTTTATTCTTATTGATATGATCGCTTAGAATTAGTTTTCCTGATAGTCGAATCCTTCAACATGAACTTGAGTGTGAGAGAAGCAGCTGTTACGGTTTAAAAATTATGCGAGAGATTTAATAATTGTCTGAGAGAAAAAGAGGGACATGATGCCTTTATATAGTTGTGTAACGGGGTGTCGAGTTTGAAATTTGAATTTCAATTTAGAGTTCAAATTTAAAACCAACATTCGTTCAAAACTCTGTTGAGGCAAGTGGGATTCTTACCGCTGTTCAGGCAAGTGGGTACGAAACAGCTGTTTTTAATAACTACTGTTGTAATATCTTATTTTAGTTATTTTAGATGTTTTATAATATCTCAAAAAAATATTTACATCTACCATTAGTAACAATTACATAGTAATAAATTTCATATTGAAACCTATTCTAACTTCACATGTACTTGTAATATAACGACTTGGAAATTGATGTTTTCAAACAACTGTCATCCATTAAATTTTTTTAGTTGTTTTATAATAGTAAAAAAAATATTTACATCTACATTAATTACAACCGTATTTTGCAAGTTTCAATCTAGGTTGTTGAGCTGTTTTCTGATCATTATAGGGTTTTAGGGCTGTTGACTTTCAGTAATGATCATTACCTTGAAACTCAAATTTTAAAGAGACTTTATAATATCTCAAAAAAATATTTACATCTACCATTAGTAACAATTACATAGTAATAAACTTCATATTGAAACCTATTCTAAGTTCAAAGGTACGTGTAATATAACGACTTGGAAATTGATGTTTTCAAACAACTATCATCCATTAAATTTTTTTAGTTGTTTTATAATAGTGCAAAAAAATATTTACATCTACATTAATTACAACTGTATTTTGCAAGTTTCAATCTAGGTTGTTGAGCTGTTTTTTGATCATTATAGAATTTAGGGCTATTGACTTCCAGTAATAATCATTACCTTGAAACTCAAATTTTAAAGAGACTTTATATTTTTTAGTTACATATTTATTTATCAAAAATGAATATGTACATATTGATTGGTAGAAATAAAAATCCACATATTTATTTACTGAAGCTCATGATGAAGACTTATTATACCTCTAAAAAATTAACATATTTATTTACACGTATAAATCCACACGTAGATTTATCAAAAAAGTACAACTCTAAAAAATTAACATATAATTTGTACCAAAAAAAATTCTACAAAAATATCAGCATCTATAAAACGTGTAATTATAATTTTGAATGAAGACTTATTATACTTTAGTGAGAACATCTGTTTACCTATAAACAGATCTTAAGAAAACATCTCAAACGCAATTTCATGTTTATACTTTCAAGAATATACTACAGAATATACAAAAAACTAATAACAAAATGAAAATAATTCTTTTACTAATCTTCAGAAAACTTGAAGCTGACGCAGCTAATACATTCAAATCAACTTTGAATATAACATGTCTTTATACACGCATAAGTCTTGAACACCTATTCCTTTCTTTCGCTGTAAAGAATATCAAAAACACAAACCTTGAACAGAAAAAAATATTCACAGTTATGCTCCAAATACAATGTTTGAAAAAAAAAGAAGTTAAGAAATAAGAATTTCAACAAACATACCTTTTGATAAACACAACCGCGGGAACCACAAAAGCGGAAGTAGACGCAGACGACTTTCTCAAAAGATAAGCATAGAGGCGTAAAAGCATTATTGCAATCTGGAACGACTCTAGAGTGCCTAAAGCTACGCCTCTATCTGTTAACGGTCAAATATTGACAAAAACACTAAATCAAGCATCACTCAAATTAATCAAACACACATGCTAAACAGAAAAAGATTAACACGCATTAAACACTCGAATACATGCCTTGAAAAGATAAACACATGCCCATCTTGAGTTTGACGCTGCCGATCTACATCCGCTGGTAATCGTATAACGAATATTTTCATTTGATTGTAAGAATCTACCAAAGTGGAACCTTTTTCAACGTAAATAATCTGGTTGGTGATTAAAGAGACAAAAGATTGAGGCTCACTGAAAAAAGAAAACGGATAAATTTTATTGTTATTGATATGATCGGTTAGAATTAGTTTACCTGATAGTCGAATCATTCAACATGAGCTTGAATGTGAGAGAAGCAGTTGTTAGGGTTTACAAATTATGGGAGAGATTTAATAATTGTCTGAGAGAAAAGAGGGACATGATGCCTTTATATAGTTGTGTGACGGCATGTCCAGTTTGAAATTTGAATTTCAGTTTGGAGCTCAAATTTAAAACCACCACTCGTTGAAAAGGCTGTTGATGAAAGTGGGATTATTACCGCTGCTCAGGCAAGTGGGTACGAAACAGCTGTTTTTAAACTCACCAACAACGGTGCTTTAACGTGGCCCACGTATTATTTGTGAATATTTTAAGGCGGTTTGTGACGTCAGGTTTTGCATCACGCAGGCATTGGTGGCCTGCCTGAGCTGTTGACACGTCAGCTTTATGACGTCACTCACGACTCTCCTATTATTGAAAGTATAGATATTACCTTCAATATTTTATTATCTTTTAATTTACAACCACACATTCTTTTTTGATTTAATTAAGTGTGTGGTTATAAAAGTGAGTTCTTTAGTTCTTTCAACTCAACCATGTTCTCGTTTTACCCTTTCCCTATATATATATATATATATATAGGGAAAAGATATTTTGGAAACCCACTTGAGTTGAGAAAACCTTTGAAAACCCATGTAAAAAACCATTATTGTTTTTTGAAAAAATAACCAATGTAAAATAATGTTTTTAAGCATTTTGGGCAAAAAAAATAACAAAAGCGCCGATTGGATTTTTTTTAAAAAAATAAACAAAGTTGCTAAAAAAACATATGTTTTCAGCTATTTTCCTATGTTTGTAGCAACTTTGTTTATTTTTTAAAAAAAAATCCATCTCTTCTTTTTTTATTTTTTTGGCCCAAAACGCTTACAAACATGTACTTTACATTTGTTATTTTTTTCAAAGAAAAAAATTGTTTTTTACATGGTTTTTCAAAGGTTTTCTCAACTCAAGCGGGTTTTCATTTTATAATTGACCTATATATATAGATATATGGGTTAGGATATTTTGGAAACCCATCCTTATTCGGTAAACTCTGGAAACTCTGACTTCCCAAATTTTTTTTTTTTTTTGAAAAAAATAGGGCAAGTAATATACATGATTTTAAGCATTTTGGCCAAAAAAATTTAAACAGCGCCAAGTGTTTTTTTTTTAAATAAAATAAAATTTTGACTAACACATGTTAAGCGAAAATAACAGGTGTTAACCATATGTTAATTATATGTTAACAGTAGACGTTTTTTATTTTAAAAAAAAAAACCGTTCGGCGCTTTTTCGATTTTTTTGGCTCAAAAAGCTTAAAAAAAAATGTATATTACATACCCTAAAATTTTCATAAAAAAAACTCGGGAAGTTAGAGTTTCCAGAGTTTACCATATAACAAGGGTTTTCTCTATATACTTCCATATATATATATATATATATATATATTATATATATATATATATATATATATCAAGACTTGGCCCAAGCCCGAAGGCTTAGGAGCAAGTCTGTGTCAGGCAACCCATCGTGGGGGCTTAGGCCAATCCTCTGCATAATGCGAGGGGCATGGCTGACAGCCCAACTTGTGTTTTAGCCTTTATAAACGAATTTTTAACCAAGTTTTCTCATAATATAAACCCTAATTTGCTCTAAACATCCGTTATTGAAAACACAACCTCCAAAACCTCTGCCATTAATTTAATCTAAGGATTTAAGAATATGACTAATACTTAGCTACATGCAACAATTTGGACAATTGATTGACACCTAAGCGTGTAACATCACTTTGTAAATGGTATGGTATGACAACACTATTATTCGAGCAATGTAGTACACTTAAAAAAACTCATTATTTTTATGATAAAAAATACATCAAAAACATAAACATTTTAAAGAGAGAAAAAACTTAATTTTATGATATTTTTTAAATTGTCAAATATATAAAAGTTATTTATATTTGAAAAAATTAGTAAAATTAGTAAATTGTTTCAACTACCTCTGTCATTAATAGTCTCATACATACACCGTCACTTTTGGTACTTTTGGTGGAGTATTGCAGAATGGTTGAAGATACAAGAGCTTAAAGATGAAAGGCTGGCTGCATCGATCATTAAAGCTTGTTGGGAGATTAACGGTGACTCAAAAAAGAAAAAGGTGGTTTATGCACTGGCGCTTTTGGTAGTTTGGAAATTATGGATCAAGAGAAATGACAAGGTTTTTAGAAATGTGTCAACCACAACTACGACATTGATGGAAGAAATAAAGCTCGAGACGTATTGGTGGATGATCAAAAGGGCGAAGATAACGAGTTTGGAGAAAGCAAAGTGGTTGGATTTTTCTTTATTTGATAATGGTTAATTATATTATAGGGGTTCGACGGTGGAATTTATATGGTTATTGTAGATATGTAACGGGTCGGCCCAGGTAGCTTCTTGCTAAATGTGCCTGGGTGTCGATGGATTGTACTCTTGTTGGTGAAATGAAAATTCCGTTTGATTGTTAAAAAAAACATACACCGTCACTTTCATACTGTTTTATATGCTTTTTAGTTTTTAGGTTAACATGTTATTGTATACAAATTACGCTCTTATGTAGTATCCGGACGCTAGTTAGTATAACCAATTATTAGAAAACTCTACATTAAACAATATCAAAATTCACGGTGTTTTTAAGTTTAGAGTAAACAGTAAAAGGGTATGTTTGGCAATGAGCTTTTAAGAGCTTTTAGGAGCTTCAAGCTTTTAAGAAAAAACTCCTACTCAATAAAAAGCCTTGTTTGGTTGAAGGAGCTGCAAGCTTTTAGTTTAGAGAAAAAAGCTCTATAGTGAAAAGCTACTAGTAATAGCGTTTAAGAAAAAGCTCTACTAGCTACAAGCTTTTAATTAGTAAATGACACAAATACCAATTCTATTTTAAAAATAAAATAAAAAACCTTCTTTACAAGCTTTTAATTATGCTCATTTTGGTCATTTTATATATTTTATTAAAAGCTCCAGCTACTCTGCCAAACACCAAAATATATTTAAAAAGTTTCCAGCTATCAGGCACCTGCCAAACATACCCAAGGTTTGGTCAGTTTTTCTATGCTTTTAAATCGGTTGTAAACCCTAAAAAGTAAAATCCCAAATCATCTGCAACAAAATCAAGTCATTCAATTTGTCTTCAACATAGTGTATTCATCATGGTGCATTGCTTATGTGGTTCACCAACTGTGCTTTGTACATCTTGGATGATCTGATTCATCAATCTAATCCAGCATAAATTCAGATCTGATTACAGTAATATATTTTTTTAACTTTTCTCAAATAAAACATGTCTAAAACCAGATAAAGGAACCAAATCAAGGGTAAAAACACAAACATATGATAAATTGCTATGACATAATTTAAAAAACAATCAGTTAAATGTCAAATGTAATCACAAAATCATATATCAAACTTGTTAGTGCGAACGATTCTTTCATATCAAACCTAGAATCTTTTTGTTCCAGATAAACAGAGATCAGTAAATCTTTTTGAAATCCAAAAATCGATTTAGAACCTAAATTCATATACCTTTATCGATCTTTGGGGGTGGTGGGTATTGGTGGTGTTTAGATATGCGATGGTTATGGTGGGGCTTCATGGTGGTGTTGGGTGTGGGGTTGGGTGGGGTGGTGGTGATGCTCGTTGGTGGTTTGGAGTCTGTGGGGATGGTGCTGATAGTGGTGGTTAGTGCTGATGGTGGTGAACGGTGGATGGTGGTAGTTGGTGCTTTGGGGAGTGGGGACTTTCTCAGTTGCTTGCTGAGTTTGGTCGTTGTTGTTTTATGTGTATTGATAAATTGAGATTGCCAGATTGGGTTGTCTTGCTTGTCAATATATATAGGGTTAGGATCAAATACACAGTGAAAGAAAAATAAGAATTCGTAGGAAGTGTATTAAACGGACTCCCATTGAACTTATTCAAGCGGCATTGGAACCGTCTCATCAAACCCTACGATCTTAGTTTTTAGGCTTTGCTTTTTTGGATTTTTAGGTTGTAATTTTTAGAAGTTACATTATATCATTGTGTCTTTTATGTAGCATTGTGACTTTTTCTTATTTTCATCATTGTGTTATTTTTAGGATTCATTGCATCTTTTTTCTTTAGCATTGTGTTATATTTTTCGGCATTGTGTTATATTTTGTGGCTCATTGTGTCATACATATTGTGTGATCTATTATGTTTTTTGTATTTTTCTCACCTTTCTCATTTTTATTACATTGTGTAGGATACATAACTTGGCCATATACATATAATAATTTCTTTAATGTAGAATGTTCAAAATACCCCTGACTTAATAGAAAAATAAATGGAGTTAGTGAATTTGATGATAATGACAACAAGTTGTAAACCTCAGGTGTCCAGTTGAAAAAAAAAACAAAAAATTAAACGTAAACAACAAAACTGATCAAATCTCAGAGACGATTTTGCCTATTTACTCTTAGGTTTAAGAAAATGACTTCTTTTAGTAAAGTAAGAATGAAACTTAAACATATTTTATAAATTTTACCATAAATCTGAAAATTCAAACATTACGATTAACATAATATTTGTAAGAACATTCACATATTGATCTAGTCTCCGTCTTAATTTTACAACTTAATACTTGAATATATTTTTCATCTCAAAGTCAAAATTTAATCACGATTAGACTACCTATATTTTTTAATTTGCGAATAAGCATTCAAATTCATATCGTCTATTAAACAATTATATGACCTAAAGAATATTAATTTTGCGTTAATGACTGAATATTTAAGACGGCTTTCTCACAAAACATGTGACTAAATATTTGTTTTCTGATGAGGATTTCTCTAGATGTCACTTTTCGACATATGGCACTCACTTAACCATTTTTAACTTCATAAAACTTATCTCTTTATCTACAACAAGGGTATTTGCCTCGCGCTTTGCGATCAGTATTAGTTCAGTTTGTTACAATATCAATATGATACACTACATGTACTCGATATAGAAATCGACACAACTTTTACATCGACAAAAAAAGGTAAAACGAACATGGTACCATCACCGATGTTGTTCGAACCATATTGACAGGATTATGTCGTTATGGTATAGGTACCAATATTCCTTTATCATCGCAGACAAAGTTGTATAATTAAAAAATATATATCAAGACCGAAAACCATAAAAAGAATATAATTATTAGTACCGATATTGTGCGGTATGGTAAGATAGAGACACGACTTAAGTTTATTGAAAGCAAAAACAATAAAAGTGTTCGATCGATATTGATTCAGTTTACTATGGTAACGACATGATATTCGTTACCAAACATGATTACTAATATCATCTAAAAAATCAATATTGTAAAATAAGTTATAAGAAAGATCACTGAAAGAAATAATATCCGAGATCCCTTAATATTTGCGCCACAATAAAATGCGATAAAAAAATTAATATATAATGACTCCAATTATATATGTGTAATGTAATTTGCTTAAAACTGTATTAATGATTTTTACGAACTACAAAGTCTTTTTTTCTGAATGATTTAAAAATTATCGTAAGTGTTAAATATACATTCAGTTGAGAAGAAAAAAAAAAGGAAAGAACATAATTAATATAAAAGTGTTTCTTCTAAAAGTGTTTGAGTGTTCAAGTTTTATAATGGACAAATATGTAGACTTAAGAAGAGATTTAGACAGCGTAACAAAATGTCATGCGCGAGCCAGGGATCAACACAATTTTTTTTTCTCAAATATGTCTTTTACTGAACTTGTAGTATTGTATTGTGCATGTTATTGAACCGCTTATTTAACCATGTCAAATGTGCCGTGTCATATATTTTAATGGGTGGATTATATTTAGTTGGGTTAAACATGTCATAGAACCGACTCATTAGACATGTATATGTTAGTTTTTATGTAAATGCCACTTTTAATGAAGTTGGTGTGTCATGTTCTAGTTCAATCGAGGTGTTAAAGTGTTCCATGACTAGCGTAACACTAACACATTGCTAATCTTAAAATAAGTTGCTCGTCATACAAAAACAATAGAAACTTCAATTTCAATACATCAAGATAATATTTTTAGTTTATACATACATACATACATACATACATACATATATACAGTACTAGATTATACCCGGAAACGTCCCGGGGTTGAGAAATCTAATATGACATATTAATTTTACATATGAAATAGAATGCTTCGCTTTACAGTTACATGCAAGAAAGCTTCGGGTAGCACCTAACCTAAAACAATTAAAAATGTATCTCCAATGTTAACGCATAACCTTAAACAATGTATAACTCTAATATTAATAATAATATCTAACCTAAAACAATGTATAACTCCAATGCTAACGCATGTTGAAAAAAGAATTCATATTTACTTATTTGAACATAATTAGTGACTTGTCTATACATGATTAATGAATTACCTGAACACTTTGTGTTTTTTTTTTCTGTATGAACAAAACCCCAAAAAAATAGTCGTTTTTTTTCGTTTTTTATATAGCACTATGGTACTCGTTGGAAAGATAATAAAACGCTCGTTAATTTGGTGTAATTTTTTTCTTTGAAAAATCTCGTATATAAAAGATATTAATGTTTAAAAATTATGGGAAGAAACATAATAGAGAAAAGTCCAATTTTATTTTTAAATTTTTTTTCCTAAAATATCTCAATGCCACATGGGATGACACATGGCACACTCAAAGAGGAGAATGCCTCTTTGAGTGCAATGTCATTAAAATGGCTTTGGTTTATTATATGTATAGATATTAATACATGCCAAATTCAACCATAGTTTTGATAGGTGTGAGGTAATCTAAGAAAATTTTATATTTATATAATTATATTTTAAAATTGGAAAAATATCTATAATCTATAACTATATACAAAGGAAAGAAGCACTCATGATGATATGACACTCACTGGTGCAATCTACCCCCCTCCCTATCCTCGATCTCCTCTCTCTCCTCCTGGCACCATTGTTGATGCCTCCCACTCCTTCTGCCACCACCGCCTCCTCCTTCTTTCTCCCTCTCCTCCACCAGCCGCCTACAAAATCCAAAATTATTCATACAACACTCTGTTTCACTTGTCCCCCGATCCATTCGATTCTCTTCCACCAGGTTCGCTTTTATTATTATTATTATTATTTGTATTCACATTAATTTTTATTAACTTCGATGTTATTTGATTATTCAAAGTGTTTTTTATAGTTTACGATTGGTTTTAGTTTTATTCAGTGTTGCAAAACAAGGCCGAGTTGACTGAGTACTCGCTCCAGGATAGGTCGCCAAGTATAGCCGAGTACTCCCCGCATAGGCCGATTTGAGGCCCGAGTACTCTCCCGATTAGGCCGAGTACTAGCTCCAAGGTAGATCGCCGAGTACAAGCCCAAACCTAGATCTCCTTACGTAGATCTAGGTCTTTGCGTCCTTATATCTATTTTCAGATGAATTTTGTAGATCTTTAGATTGTTTTTATTTGAGTACAGTGATAAATATGTTTGTTTATTTTTTTTATTTTGCATTACTAAATTATATGTCTAGGAACTAAAACCTTTTACAGAATAAAAATAATCCAGAATAGGAAGATTGCAGAATACGATCATTATGAAGGAAAGTAGGATAGTAAGGGTGGCGTCATTTGGTATTAGGGGCCTCGATTGATTTTTGGGGCTTTTGTTTATTTTGTTGAGATTTGTATGGCTATTTTCTTATGGGTATGTTTTAATAATTTTTAAAGCACTGACTGTTGTGAATTTGTGGATAAAGATTTGGTTTTTCTTATCAGTTTCAACTTTTGGTCAACTTTCTTGAATACTCTGTTTTTATGCAATCTTGATGATTACTAACTAAAAACCAGGGATTTTATAGACTGTTTCTTAATGGGGTTTTTGTTTTTCTTTGAAAGAACCGATTATTATCATCAGGTATGTGTGCTCATCTTCTGGTTGTATTTTTTATAAAACATTGTAATCTTTTGAATTCTCTTCGTTCATGTTCAAAATGATGATATTGTATAGTACTTATTTATTTGAAACACATTTGATGATGTTCATAAAATTGATTTATTTATGTTTTGTTTATTTAGTAATAGCTATATATCTATAACATGGTTTGTAATTGGTGCACATTTGATTAATTTAGTAGGTATTAATATTGAAATATGGTTTGTAATTTAGGATGACTTTGAAAAGAAAGTAACGTATAAAGATGATAAACAAGATTAGCAAGAAGGTCGAAGGATGAATATTTGCGAAGCATCTTGTGATTCTTTTTGGAAACCGACACACTTGAGGCAACATATGCAAAACCATTTGCATGAGGTATATTTAAAGTAGGGGTGAGCATAATATGGTCCGGTCTGAAAAAAACCAAGAACCGTACCTGGTCAAGACCGACACCAAACCGAGTATGCAGTAACAGGTCATTCATTCGGTTCTGATTTGTACACTTTTTCAGGCTCGGGTCGGTTCCGGTCCAGAAACACAATAAAACCGAGTACAACCTGCAGCACCGAACATAAAGAAAAAATGAGCCTATGCAACAATCCAGGTTACATATTAACCTAAAAATATAACATACAAATACAACGTACTCTTCATCATCTCAAGTCACTTGCACTCATTTTGATCATCAATTGGTTGTTGCTCCTTTCATCAGTTGACTTGATTGCTTCTTTTCTAGGAGTTGCTCCCTGCTATATTCTATTCAATCAATGCACAAATACAAAGTTATACAATCAACTTCTCAACAATCTAATCCGATGATATCATAAACACAACATCTATTTAACGCTTTTCATGTTCCAAACATCTTTTCAACGCACTGATATATACCAGTGTGGTTTGAGAATTGTTATTTGTTATCATATCCATATTGTTTGAAGCCTATTACTATACATGTAAGAAATTGAAGCCGTTTGATCAAGAATTTGTAGGGATGGGGCCAAGGATCTAATCAATAATTGATGAATCTGAACATCCTAAATGGGTTTGGTTTTTTTATGTTGTAACCGAAGGAACCACCGGTACAAGACTGAAGTCTGACCCATCTTCACAGTCTTGATTTCAGTTCCAGATTTATAGTATGGTCAGGTATCAGGTCGGTTCGGGTATTGGGCGGGTCAGGTCTTGTCGGTTCTTGTTGTTTGCTCACCCTTAATTTGAAGCAAATTGTTTAGTTGAATATGTTAGGAATTATAGGAGTCATTAGAATGTGAGAGATTTGATGAGTTTTTGTATAGTTGCAACTTTATTTAAGTGATTGTTTAGCTAGTTAGTGATTGGGTTTTAGATTAGGGAATATAGGAGTTAATACTAATTAAAATACTATGGACATGCAGTGATTAAGTGTGAGGGGTTGGAGATATGTGATTATGTTTATGTACTTTGACACTTTGAGTAGATCTTTGGGGTTAGGATCAAATACACATTGTAGGAAAAATAGGAAGTCGTAGGAAGGGTATCAAACGGACTCCGATTGAACTCATTCAAGCGGCAATAGAATCGTCTTATCGAACCCTTCAACGTTAGTTTTTAGGTCTTCGTTTTTTGGGGCTTTAGCTTGTAGTTTTTAGAATATGCGTTATATCATTGTGTCTTTTATGTACCATTGTGTCTTTTTCTTATTTTCATCATTGTGTCATTTTTTCAATTCATTGTGTCTTTTTTTCTTCAGCATTGTGTTATATTTTTTTGGCACTGTGTTATATTTTGTGGTTCACTGTGTCATATTTCATGATCTATTGTGTTTTTTGTATCCTTCTCACCCTTCTCATTTTTTGTAGCCTTTGTATAATAACTCAACCCTAGATCTTTGTCAGTAATAATTTTGAATTCAGCTGCATTGATGCTATATTTGAACTAGAATTTGTCTATCCTGAGACGCTCCCGTGATATAAACTAGTTTTATATATATATATATAGGGTAGAGATCATACGAGAACCAACTTTATTGTGAGAACCATGAGAACCAATGTGAACATGGGGCAATTTTGTAAATATCATTAAATTAAAAATCATACATAAGTTGACCTTCTAATCTGAAACCCTAAATCAAACACAAATGGTAACCTGTGTGAATACAAACCAGCAGCCATGGAACTCAACACTCCATACCCTCATTCATCTCCCATATTGCAAAACCCAATCCCATATTAACCAAATCCAAACATTAACAGGTCTACATCTAATCAAAACATCATCTAGATCCTTTGTTTGATTTAGAGCCGTTACTCTCTCCACCTCACGCCACCGTTTCTTCACCGTCCGCCGTCGATAGACCTTCGTCTGGAGTCCCGATGCTTCTAGACCTTTTCTCCGGCCGTCGTGGAGCATCATTGATCGTGAGCCAGAATGTAGCGCTGCAGATGAAGGATTACAGAGAGGCTTGGGGATATTGGCTTCTGGTTGTTGCTATAGAGACGTTGTGGAACCTTGCGTTTGTTGTGGTTTCGTTGGCTATTGTGTTTTGGATTGCGCGGGAAGAGACGAATGTAAGACTTAGGGTTTGGATATGCGGTTATGAGATGCAGTGTGTTGTCGATGTAGTGGTTTTGTTGATGGAGTATAAGAAAAGGAATAGGAGAGTATCAAGAGATCCAAATTCATCAGTTCCTGGTTTTACTACTAGCAGTGGTTCCAGCTCTAAGAATATTGATGGTTACTCCTCCAATCAGGTGATTTTAATACTAATTTTTTGTTTAATTTAAGTATAATAAGTTTATGATGTTTTAAATCTGAGAATTGTATCAGAAGCTTGTACCTTACTGGATTCAACAACGTTCATGGATGATTATATTTATTAAATGAAGTAAATGGTTCTACACACACTCGGTTAGGAGGATAGTTTGTGTTTTGGACGAGGTGACATTTTCTGATATGCACATGTCCATTAAGATTGTTAATGCACATGTGCAAAACGTAGTTTCTAATGTTAAAAGTAATGTTAAAGCACATACTGTTATAATTAGGCTATTAACAATAATGCACGTGTGCATTTGTTTTGTTGTATTTAACAAATTAATGTTGTTGCACATGTGCATTCAGGTTGAAATATCGGTTTTCTTATGCGTTTTTATTAATTGTAGCTAAGAGATAGAGAAAAAATTAAAAAAAAGTAACATTTGTATTACAATCGAGGGATAAAGGAACAAAAAGGTTACCAGATGCAAGTGAAGATAATGACACGATTGTTGATCAGAAAGTTGAATCAGGTTGGCATTATTATTTATTTAGTCCAGGTGTACTTGGTATTCACTTGTTCCCTGTATTAGTTACGTTGTTTATTTATTGTATAATCGAGCTCCGTGTGATCTCCCAGAAGCAGAAGTTGATAATGTAATGGATGTTTATCAGGAAGTTGTATCAGGTTGTTATTATTTATTTAGTAAATTTATATAGAAATGCACATGTGCATATGTGCATTTTTTCTTGTGAAATATTAAATATTGATTGTTTAAACACACAAATTATCTTGTATGCAGATATAGATTTAAGAAGAAAGATTTAAACGAGGTCAAATAAGCGGAAACATATTGTGACGGTGAATAATGATGGTATGTTGTTTTGCATAATATTTAACATAGATAGTTGAGTATGCACATGTGCATAATTATGGATGAACATGATATAATGTGTTTTTTTTTTTTGACAAATGTATGTGCAGATACAATTTCAAGAAAGAAAAAAACAGCAAAGAGTGTTAAAACGGTGGTAATGAAGTCAACTCAAAAGAAGGTTATCAATAAAGCAAATTGGCGTTTGAAACAAACACGTGTTACACCACATCAACTTTGGTTGGGGACAAGGAAATTGTCAAATAAACAAAGAAGTTTGTATAACATTTTGTGTAATGTATGTTTGGTTTAACATTTTTGTTATGTTGGTGAACGTGAGATTGTGAGATAATTAGAATGTTGTATGTAGGTGGTTAACATAGTTGGTTTGTAATATGGTTATTTTTTTGTTATCGTTTGTTTTATTGAGTTAATACGTTTGGTAGAGACTACATGTAGTTGTATGATAAAAACAAATTGGTATAAAAACTTTGTTATTTGAAGAATGATGCATGCATATATGTATGTCCGAAAGTTAAACCACTAAAAAATTCTAACAATATTAGTGAAATTCACATGTGCATGCAATACACGTTTCTTATTTTATAGGTCTTATATAGAGGTGTTTCAAGTTTATTCATGTTTGTTGTCATACACGTGTTTTATTTTCAATGTATGTTATAATATGCATGACTAAACACTTGACGAGTTCGAGTGTATTTTATATCTCACTTTGCGTCCATTTTATGATCATTGAATAGAATTTGTGACCCCTTATATATCTGTATCGCGTCCATTTTATAATCATTTAAGTATGGTAATTGACAATTCATTCAAAAGTGTGATTTAATAATGAAATGCACATGTGCATACGGTGTATTTCTGTATATATAACAGCGAAATGCACATGTGCATCAGGGATGACGTCATATGACATCACAACAGCCATTTTTTTTTAATTTTTTTTTAATTTTTTTTTCGAATTAATAATGCAAAATAATCATTTTGGTGTTTTTACTTTTTTTATTTTTTTATTTATTTAGGTTATATAATTTTTTTATTATTTTTTTATTTTTTTGATGGAGGGGTTTTTGTAGACACCCTTCATATTTACAAAAATGTCACCTGTTCACACTGGTTCTTTGGTTCTCTCCCTAAATGGTGGTTCTCAAATGATCCAAATCCTATATATATATATATATATATATAGTGTTAGGTTATTTTCAGAAGAAGGTTTTAGTGCGAGAAGTGCGAGAAGAAACCTAAATCTTTATTTTTATTAGTAATGGTTTATATATTTTTGAAGTTTTTACTTTTTATATATCATTGTTTATGTTATATATAAAAAAACCCATAGAATTAATGCAATTAAATGTTTTTTTAAAGTTTAAACTCTTTCTTACACATGTGTTATATTATGCGTAGGTAATGTTCCTACACAAAATTTGTACATGTGTAGGTTATATAAATTAATGGAATTACTTTATATACTTGTTTTATTTTCAACATAGATGAATAAACAACACATTTCAACAACTTCTTTATATTTTTATTTCTTTTAAAAATGATAAAAACGAATTGTTTATCTTCTTCTCGCACTTCTCGCATTAAAACATCTTCTGAAATGAACCATCCCCTATATATATATATATATATATATATATATATATATATATATATATATATATATATATATATATATATAGGATTTGGATCATTTGAGAACCACCATTTAGGGAGAGAACCAAAGAACCAGTGTGAACAGGTGACATTTTTGTAAATATGAAGGTGTCTACAAAAACCCCTCCATCAAAAAATAAAAAAAAATTATATAACCTAAATAAATAAAAAAATAAAAAAAATAAAAATACCAAAATGATTATTTTGCATTATTAATTCAAAAAAAATTAATAAAAATAAACAAAAATAATAAAAATAAAAAAAATAAAAAAAAATGCCTTGTGACGTCACATGACGTCATCGTGATGCACATGTGCATTTCGCTGTTATATATACAGAAATACACCGTATGCACATGTGCATTTCACTATTAAATCACACTTTTGAATGAATTGTCAATTACCATACTTAAATGATTATTAAATGGACGCGATACAGATATATAAGGGGTCACAAATTTTATTCAATGGTCATTAAATGGACGTAAAGTAAGATATAAAATACATTCGAACTCGTCAAGTGTTTAGTCATGCATATTATAACATAAATTGAAAATAAAACACGTGTATGACAACAAACATTAATAAAGAAACACCTCTATATAAGAAATATAAAATAGAAACGTGTACTGCATGCACATGTGCATTTCACAAATATAGTTAAATTTTTTTAGCGGTTTAACTTTCTGACTTATTTTTTAGGTATGGTGGGATGGGGGTGGTGTGGTGGGTTCAGGTTTTTGGGTGGTGGGGTTTAATTATAATCATGCACATGTGCATATGTCAATTTCATTATCATACCAATTTATATACGCTAAAATAATAGTTACAAACATAATCAACCTATCAACCACCATATAAGGCCACCCAAAATATACATATGTGCATGTATCATCCTTCAAATACAAAAGTTTTTATACCAATTTGTTTTTATCATACAACTACATGTAGTTTTTACAAAACGTATTAACTCAATAAAACAAACGATAACAAAAAAAATATATAACCATATTACAAACCAACTATGTTACCACTAACCACCTACCTACAAACTTTTAATTATCTCACAATCTCACGTCCACCAACAATGTCCCCTTCTATTGCTTATTTGTCCCTCCTCATATTCTTCCCCATTTACTTATCTTCTTTCAACACTCTTCACACTTCATTGTTATTTGTCCCTCCTCCTCTTCTTCCCCTTTTACTTATCTTCTTTCAACACTCCACACTTCATTGATACCTCATCTAACATCTCCCTTGTTTTTTCATCTGTCAACCTGAACATCGTATACTTCACAAATTTATCACATTGTTCGTTTGTTTAAACAACTAACAATTAACATTTATTAATTAACATGAAAAATATACATATATGCACATGTGCATATATGCACACATAAGAAAACCGATATTTCAACCTGAATGCACATGTGCAACAAAAATACTTTGTTAATTACAACAAAACAAATGCACATGTGCATTATTATTACTGACTTAATTATAACTGTATATGCTTTCACACTACTTTTACCATTACAAACTACGTTTTGCACATGTGCATTAACGATCTTAATGCACATGTGCATTCATAAGGTTATTAGGTAACATTCAGAGATGTTTGTGCTTCCTGATCAACGATTATGTCATCATCCTCAATCGCATCATGCAACTTTTTTTACCGTTTCTCCCTCGATTCTACCACAAAAGTTACCTTCTTCGATTTTTATCCCATCTTTAACTACAAATAATAAACAACACATAAGAAAATCAAAATTTCAATCTTAATGCACATGTGCATTAACGTTATTTTTTTCATTACTACATAACATATGAAGATGATCGTTAGAATGAATGATCGTAATGATAACAATAATGAAATCTTAATGCACATGTTTATGGGGTAATACAACCTCAAAAGAAAAATATACGTAGTACTTATGCATACTAATTTCACTACACTACTATAATATTCATTTTTTATATTGTTTTTCAGTGCTTTTAGTACTGTCAAGCTTTTTTCCTTGACCCTATAAAGAGTTCAAAGCAAAATACATTCACCCACTATAAAACATATCATCTTTATATGACTATGAAATACAATCATTCAACACACACTATCCAGCAACTTAATTAGTAGAAAGCAAGTAAAACTTATAATAACATTAGCATTTGTGTTAACAATGTCAAACATTTCATCGAGCAAGTGGTATGCACACTTTAAATACAACATAGAAATTAAGATACAAGTTTATTCAATTCACCTCAAAAACTTACCCTTAAAAACTTACCCTAAATAAGATCAAAATTTTTTTGGATCAAATGAATATAGCAATACAAATATGAACAGATATGAAGCAGTTGGTGAGGAAAGAGTTGACCTTAGGCTTCAAAATGTCAAAGTTGACTGGTATAGGAAGCTTGCGATTGCAACACTTATTCTACCAATTCAGACACATAGCTTTACAACAAGATAAACATTTTTCAGATACTTAAACAGTATTTTGAATCACACATCAGAACACACAAAAGGGTCTAATTAGTAGCTCTAATTCATAATGTCTAGAACCTATAATAATAAATCTGAAACAAAAATCAACTAGTATATCCCTAAATCAACTATAATAATTACAAAGGTGAACATACCTTTTCTCAGTTAGAAGGTTCCTATCTCAATGGCACTAGGGATTTGGATTTCATCGTATCAGCGAAGTTAGAGGCGGGTGACGGTACCGGTGAGGGAGGTGGGGTGAGCCGGGGCAGGTTGGATGGTGCCAGTGAGACGCGGTGGTGACGGTGGGCTAGAGAGAGCGCAGAGGAGAGAGAGCAGATGTGGATCCGCCACTAGGCGACGGCGGACGGTGGCGGTTATGATGACGGTGAACGGTGTCGGTTAGTGTGGTGTGTGGATCTATGGTTTCAGTCGCCTCTTTCTTGGGTTGATGATGGGTTTTTAGTTAATTATTCTATATATTTACTAAAATGCCATCTGTTCACATTGGTTCTTTGGTTCTCTCCCTAAAGTTGGTTCTCGTATGATCCCTACCCTATATATATATATATATATATATATATATATATATATATATATATATATATATATATATATATATATATATATAGAAAACAAGCTAATCGACTAATCGTTTTAGTTCCTTTAGGTTTGCGTGTTAGACTTTGTCTCGAGATTGGAATCTTTTGGACGTAAATGCAAAAGAAGAAAAAGGAACTCACAAATGCTCTCTTGCTTTTACAAAAGGCCAAACACCAAACCAAGGGTGTTAAGTGTAGATTTACACACACACTATTATTCTCCATTTCTATCTAGCATCCCCACACAATGAATTTTACACTTCTTTAGTACTTTTCAAATTAAACCCGTAAAACACGCGTTGATCGTTTAATTATACATCATTTAAGAATCTTATAATATATTTGTTAACTTAACTTATAAATATAAGAACACTAGCTTTTATCCCGGGAGCGTCCCGGGGTTGAAAAATATAATTATTCTAATAATACTAATACTAATAGTAATAATTATTACTCTTATAATTAAATAAATAAAAAAATAATCTTGCTATAAGGTGACACTATGTGTTACAGTGTTGCGTGATTCTTTCTCCTAGTTTCTCTAGATGAAGTATAAATATCCATCTTTAGAAGAGTAAAATTCTAATGATAGCATGACGATTGTGCTGAATTTCAACATCGTAGATAAGAATCTGGTTTAAAAGAAAAACATGATTAATGATTAACCTGGACATTTTGTGTTTTTTTTTCTATATGAACGAAACCCCACAAAAAATAGTCGTTTTTTTCTCCGTTTTTTATATAGCACTATGGTACTCGTTGGAAAGATAATAAAACGTTCGTTAATTTGGTTTAATTTTTTTCTTTAAAAAATCTCGTACATAAAAGATATTAACGTTTAAAAATTATGGGAGGAAACATAAGAGAGAAAAATTTAAATTTGTTTTTAAATTCTTTTTTCCTAAAATAGCTCAATTTAGTTTTTATATAGATCAAAAACATATTATTAAAATAAAATAATAAATTCAATACTATCACCTCAAAAGTGCCACATGACACATTCAATGAAGGGTTGAAGCCTCCATAACTCAATTTAATTTTTATATAGATCAAAAACATATTATTAAAATAATAAATTCAATACTATCACCTCAAAGTGGCACATGGCACATTCAATGAAGGGTTGAAGCCTCCATTGAATGTCACCTCATAAAAACTCAATTCTTTTATTATAAGTTATAGATTATAGATGTCTTGTGGTTAGAGGTGAGCCACAACTTAATCCTATAATATTGTGTCAAGTTTACGCCCACGTGTCATTGGCTCGCGATCGCAAACTGCTCACTTGATCCTGTTGTGGCTCAAGGTGAGCGATAATTTTATCCATTTTTTAACATTAATTAAAAATATAAAAAACATATTATTACATAAAATTACAAACAATAGAATAAATATTATTTAGAAAAATAGGTAAATAAAAAAAATACAGTAGAAAGAAAAAGTAAAAAAATAATATAAAATAACAAAATAAGTTTTATTATATTTAAATATGTCATGTCACTTAGACTAAATTTTTACTTTTGATTAAAAAAAAATTGCACTCGTCTTCTTCACTACAACTCTGTCTTCTTTACTTTGCAACTTCATGTTCAACAGCACAAAAAAAAAAAAAAAAAAAAACCACAATACACACACAAACAAACCTGATTTCCTCGCTAGCCCACACGATCTGGGTCGCCCCCGCTCACTCACGCAATCATTCACGTATAGGTGTTGTGGTTCCGTCGATCTATGTGGCTGGCAAGCTCGTTTGCGCAAATCCTATCACGCACCACAACGGACATTCTAAGTGAATACAAAAGTTTGATTATCTTAGTTACACAAAGTAAGTAATGATTTAACCATTGTTTATCAGATAAAAAACGAACCTGACAAGTTAAAAATGTGTGGTTAGGCACTTGTGCTAGCTTTTTGCCTAATTTAACAATTTTCTTAAAATGTTGTTTGACATGTTCAAAAGTTTTCTTAAAATGTTGTTTAAATCAAGGAGAAAATAAAAAGAACTAGAATCGACTTTTCAAAAACAACATAAATAATATGACAATTAATACAAAATAATTATGTTAAGACTTACAAACTAAAATAATATGACAGTTAATACAAAATAATTATGTGAAGAGTTGTAAAACTTGCTGGTTTTAATGGAAGCTAAATGATTAATAAGAAAAAAAAATTCATTTATTATTATGTGAAGACTTACAAACTAAATCTATAAATCTTTATTAGATTTTGATAATTTGTTTTAGATGTTAAGATTGATTTTTTAATCTATAAGATTGTCCCTGATGTTGTGAAGAAGAAGAAGAGCAACCCTTGCCCCTTTCACGTAGGCCTATCTGCCCCCCGCCCCACCACACACGCTTTTCTCCCCTCCATGCAATCCTCTCTCTCATCCTGTTTCACAAAATTCGCCAGTTTAAACCTTGCATGACACCCTTCCTTCCCTTTCTTCCACTTCCTCCCGTATCATCTTCTTTTTCTTTCATAAAGCTTATGCTGATATCTATCCACACCGGAGCATTGAAAAAGTTGTAGTTATCTATATCTATCTACTATATTAAAGCAAGTCGATGGATAATATTGTAATTTTGCCACCATTTTCCAAGGGTCACAAGTATAAATCCCTATATTTTACCCACTTTCTTCCTTTTATGCCCCTGCTATAAAACCTCTAATGCTAATTGTACAATTCACTAATGTGAGTCATCATCATAAGTAATGTTCTTGAAACCCTTCTTAATCTTCACATTTAAGTCACGAATTAATTCACTTCTTCAGCAATCGTAACCCACTTCCACTTCTTCCATTTCATGAAACCGTCTGAAATTGATTCTCACATTTATACCTCACTTATTCATCAATAGGCTATAAAAGAATATGGTCATCCATCGGTTGTTTCAATTTTTATTTAAGTGTTTGAATTGCACCTTAAGTGGGGAGATTTTTGTTTAATTGGTTTCATGGTATGTCTTCAATTTATTTTCTGTTATATCATTCTGCACAAGGATTGTTTTCCCTCATCATTTGCCTTAAAGTTTGTACAATATTGTTTGTTTAAAATTTGTAGACCTGGGGCATATAAACCGAATGCTTCTTCGTAAATGGATCTACCCACCACTTCAACTCAGGGGATACACGACTCAGTTTTCCAATCCTTTACGACTCCTTCGGCTCTTCATCTTCTCATGTGTTGATGATGCAAAGGTGAGATCATAGTTGATAGTTTATATGAGATCAGGGGACGTTGTAGGCAAAACAAGTGTCATGGCCGCTAATATCGATGAAGAAGCAAAGATTGTGAGTGAAGTGTGAACGCCCCGAGTCGTCAAACTTTGCTTGGAATCTGTAAATCTCTTGTCGTCGGAGGCGTTGCCGGTGGAGTGTTAGTTCATTCTCATTGTTTTTAGTTTAAATCTATTATTATTATTATTATTATTATTATTATTATTATTATTATTATTATTATTATTATTATTTTCGTTTGGAAAAATTACAGAATTCGTCCTTTAAGTTTACCTCGTTTTTCAATGGATACCCTTTCGCGTTTCAGATGCTGAGATTCATCCTTAACGATTTAAAATGTTACACCCACTGTCCTAAGGCACTAACTTGGTTAATTTTTAACGTTAAATCTGATCACGTGCCATACATGTGAGGGTAAAACTGTCATTCCCCCCTTCATCTCCCTCTCTCATCTAACCTGCAAAACCCACCACCCTCCTTCTACTCTCTCACCCACCCTCACCAACACTCTACCTGCCACCACCATCGTACACCTCCATTGATTCGAAATTGAAATCGAACCGCAAACACCCCCAACAAACCCCCAAAACCACCACCGCATAAAAACCCACCTTTTCCAAAAACAAACTTCCACCACCACCCAATTCTACAGCAACACCGCCCCTTCACTAGATCTAAACCCCTTAACCCTTTGTATTTCTCACGCTTATCTCTCTATAACTCTCTATCTATCTACCTGATCTAGAATACCACCACCAATAAAGACAGCCCCCACCATCACCAGCCACGAGCCACCTCTCCGTCAACATCACCACGATATGGGGTTGGTTTTTATAACTACGATCTTGTGTTCATTTTGATTTTAAAGTTTGAATATGGGTCACTGATGTGTTGAATGGTTGCGATAAGAATGGTGGTTGGTGGTTTCTTGATTGACGGTGGTTGTCTCTGATCAATGGTGGTGGTTTTCAAATGGTGGAGGCAAGGATGATGAGATAGAGAGGTTAGAGAGAATGAGAGATAACAGAGAAAGATGGAGTTTTTTTAGTTTGATATGTTTTCTAGTTATTTTTTTCTTTAACAAGGGTATTTTAGTCAATTCACAAAGATAAGGATTTTTTAACGGAAAAAATTAACTGAGTTAGCCTTAGGACAGTGGGTGTAACATTTTAAATCGTTAAGGATGAATCTCAGCATCTGAAACGCGAAAGGGTATCAATTGAAAAACGAGGTAAACTTAAAGGACGAATTCTGTAATTTTTCCATATTATTATTATTATTATCAATATTAATAATTTATTATTATTAACATTATTATTTACTGTTTTTTTGTGTTTATCCCTTCGATTATTGATGCATAAACTTGTGATTGAAGTTTGTAAACGAATCATGTGTTCGTGTATACATTAATTTAGTTGTTCCTCATTATATGAATGCTGACATTTTCTGATTATATTATGTTCCCTATTGAACCCACTAATATC
This sequence comes from Ambrosia artemisiifolia, assembly GCA_032199755.1. Lineage (NCBI taxonomy): Eukaryota > Viridiplantae > Streptophyta > Magnoliopsida > Asterales > Asteraceae > Ambrosia > Ambrosia artemisiifolia. Next base: position 13,229,742 of record CM063514.1, read on the forward strand.
AATTTCAGTCCAGGTAAACGATTCTTAGGGATTACAACGAAGCAAGTGAGTTGTGGTAGGGACATAGCCGCCATCTCCGAAAACTAGATCTTTTTTTGCATGTCGCATTTTCGTATAGATCTACAACGACTAAGTGTGTTTTAATACTTTGAACTTTAATCACACTCGTTCTGTTTTTTTATAAAAGTTTTTTTGATGTATTAAATTTAATTTAATCTTAATTTATTTCTCTTAGAATGGAGGTCCCGTCACCACTTGCCAAAGATAGAAAGTCTCACGGCGATGTCTTGCTATTCAACTGTAGGACATACGGCGACAATTTGTTACTAGATCTATATTACATTTGTTAAGTTTGTTAGTTTTGTTATAAAATTGTGTGTGTTAATGTACTTTAGTTTGAACTATACTGTTGAATATGAATTTACTAATCACCGTGTTTATGAGTTTTATTTTGTTTTAGTAAAACTTTGTTAATGTTGTTTGAAGTTTTTGTTAAATTTGTTATAGCAAGATAAGTTGTTGGTTTAAATGTGGACATTTGATCTTTAGACAATAGATATGGTGGATAGAAATAAAATTTAAATAGAAGATGGTTTTTAACGTCAGATATTAATATTGTTAGACACTTAGACAAATGGATCAGAGAGGGTATGGTTCACCTACAAATCGTTCAAGCTAAACTTAATTATTGTTCCTTTATAATTCAAACAATCTTTGAAACTTCTAATCTACATGCATCATAGAGATGTTAGGTACCAAGCTAAGAGATTCAGAAAGGCCCAATGCCCAAATGTTGAACGTTTGACCAACTCTCTTATGATGCATGAGAGAAACAATGGAAAAAAGTTGATGGTTATTCACCTACCAAGCATGCTATGGAGATCATTCATCTTTTAAATGTTGCTAATCCCAATCAAATCATCATTGTATGTCATGAAAATGGGCCATTTGATAGTATTTTGATTAGCATTGGTTTTTGTTGCTACCGAAATTCGCATAACTAGACTTGGACCCCTTTAATAGTGCGAAAATAGAACACATTTACCCGCGGCAACGCGCGAACATTTTTACTAGTAATACTAAAACACCTAGAAACTATCTAGATTGCATGTCATGAGTCAAAAACATATCACGACTAAACCAACAATACATATAGAAATTGGGACAAGTATTACTAATTACACATAATATAAGGGCTTAAATAAAAATTATGCGTTTTATTCTTCGTTGACTTTTAAAGTTCCAAGTAGTCAATAGTCAAAGGCACAATATCTTGACTATTTGTTTTTTTGAAAGGTGTAGATCAGTTGGAAACCCATTAGCTTGCTTCAACCCTTTTTTGCGGAAGTCAAGCCATCCGGGTTCGAATCGGCACCTCACCGAAGCAGAGCTGGAATAACACATCCATAGGCCACACCCACATAGGGCATTTATGCCACCAGTGGAATTCGAACTCAGGACCCCGTGCGGGAACCTCCCTTAGAGAGTAAACCCTCACATCCTCAACCAGCTGGGCTGGAATCACGGGACCTTGACTATTTGTTCTGGAATCCAAAGAAACGTTTAGGTAAAGGTATGCACTAAGCAGACATCATTCAGCTCGTTAAAGTTATGCTCATGTCATCATTAGAAGTTTTTATACTTTACAAATTTGGCCACTTTTGCTCATATATTATTATTATTTTTGAATGGCGACATAATACTTCATTGACAACAAATCAAACTACCCCAAAGCTGGATAGAAAATTAGAATTATCAAAAGAAACCCAACCATCTAACCATCTTATACAAGATTATGAATTCACGCCCAAATTAGGATCCATAAAATCCGTTCGCCTTGATGTCTCTCATGATCTAGTGGACTGAAATCAGTTATTGTTGATAATCTATACTATATTATAATGTATCCAAGAAGCATATTTTAAGATACCAAAAGTTAAAAATTTTAAAATGTAATGTATAAGGTATAACCTTAAAATTAGAGTAATTAGTCTTTCAAACACTTATTACACGTTAATCTTTCATTTTAATTACACTTAATTTGCTCAACTTTTTCTTATTTAAATACTAATTACAATTTTTCCCTTATTTTAAGTTAGTTATCCCACTAGTTTTAAACGACCATGATTTTTTCATATATTACTCTTTAAAAAACAAATACATAATAAAATCAAGTATTTTATTCCTTTTAATTTGAGTATGGTATTGTTATTTTTTTAATTTAAAAAATTCACATGTTACGTGATTAACAATACATAAGGATGTGCAATAACTGAACTGTTAACTGAAATTAGTCAAACCAAAACCAAACCATTATGTATTCATATTTTTAATACTTTCATTTCACGTATTTCTAAACAACAATTTTAGATAAAGTTTGGTTTTGGTAATTAACCAAAATTAACTGAACCGAGCTGAAAACCAATAATCTAAGCAAATAAACCGAACAAATTAACCGACTGGTTAGTAAGATTGGTTAACTTATGACTTCGGTTTGAAAAGCGATTGTCTAACCAAATAAACTAAACCAATTAACCGACTGGTTATTAAGATTGATTAACTGATGATTGCGGTTTCATTTCATTTCATTTCATTCGGTTGAGGCTCATAACCGAAATGAACCTAACCATGTACACCCGTAGAAGTGTTTGTGTTCCCCACCGCATTACATGGACACCCTGCTAGTATAGTAAAAAATGTGTGAGATAAATAGTACTTTTAATAACAAAATAACTTATTTTTTATAATGGTTAATTTTGACCACACTTTGTTTTTTCTCTTAAGATTCCTCGATGCATTATAAAATTCTTAGTATGTCGTTACGACGTGCATATTTTTATCTATGTTTTGATATAAAAAAAATTTCGAAACCTAGTTGCAAGTGGTAGTGTACATGCAATCAAAATGTAAAGGTACATGTTATAAAACGATTTCACATTTTTTTAATAATATAACACCATTTACCATTTTCATTATTCGGATAATATAATGTGACACCCGACAAACTCAGGTTAGTAACATTGGTCAAACTAGTAAGTCTACCTTAGCGAGTCATGCATATCATATACTTAACCAGGTCAGTTGAGTCGTTTTGATGGTTCTGGGAATCATTGAGAGTCGTTACAATGATCCAAGGGATCATTGGGAGTCAGTCCATAACCATGTGTATAAGGATTGGTGATTGGTATAATCGTCGGGGACTAGTTAACCTACGGGTTATTAGTCTGAATACTTATAGACGTCTTATGATAGGTTGCCACTATACGGCACTATCATAGCTTATTGATTTAACTATTTTCAAGAAGCGCAACCTAAGGTGAGTGTTACAGCCCCACTTTTACTGTTTTGCTTTCGGAGGATAAACATGCTTTATACTTACATTTTCTTAAAGATCATGTTATACTATGGTTATTGTTGTTTACTACACGGGCGTTTCATCAGGAAGTCCCAGGGGAAACCATGAATATGTGGGTATACATAACGGGGGAAATGTTGATAGATCTATTGGGTTTGACTAACCCCACCCGGGTCGGTTGGAGACCGGACGGGTGCATATTGTCTCTAACTTTGGGAGTCACCGATGATGACAGTGGCTCATACATTCTGGGCATACTTATCAGGGATTCGTGTCATGTGAATTGACCCAAAAGGTAGACCAATTCCCTACATCACGTTTTAGTCAAATAAAAGAAAATTGAAGCTTACCTAGTATTCCTCATGTTCAATATCCTCATCTACCATATTATGGATCCTCCAGTAACCACTGGCCATCACAGTGTATGCTCGTATGTTGTATTCCAAAGACAAATAACCAACGTGAATCAACTAGCAATCAGGTGAAAAGGAGAGGGGTGATATGTTTTGTAAGGTAGAAGTGAAATGGGCTTGTTTAAAAAGTTTGACTAATGGGCAGAAATGGTTCTTGATCTTTTAAAAAGTACATTTTTAGCCAGAAAACTAACCGGGTCTGTTAAAAACTAACCCTAGTTAGTTTTGGTCCAATGGAATAAAATAAAAGACAAGTGTATTTCCTTACAACTTTCAAGTAGGGATTATTGCCTTCCAATACCTCAAAGTTAGGATTATTTAATTCGATTTCCCCTAACCTTTTAATTATACAACTTTATGTTTTATTAATCTCATAATAAAACATATTATCATTCAACTCGTTAAACGATAAAACACCATTTATAATGTCCACGTCTATAATTATCGTCCAATAATAATTATCTAATTACCATTAATATCAGATAACGAGTATTTGATTATTTAACGCCATTTATAATTATTGTCTAATAATAATTATTCTATCATTCAACACTTTAAACGATCTAATTAATTATTCCAAACAATTAATCCACTTCCCGAACACTTGTTTCTCTAAACAATTATCACTGAATGTTCCAAATAATCCTTCCACTAATCTAAATATCTATTCCACAATGAAGTTATTTATGATTAATAATATTTAACAATTAAATGTTATTTCTTTGTGTGCAAGTGTAACTTTTTGGATTTACTTTGATAGTTGCATTAAATAATCGATAATTAGACACATATTTCCAACACGTTATGTGTTGTTATGATGGTTGATGATTTAATTTGGTTACAACAAATGAGCCTACATTGCATACTTTTTCTTAGTAAAAAAATTTCTATTTGAATTAGGGTATTAAAGAGAGATAGATGTTCTTTCTTTAATTATAAGGATGCGATACATTATTTTAGGGTTAAGATCTTGTGATGTTCGAACCTAGAGAGTAACGATGGGTGGTTTTGGTGGTGAAGGGTTGTGGGTAAGCGAAGATGATGATAGTCAATGTTGGTAGAAAGTGGCAAGACGACGAATTGAGGCTTAAGTTGTATGAACCAACATGAGGTGGTTCACGATGGCACATTTTGTAAAGTGTTCACATCATCCGAGTCTAATCACATGCAAGTTTTTATATCTATGTTACTTTATTAAGGAGGAGAGATGGCCTTAATAGTCATTTCACAACCATTTTAAGATGGCATATTAAGAGACACAACTATAAATCTCTAACTTTTACCCATTTCTTCCCTTTATGCCCTTGTTGTACAATATTTATTCGCAATGCAAGACATACTACCAATTCTAACTTTTGAAACCGTCAATCATTAAGTATAGATCCTTCCACGTTTCTTTGTTTGTCTCTCTGTGGCAATTCAATGCATTGGATTCAATGGGATTAAATGCAATCACTAATTTTTGCTCTCCAACACACTACAATTAAACCCTTGTTCTTTATGTGGATCGTTTGAATCCCCCCCATGGAATCAGAATCCACACCCAGACGGTTCTTTTCATGATTACGGTGACCACAAACAACCCTCTTGATTTTTTTCCTGATTATTGTTATGTAATTTTGATTGTGTTGCTTCTTTTATTGTAGTTCAATTTGACATTCAGGTAAAGAAATCATCCCTTAAGTTTATTTGGTATTTCAGTTTCCATTTGCTATTGGGTTCTCTGTTTGTTTCTTGCTTAACTGATTTGGTATGCTCTTTCATAAACAATCGATTCTCCACTCGAGAATCGAAAATCCTGCCATTGCCAATTTAGAATCATTGTTTCATCGGTCCATATCCCCATTCGCAGGTTTGATGCCTGTTTGCACGCACCTGGTTTGAAGATGCACACCAAGTGCTCGATAAAATGCTTCAACTAAAACTGAATAGGTACAGGTAACTCTATTGCATTCATTTTACACAAATTACATTCATGTTATCCTTCATTATTTTTATGTTTATTGTTCTTTATCTGTCCACCCTTTTGAAAGATGCTTGCTTGGTTTTGATGATGTGAAAGTCTGGACTTTGCTACTGAATTTTGCAATTAATGATTGCATTTGGTTAGTCATGTCTTTACATTTTGGGATTTCTACAACTACAGGTTTTTTTCCATGGTTTTTATATTGTAAAGATTACTTTTATAATTCTTTAAAACACAACCATGGAGACAGAAAGGACTATGTTAACCCATACATACCCACACCCACATGAGCATTCTCACTGGTGTAGTTTTGATTATTTATTTTCAGCATAGTAATATAGCCCAGATTATGAGTGATAATATTATGCAAAGGCATAGGGATGGAAAGAACACAAAATACATCACAGGTAACACTATACGATTGATTTTGTGACTTATCCTTGCTATTTTTTCTTCGCCAGTCAATTGGTTTCTTGCAGATGCATATTTATTGCCGCCTTGATGTAACATCATGTGGCGTTGCACAAATGGTTAAGATCCTGGAAGATGTCGACGTTTCTCACCTCAGTTTTGATTCCTCATGCTTTATGTGAGACATTTAACATGTGGTTATCCTCTACTTAAGTTTGGATATAAAACATAAGAAAACTATGTGATGTTGATAACTTGATTGTAAATAACTTAAAAAAAAATCTCTTATACACAGTAGTCAGAGAGCTTATATGTCTATTTGTTAAATGTTAGTTTGTAACTTAAAGTATGTTGTTGTTTGGTCCGTTGCTGTTAATTTTTTTTATTCATGTGTTAATATGATTATTTACTTCATGTTGCTACTGTGCAGGATAATTATACTAGGAGCATGGGATGTATTTATTGGAGCTGGGGATGGGTTCGCGAGCCGACTTTGCAGGAAATTGATAGTCGGAATTCCATCATGGGACTTCATCGACAACGCACCTTCTCTTCTGAATCGGGCAACTAGGTTTGAATAATGAAATGGGCGCTCAGTTTTTGACTAGAAGTGTACGATGGGAGATTTTGGCTGCAGGTATGGGCCGAGACATCAGACCGACTTTTCGCTGGAACTCGTGGACTTCGCTGAAATACAACCTGTTGCTTTGGCTTGCATGTTTCAGTAGGGTGGCGTCCAAGAATGGGCTGCAGGACTGAGGAGTTCAGTTGGTTAATGTTACTTGTGACAGATGCGGGTACTCGACGGAAACTCCGGATCATATATTTGTGGACTGCCTCTTCCCTAGATATATTTGGTGGAACATCTTTGTGTGGTTACACGTTCCGTGGCCGATAAATTGTGAGGCGTTGTCGGACATGATAAAGGTTCTTCTCGAAAGCCCCGGGTGCAAAACATAGAAGAAAATTGTCTACACAGTGGCTATAGCGAATGTTTAGAACATTTGGTCCGCGAGGAAACAGATGGTGTTCGATGGCAATTCCGTACCGATTACAACATCACTAGAAGCTATCAAGGAGGACGCCTATATGTGGATTGTGTATAGGTCGAACCGTCCATCTGTAAGTTGGGAAAAATGGTCCAATTTCGATGTAATTGATATGTTGTAGTCCGTCGGTTTGGTGTTAGATGAATTTTACGTCCTAATGAATAGATACAGTTCAATGCAATTTTTAGTCCCGCTCCCGCCGTAACGCGCGGGTTACCTACTAGTATACCCTTAAGGGTCACATTCTACCATATTTGTTCATATGAACAAAAAGTATCATTTACATAATAGAATCTTATAAAAGGAACTATTTTACTTTGTACATTATATAAGATTAAACTTCGTTTCATATTAAATAATATTCTTAATACTTATTTGTGAACTTTGTCACTATTTATTAATTTTTTTATGAGATCGATAATTATGAATTTATAGTCATAGTTCCTTCGTATGTTCGTCTCTTCTTCTCAGCCTTCGAACCTTAATCCCGTACGATTAGACCTTAGTCTGGAGTGACTAGAGCCCGAGACCTTATACCAATAACTTGGTATCCCGACCTCGGTCAGGGGCTGCACCGGACCTTGGAGTTGGACCCATTCAAATCTTTTTGCATGCGAGCTGATTGGGAATGATTCTTATAATAGTAAACATTTGTTTTACTTTGGCCCAACTCATAAGCCCACTATTGTATTGTTCTTGGGCTAATGTTATTACAATATTACTTACTGCCTTTTATCCCGGGAGTGTCCCGGGGTTGAAATATCTAATATAACATAATAAAATATCTAATATAACAACATAATTAATGATTTGCCAATACATGATTAATGAATGTTGGATCAGTGGCTGTTTCTATGAACACTTATGTGTTTATCAGATTTATATAAGAGTTTTTAAGCAGCGGAAATATAAGTGTTCAAAGGTCTAAAAGATCACTTTGATGAGGAGTTATTACTCCCCCTTGACTGAATAATAAATGAGAAACAATAAATGATCTAAGTATAAAGCAGTAATAGCAATTTATGTTTCTCAGATGTGAAGTGGAAATTATAAGTTTAAAGCCCGAAGGATTTCAATATAAGTTCAAAGATATTACACAAAATCACATGTCTAAAATAGATGAACAAACTCATCTATTTATAGACTAATGTACTAAACTGTAGTCTGAAGTAATCTAAGATATTTAACAAAGATATTTATGCTAAGATAAGGTTACTACAGTCTGTACATTGAAACTTGAAATCAAGACTTTAACAAAACAATATAATAGTAAAACTGCTGATCTTCAGTCGGTTAGAAGCTTCTGAGTGAAAGTGCTGATGAGTGACAAACTGCTGATGAGTAGTTTGTCTTCAGTAGTTCTTCAGTGAAATGTCTGGTTAGACTTCAGAACTTCTGATGAGTTTTACTCTTCAGTACTTTCTGTTTGTTCTTCAGTACTTCTTCTATTTGTTCTTCAGCAGTTCTATACTTAGGCAGATATGGAAAAGACTAAGGTTATCAAAAGGTGGTTTCGTCAATCCTCTTCGTCCCAACAATCTCCCCCTGGATTGATGAAGCCAAAACCTTATCTATCCTTTATTGTTGTCCTTTTCTCTCTTCTAGCATCCTCCAGATCTCTGCTGTCATCCGGGTGGTAAGAGTACATCTTTGTTGCTCAGTGAGAGGACCAAGTTCAGGTGTTAAATGTTGAATGGTGAGAAGGTCTTTGGACGATAAAACACTCAACTCCTTTGAGTTTCTATAGACCTTACTTGAACGGTCTCTCCTGGTCACAAGTACTGAGTTGGATTCAGTAAATGACCATTTTACAATGTTTACCTTTGACCTGTCAAAGTCAGAGGCATAGGAAACCAAGCCTGTTTCCTTAGGTTGACCTGATTGAGGAATGTCTTCAATTTCAGTGACTCTCAGGTGAGACTCTTGACTTCCTTGTAGTTCAGCAGCACCTTGGATTGGCATGTTTGGCAGGTGATGCTCTGTAACAACCCTTGTATGTGTTTCTTCTTGGATGGATTGTTGTAACTGATAAGCATAGGTAGCCTTGTCTCTGAATTGGGTCAAGATGGGTTTCTCTTCAACATCAAAATCACCATGTACCAACTGATCTCCTTCTAACAGAATCATTTTGAAGTCAGTCTTGACAATGGGATCTCCATCTGCTTTTCTTTTGGTGGCTGGCCTTCTTAATGTACCAGATGGCCTTTTGACAATAGAAGTTGTTTGGACTTCTTGGCTTTCAAATCTTTCTGGTTCAGCAACTTTCTTTGCTTTGAATTTCTTGTAAGCCTCATAGAGAGTTTGTTCTTTCCATTTGCTGATTGAGGCTTTTGAACCATAGCCATTTGCCACTAATTCTTCAATCACTTCAGCTCTTTTGGCTTTCCTCTCATTTTCAGTTGCTATTCTGTCAGATAGCATCTGTGCTCTTCTAGTCAGTTCTTGTGTTGAGAGTTTCTTGAGGGCCACTTGTTTGGATTTGGAGTTCTTTGTGATGAATGCTATTAGCTGTGCTCTTTTGTCTTCTTCAGCAGCAGCTTCAAGTGCTCTCTCTTCAGCCTCAAGCTCATCAAGTTTCTCTTGGTACTTGATCAATTTTTCATCAAAGCTCAAGTCTTCTCTAGTTTCTAGGCTGTTCCATACTCTGTCTTCTTTTGCCTTTTTAGCAGCTTCTTTCAAACTCTTCTCTAATAAGTCTTTCGACATGCTGATGGGAGTAGGGTTTAAAACAGCTGTGGAAGTTGTTGTAGGCAAAGGAGTGGGAGCAGGGTCTTTTTCAGTTGCCTTAGGAACTTCTGATGATGGTTTAGGAGGTAAAACTGCTGATGTGGTAGGTTTAGTCACAACTGCTGAAGGATTGTCTTCAGTAGTTTGAGAAATGTA